>CM072521.1:13334224-13829224 GCA_036898135.1 Oncomelania hupensis | reverse complement strand
ACAGTGGAAAGCCCAATCCTGTGGACAAATAAGGAGTCTCACCACAGTACTCCTTTCTTAAGGTGACCCCCACGGGACCAAATTTTTGTTTGATCTTATCCGAGGGGCACCCTAAACAGTCCTCTGATAAGATCAACTACCAGTAAAAAAACTTGATCTTATACGAGGAGCTAAATTTTTGTGTCGTGTGAAAGTGTGTGTGTGTTTGCGTGTGTGTGTGTGTGTGTACATGTGTGCACGTTGGTGCGCGCGTATGCATGTATGCATTACTGTATATGTATTTTTTGTGCGTGTGTATGATGCATAAGCACACACTCAAACACTCAAACGAACGGATGCAAGCATGCATACACATACACACACACACAAACACATTGACGCGCACGCACGCAAATGAGAATAAAAACTAAAAAGTATGCACCAAGACAGTTACTGGGTGTATTTGCAGAAAACCTTACACAAGTTTAACGAATTGTTCGCTTTGTCTACACCACGGCACATGCTTTATCGCTAGTGAATGCAGTCAATGCAGGGTAAGGTCCACTGTGGCAATACGTCCCGCTTTTGCCATTGTGCGAAATCTTCTCGATTTGACTCACTGGAATCAAAACAACAACAACAACAACAAAAATAAATAAATAAATAAATAAATAATAATAATAATAAGGGTGAACATTGGATCACAAAATTTGACCAACATTTTTTTTCATGGCTGACGTACTGCTATTTTTTACAGATGCAATCACACCCACCCCCACCCCTCCCACTCCCATTTTTTTTCAGTATTATTATGATAAAGGTTAGGTGGAACTCAGTCACAAAAATTCCATCCAACATGAATTCAAAAGAAAAATGTGACAGACTTAAAAGCACAGTGTCCCAGCTATGTGAACAGTAAATGACATCATAAGGAATATATGACATGATCTCAAAACAGGAAGTGACCTCATACATGACGTCATCTGTGACATCAATTTCTCTTAAGCAGTAGTCTCCTCCATTTATGAACCAAAACGGGGTTGAAATCCGAGGTTTTCCCTTATGCGAGGTGACGCTAAGCGAGGAATTCTAAATGGTACAAAGAAGGTGTTTGGCCGGGACCAACAACCTGATTGATCTTATCCGCGTTGTGACCTTAAACGGTAGTGACGTTAAAAGAGGAGTACTGTAGTTCGTCCACAAAAACTTAAACACTACATAACATGATACGCCTTCCGCCGTCCGCCATCTTGACCTGTTTATACATGCATCTCAATAACACAATGCACTTCTTAATTCTATCATTTATCTTTTCATGAAACATAGTTGTTTATACAAATATACATAATGATTAGTTGTTTATACAAATATACATAATGATTACAACTGCACTTCCAGTCACACAATAGCGATTCGTCCCATTCACACTTCCATCTTCATCACCCCTCTCTACGTTATAGTACGTTATCTCCCTTCATTCACAATTATCTCTATCACGCTATAATACAGACACGCTTCCCTCATATTCATCACCTTCATCATCCCTCTCCAACACAGTACATTGTCTCATTTCCTTCACATTCATCACCCCCCTCTCTCTCTCTAATATGCACACGTCACTGTCACCATTTGATCCCGGTTTGGCAACAACAGCAACGACATTATTCATACACATCTTTAACCAAGAAAATCATATGAAAATCATATAAAATCAATAAACTACTATTCATCAAAATACATCCCTTCCCCCCCCCCTCCCCTCATTCACCATTATTCATTCACGTACGCAGACTCGGAATGCACTGCCACTAAGGAAAAGAATTGCAGGTTTCAACTCGCCTTTTAAGTTCTCGGCCTGTGATACAACGATACACGTACACTGCACAACACAACACTATACAACATCCACAGTACAGTACACACTGGTTGTTAGTCTGAGAGTTCAAGTTCGTTTCTGACTAATGCTTAGCTAATGCACAGGGGCATCTCAATACTGCTGAAGTACTTGAGCTTTGGCAGGTGCCCAAACGAGGGCCACACAACCTTAAAACAGAACTCTACAACTATTTCTTCCCAATAGATGGCAGTTACAGTCCTCCCACTACAGACTTTTAGACATCCTTGTCCCGATGTGGGCGTAAGACCTTGGGTGGTTCGAAACACAACGAACAAGCTACCCTTACAGAAGAACTTACTCTAACCTGACACACAGTCACAAAGTTACTTCTGTCCAAAAGACCGACTGCTTGCAAAAGCAACCAAAATGACGCTAACTAAATCACATACCAGCACACAGGACAGCATCGAGTCGAGCTCAGTAACCCAGTTTCCCCATTTATGCATTATGCTCATTTGCGTTAAACACGTGAAACCCACACATACTAATTTTTCATACGAAGTAAAAGAAACTGCCGAATCGACTATGTAAACTATATCGCTAGAGATGTGCAACTGCGCACGATATATAACTAACTCTAGTACTCTAGTGCGTGCTGAAAACTCGTGTCATCACAACTGTTTTAGGACTAAAACCTTTCTAGTTTAGAAACGTGTTGTGCATCTGATCTCGCTGTTAACTTCCTTCAGTTCAGGAGTGTGGAGTTGGAGATCGGGGGGTGCAGTGGGACAGTTAAGGGAAGGGAAGGAGTGGAACAAAGGGAGAAAGGGAGCGGGTGTTTGTTCTTTTAAATTGTGTCATCTGGTGGGGATCGTTATGTTCTAACTACATACCTAGTTTCAAAGAAATCCGTCCATTAGTTTTAGAAAAACGTGCGCAAAACTTACAGCCAGACGGACAAAAAGAGTCAAATACAATAGTTACCCAACTATTAATAGCTCGAGAACTAAAAAAATTTGTCTTCTGATGGGGATCATCACGTTATAATAATAATAATAATAATAATAATAATAATAATAATAATAATAATAATAATAATTATTATTATTATTATTATTATTATTATTATTATTATTATTATTATGGAGGAAAATTTGCACCTCTGCTCATTTTGGGAGCTGGTGAAGTAGATGTCAACACTATGACCACTACCTTCAACTTAGCTGTGACAGATGCCGCCACGGGAACCTTGGAAAGCACCGGTCAAAGAAGAAGCCATTGTATCAGACAATGGGTCCCGACAAGATGTCCTCTTCAGGATCGCAGAAACAACTGCTGCCCTAGCAAGGTTGAACCCCATTTGGAAAGACAAGACCGTGAATCTACAGTCCAAGGTAAGGCTGCTGTGCTCCCTTGTCATCTCCATCATCCTATATGCTTGCGAAACATGGACCTCACAGCAGATATACAACCTAAGAATAGAAAGCATGGAGATGAGGTGCTACAGAAGACTTTTGGACATTTCCAACGTCACCAACGACGAAATCCGACAGACCATCACACAAGCCATTACATTGGACAACATGATGACCTGCTCACAGTGGTGAAGAAACGGAACCTCCGGTTGGTATGGCCACGTCATCAGATCATCAAGCCTTGCAGAGACCATCCTGCAAGGCACGGTGCAAGGAGGCAGAAGAAGAGGGAGGCAGAAAAAGAGGTGGAAGGACAACTGGCTTGACACTGAGCGAAGCCATGAGGTTTGCTGATGACACAGAGAAAGGTGTTGTACGCTGGTCATCTGTGGTGCCCCAACGACCTCCAAGTTACGGGATAGGCAGAGATGTCGTTTTTGTCGGCAAATCGGCCATTCACCGATACAATTCCAGAATGTCCGAAAGAGTCATGTACTGATCGGCCCGCTGGCCTAAGGTTCAGTCGCCCCAATCGGCCACCCTTTCGGCCTTTGTCCGTTTTTTGTTTGCTTGTCTCATGTCTGTTTCGTTAATATTGCTTTTTGTTATGGCCATATTAATTTCCTATCGGATAAATAAAGGTGTTATGGGTTATGAATTATTGTCGACAATCGCATATCGGAAGCGCCAAGCAGAGGACATACGCATAAGCCGAGAGAGTATATAGGCTCTTTGGAGATACTCCGCTTGTTGCGAACGGCGTGCTTCCGGCAATAACAATTTTCTTTTTCGAAATGCCGCCGAAAAAGAAGCCAAAACTTATCAGTGGCTAGCGCTTCTCCTCGTTCGGTGTTAGAAAGAAGGAAAAAGAAAAAGAGTGGCTAAACTTCGAAAAGGTGTAAAGTGTAAATCTAGAAGCCTGTCTTCAGAGATTGAGGGACATGACTAGTCATGTCAGATGTCATGCCAGTACATTTAATTTCTTTGTTTTGTTTTTGTTTTGTGTGTTTGCATCAGGGATTCACCTATGTTCACAGTTCAGTTAAAGAGTTTATTAGTCATCCATTCTAGTCATTTCATCAAGTTTTATATTGTTTAGTTGTTAATAAATGTAAATGAAACCTTTTTCGTCAGTATTCTGTGTGTGGTATTAGTTGCAACATTTTGTAAGTCAAAATTATGGCCGAAAGATTTTCAAAATGTCCTAAAGGTTTGTGATTGAATCGGCCAAATGGCCTATGCTAAACATTTCTAGCAACATCACTGATAGGATAGGATAGGACATCAAACAAAGTGCTAACGAATAAATAAGACAATGTCATGCTTGCTGACAACAAATACTTAATAGTACTAGCAATAGATTTTTTTAAAGCATCAGTATAAATGAGTATGCCTAGACTCTACAAAGACTCTTGGTGCTTACGAATTCCCACAATACAATTTAATAAAACCCTGACAAGTGACTTGCACTTGAAATATAGTACTATTTCCAAGTTAAAGTTGGGAGGTACATAAATAAATTAATAAAGAACCAGCTGACAACAATCAAAACTACTAATATCAAAGATTCAAGAAAACACAGGCCTAACCAACAATACAAAAAAAAGACGATATGATTTATATGCGATAAAACAAACCAACATCATGTAAACATTGAAACAGGTGTTGACTTTTGCATACTTTAAAAATCCCATTAAAAGATATTGAACCAAAATATCTTTCTCTTTCATCAACCAGATCAGCACATTCAGACATAAAATGGCGAACGGAAAAGGATTTGTCACATGCAAAGCACCGTGGTGGTTCTTCTCCTTTTAAAATGAAATCATGGGTGACATAAGTATGCCCATTATGAAGGCGAGCCAAAACTGTTTCTTCTTTGCGGGTAGATGCAAAGTTAGGCAAAGAAGCAGACAAATCTGGAAGAATTTAAAATAATTTGTTATTGATTTGATTAGACCATTCGGTCTGCCACAGCCGTTTACAATAAGATCCAGTCATACAACGCAGGTCAGAGAATGGAACAAAGTGGAAATCTCTGAAGGGAAATCTAGATGCAGAGCTCCTTTAGCCGCTTTGTCCACTGCAATATTGCCGCGGATGCCCATATGACTAGGTACTCACACACAAAAAACACACTATCTTTTTACCCTCAGAAACAAGTTGTGTGTGGAGGTCATCCGTCATGGATCTCTGCCAGAAAAGGATGCTATTTTTTTGTGTGTGTGGAAAAAGCCTGAAGTGCTGACAATGAATCAGACATGATTAAAAAAAACGAGGTTCTTTTGGATTGATAAACCTGTTTCAGAGCTAGATGAATTGCCTTGAGCAAAGCTGTATAAACAGAGCAAAAATCAGGTATACGCTGTTGCAAAGGCTGATCGAGGTGTCTCCCAGAGACCGACGTAGCAGCAACTGAGTCTTCTTTCTTCGACCCGTCTGTAAAAGGTTTTTCATATCCTTTATACAATGAACAGTGTTCGAGATTAAGTTGCTTATAAACAACTTCGGAAGTTTCGGTATTTTTGAAGGATATGAGAGTGAATGATAATGAGGTTGATGAGGTTCCAAGGTGGGAGTACAGTTAGCAATTGATCATCATTAACAGAGTCAACATCTATGCCTGCACTGTCAAAGTGAAGACGTCTTCTGATACCAAAAGGAAGAACGTCTGTCGGTTTGTTGGAGTATTTAAGCGAAAATAACGGGTTTAGAACACAATAATATGCGGGATTTTTAGGGTTTGCTTTAAGTTTGAGAAAATAATTCATGGCGAGCTGAAGCCTGCGGATCTCCAAGGGAGGTTCGCCAGCCTCAGCGCGCGTAGAGACTTTCCTTCGGTGAAGTGCGAAACGTCCCAAGACAGATCCAAAGGCCTTGAAGATGGATTGGATCCAAGGCTTTCAGATAGGTTTTCCTAGCGGAACCATATACGATGCTACCATAATCCAATTTAAAGCGTACCAGAGAACGATACAGGAGGAGCAGAGTTTGCTTGTCTGCTTCCCAGTCTGTGTGGCTGATAACTTTCAAAACGTTAAGACCTTTCTGGCAGCTTTCCCTCAGGTATTTAATTTGCTGCAGAAAAGTTAATTTGCTGTCAAAAATAATACCCAAAAATTTTACTTGTTTAAAAACTTTTATGGGTTGGCCACAAACAAAGAGAGAAGGGTTCAAAATCTGGTTCTGTTTGCAATTAAAATGAATGCATTCGGATTTAGAAAGCGAAAATTGGAAGCCGTTTTCATTTTATCTATGCAAAGCTGAAGACGCTCCACCCCTGCCAAGGTTTTACCCTTAGCTGAGATGGAGAAATCGTCTACAAACAAGGATTTATCTATGCCAGATTTGACGTTTTGAACTATGTTGTTGATCTTAATGTTAAACAAAATAGGAGATAGAATGCTACCCTGAAGAACACCCATCTCCTGCTCAAAAGGATCTGATAAAGTGGAGCCAAGTCGGATCTGAAACTTTCAATCGGTTAAAACATTTTCTATAAAAATGTGTAAGTTCCCTTGAAAGCCCAGGAGTTCTAGATATTTTAGAATCCCGAACTTCCAGGTCGTGTCATACATCTTTTCTAGATCAAACAACACAGAAACAACATGTTCACCGTTAACCAACGCGTTTCTGACTGTAAACTCGTAAGACAGTGGGAGATTTGCGTAGTTCTTTTATTCACCTCAAATTTTCAAAAGGAAAATCTTAAACTGGTAATCCTGCACACAAACAAAAAACAAAACTAAATGAAGTGCCGTTTACAACGTTTCCAACAGACATTCAGATATTTGACTCATGCTTAGGAAAATAATATCTTGTTGACTGTGATCCAATTCACCTGTTTGATGAATACAGCCAGCTACATATCACCTCCATTAGACACAAAATATGGTCTAATTACAGACACGAGGTTTTATCCCCTGTCAGGTTTCACATCAAATCTCCTCCCTATTCAAGTTGCATGACCATCTGAACTTCAATCGCTTTTACCATAGTCTTAAGTTACACGACGGGATAATTTACAACAATGCCCAACTACTACATAACCAAAGTAAGCAAATGCTTATTTTAGAAAATATAAATTTTCTTTCTCATATAAAGGCTTTAGCCCTGAATAAGTACCAATGTTTACATTTTACATGGGCGCGGCCATTTTGGACCACGGGTTTCAACTATTCTTCAACTTCCGGTTCCGGTTCACATGTACCCATAACACTCATACTATCTGTCATTCACCAATAATTTTTAAAACTAAAACAATATAAAACAAAATACCCTTAACCCTACTAAAAATATTAATACAATACAAAATCTACACATCCCTAAAATAAAACGCCTCTCAACTAAAGACTACACATTATCAACTAAAACATTAACACTAAAATACTTGCAACTCCTTTTAAAACAAAATTAACAATCAAAACATATTCAATCAATTAAAATCATATTCACAGAGAAAATATTCCAATAAAAATAGAATACGACCCACCAACCTGGATTAGGATTACTACAGATTTTCACAGCACAGATGAAACAAAGCCACCAGCAATGGATGCTTATTTTGGCGCCACAGGAAGTTTAGTTCAGAGCGGAAATATAAAAAATATTATTCTTAAAACAATACGCATTATAAATATTAGAATTATGATCAGACAAATTTCACATATTAACCCTAAAAAGAATAAAACATTTTATTAATAACTTCTTCCCTTTCCACACATACAAGCAAGACTTCAATTAATAAATCCCACTTTTTCGTCTGAAACACAATAAAGGGAAGTAATCTAAACTAGCCAGTCTGACTAAACTATAATCTCCCCTGTTCCACTAATCTACATTACTATGGAATACACACAAAATTAATACACATCTTAATTCTTGGTGGGTATTACATGACAAACGACTCGAATCGAACGAGATGATCTGAAGTGCTCCTTTTTTTGCGGAAACTGAGTTTTATCAAGAGCGTTGATGACTTCTAACTGCCACATCAATCGCTCATAGATCATTATTTCCATAGTTTTGCACAAACAGCTTGTAAGGGCAAAGGTTCTGTAGTTGTTTGGATCAGAGTGATCCTTACCAGGTTTGGAGATTGGAACAATAACTGCTTCCCGCCAAGATGGGGGAAAGAAACCAGAAGACCAGATATGATTAAACACAGCCAAGAGAATTTTAAGGGAATCTTTAGGCGGGTGTGAAATTAACTGATAATGAATATCATCAGGGCTGGAAGCAGAATTATTGGATTTCAGGATGGAATCTGTCAATCCTTTCATAGAAAAGGGAAGGTTATATGGTCCACAATTATCGGAGTCAAAAAGCAGGGTTGTCGTTCCTTTTTTTAATCTGTGATGTTTTGGAATTTGGGGGAATAATGAGCAGACGACGAATTGTGATGGGTGGTACAGGCCAACAAATTAGCCACCTGCTTTTTGTCAGTGATAATCTGTCCACGTTTTTTCAGACCTTGGATCACAGCTTTGGAGTTTTTTCCTTTAATTCTTTTTATTATTTTCCAGACTGATTTGGAAGAGGTTTTGGTATGAAGTTTGGAACAGAAGGTTTTCCAGGATAGATGCCTTTTTTGTTTAAAGAGATACTAGTTTTGGCTTGCAGCTTCTAGTGATTAAATTTATTTTCAGCAGTAGGATTTTGAAAGAAACTCCGTTGGGCTTGTTTTCTTTGGTGATGAAGAGTCTTGCATTCTTAGTCAAACCAAGGGGTCTTCGGGGCACTGTTTTTAATAGATGTTTTGGGTATATTTTCGGAAGCACATTCTATTAGGATATTAGAAAACTCCAAAGCTGGATCTTCGGAATTTAGAATGTCATTCTTGCCTTCTTGTCTTGCCGTATACGCCCACAATCAATCGTGTTGATCATTTTGGCACTTGAAAGGAATGTTTTGTATGCATGTCAAGTACGGATACGGAGCTAATAATAAATTATGTCGCTACATGAATCAGACCATGGGAAATGTGAGTTAAGGGGGGAAATGCTGGGTAAGGTGACTGGGGGGATGGCGGGTGGTGTGGAGGAGGGGAGGGGGGCAGGGGAATTGGAGGGCTTTATTGGGAAACTCCCGACACCAAGGTTTCAGCAGCCAGAGCCTCCAGTGCCTCACTGTTGAGGGCATTCCAGTCCTTTATGGTTCGTGGCAGAAAAGAGGCTGCTCTATATTGGGTCCTGCACGAGACTTGTTTGTACTGCTTGTTGTGGCTGCGGCGTTGGCGCGATATCGCCTGTTCCACTTTCCCATTGATGATGGGGCAGTTCACAGTGCCACTAGTAATCTTGCGCAGCATCTGAAGGCGTGCAGTGCACGTCGATCCTCCAGGGACGGCCACCCCAATGACTCCAGCATGTCCCTAACACTCGATGTGTTGTGATAGCGGTTAGTAGCAAACCGGGCGGCGCGTCTCTAAACTGCTTCCAGCCTGTCGTTGCCTTTCTGGGTGTGAAGGTCCCAAACAGATGCTGCGTATTCCAGGATAGGACGCACGTAGGCCATGTAAGCTCGCTCCTTGATGGCCGTAGAGCTTACCTTGAGATTCCTTCTCAGGAAGCCCAGTGTCTTACTGGCCTTGTTGGCGATGTTGCTGACATGTGCGTCCCAGGTAAGGTTGCTGTGGAGGGTCACCCCGAGGTACTTGGCCTCAGAGACTGACTCAAGGGTGTGACCGTGTAGGGTGTAACTAGACTGTAGGGGACGTCTGCTCCTCGTGACTGGCAGAGTTGTGCACTTGTCAGGGTGGAACTGCATGTCCCAGCTCTTCTCCAATTGCTCAAGGCGCTGGAGGTCTTGCTGTAGCTGGGCTTGCTCTTGGCTGCTAGTTACCACTCTGTATACGGCTGTATCATCTGCGAACAATCTTGTCAGTGCAGTCAGTCGGTCCGGTAGATCGTTGATGTAGGCCAGGAATAAGCATGGCCCCATCACCGACCCTTGGGGGACCCCAGGTCGCACACTGACAAAGGAAGAGCAGCTTTTGATGACCACCACAGCCTGGCGCCTGTCGCTAAGGAAGTTGGCGATCCATGTGAGCACCCTGTCGTGGATGCCGTAGCCGCGGAGTTTGTGGACCAACAGACTGTGGTTGCCTCGGTCAAATGCCTTCGCGAAGTCCATGATTAGGACGTCCGTCTGCTGTCCACCTTCCATGTTGCACGAAAGCTCCTCGACAAACTCCAGGAGTTGGGTCTCACACGACCGCCCTCTTCGGAAGCCATGTTGGTTGTCGTGAAGGGTGTTGTTGGTGTCGAAGTGGTGCATGACGGCGCAGACGACTATGTGCTCCATAAGTTTGCAGGCCACACACGTCAGGGATACTGGTCTGTAGTTGGCAGGATTGTATTGTTCGCCCTTCTTGAAAATCGGTGTGACGTGTGCAGCCCTCCAGTCTGATGGTACTTCGCCTGAAGACAGGGAGGACCGAAAATCGCCGTCAGCGCTGGGGCCAGTTCCGCCGCCAGCTCTCTGAGTAGGCGCAGGCTGATTCCGTCTGGGCCAGTAGCTTTGTTGGGGTTAAGGTTTGTCGTCAGCTTCCAAACCCCATGTTCCGTGATGGCGATGTTTGGCATGGCTGGGACGTCTTGGCTGGTCATGCCCGCCCTGAGGGTGAACTGCTCCTCAGTGTATGAAGCGCCATCACCGAAGACGGACTGGAACTGCTCATTCAGAAGGGTGGCTTGGGCCTGTGGGTCTGAAGTGAGCTGGCCGTCCTTCTTGAGTGGTGCGACTCCCACATTAGAAAGACCTCTGGTTCAATTTTTTTTTTTTTTGCATTTCCATTTATTTTTCTTTTAACAACAGCATAACATCGATCAATATTATAAAGGCGAACAGACTCAACAAATAAACAGACAAATCAATGAATTAAACATATATAAATTTGTGGGGAAAAAAAAGAAAGAAAAAAGAAGAGAGAGCAAAGAAGAAATGAAAATAGAAAGCGAGAATCGTATATTATACAACATTATTACATCAACTGCTTATAATAAAACCATGCAGCATCAAATTCAGATTCTTTATGATTAAATTTAGCTTTATACCTTTTGATATTATATCTCCATTTTAATTTAAACTAAAATGCCTCTACATTGGGTTTTACATTGCTATATCTACATCCATATGAATTTAGAATTTCTTCTTGGAGATAATAAAGTTTTCTGAATCTGAATATATGTATATATATATATATATATATATATATATATATATATATATATATATATATATATATATATATATATATATATATATATATATATTGTTTCGCCAATAATAAAATCAAATCAAATATAGGATCTATGTTCACATTCAGATCAATTCCAAACACTATTAACCTTTCTGATAGAATTAGATTACATGCATTTTCACAAGTCTGTTTAATCCAGCGCTCAAAAAGGTTCCAGAAGTGTCTTACACAATCACAATTCCAGAAGAGGTGTGTGATACTCTCCCTCTCAACTTCACAAAAAGTACACATTACACTCTGAGATAAACCCATTTCCTTTAAAATAATATTAGTTGCCAGAATGCGATGTACCATACGCATCTGAAACCATCTCATTCCGATATCACCAATTTTTTGAATTTTATAAAAACACTTTTTCCATTGTATGACATAATTTACTTTAGCATACCATTTTTTACAACAATTTGGCTCTACATTGTTTTTCATAAATATATCATAAAATTTCCTGCAACCTTTTTCAGTATAGATGATCTTCTTTATTGGAACACAGATATTTAAACGATTATTATCAATATCAGTTACTATTATTTTAGTTTTTTTTTAATATATTCTTTAATTGCTAGCCTACAACCTCTGGTTCTTAAAATAAGTCCAGAAGCGTTTGTTTTCACCCCCCTGGTCCGTCTATGCACTGCCTTACGTCAGACAGTGTTTACGAATCTACATTATTCGACCAGCTTTACCTGTAAGGTCTATAAGCTTCGATGGATAATAAACAAGTAATTCCAGAAAATTCTCAACAATATCGACCGACAAAAATTATCAACATTATACAAAGCTTCTTCTAGTAGCAGTGCAAAATCAAATCAAAGGTAAATACACGTTATCATTGCATGCTTTACAAACAAACAAAAACAAAAACAAAAACCAAAAAAAAGTGGATCTTCCGTGCGCGTCTCAATCGTAACAAAGACACTGAAGGGAGGTAACCCAACTGTACGGTCTGAAATCGTTCCATTTACGGTATCCCTCAGACCTTATGTGGATAAGAAAAAAAGATCGCGTTCGGTCTCTTCCATTAACTATCCTGTCTTCTTAAAACTAACTGTTGGTTGACTTGATTGACTCATTTGCAGGTGGATCTGCAAGATCAGGGCGGGTGTGCGCGCTACGGTGTGTTGGTCATCCAGAGTCCAGTCACCACGCCCAGCGAGACCAATCGCGCCTTCCAGCCTGAGGAACAGCCTACGTCACACCTAAACCCTGTATCAAGTTTGAGCACCTGCGATGATGAAACGCGTCTCGCTGATGTCAGTGGGGGCGTCGTATTCAGTGGTACAGATCCCAACGCCAGCAGTATCAGGCTAAAATACATCACTTGGGCTGACATCAAACGTCAGTTCTTCTTCTTCTTCTTCTTCTTCTTCTTCTTCTTTTTTTCTACTACTACTACTACTACTACTACTACTACTACTACTACTACTACTACTATTACTAACAAGTGCTGGACCCTAACAGGTACAACAGAGTGCCCTCGCGTGATCACACACACGCCTACACACACTCACACACGCACATACACACAACTACACACACACATACAAACAAACACACACACGTGCACAAACATCAAAAGCGATGCCACCCATTTCCAAAGTGATAAATATAATAATAACTGAAATTCTAAATATATAAATTTCACAAAACACAGTTGAATTTATAATTATAATAATAATAAATGTGACGGTGGGTCTATTGTTGCTGGGCTCTGCACAATGGAATGCTATTACCCACTCGTCTATCGTCTGCGGAGATCGGATAGTGTAATCACCCTATGACTAATCTTAATACATTTATAAGTTCAGCTCGGTCTGTGATAGGGTTATAGAGATAGGGAGAAAATAGTAAAAGATTCACTGACACACTAGCTCTTACTCGGCTATGAAACATAGGTAGTTCAGCCACTTGTTAACAGTAAATATCACACATTTATTTCCTCTACTCTATAATAAAAAAAATCTTCTAATCTCTACACTAACTTAAATGTCCAAATTTCACTTCCTTGATGGGTCTATGCAGCTACTGTTCTCGATATTTGTTACTGTCTCATCATTGGGCTATGAGTTCTTTCTGTCCTATTATTCGGTTTTCTGGACAAGTAGACTATCGCACAGTCCTTTTAGAGTAGTGTTCGTGCCCTTCTTCTGTGGACTTAACTGTATAGTCGAAGTGCTGTGTTGTTGTCTCTTCTTCTTGGTAGTTGACTATGGCTAGTGGAGCCCAATACTCTCGCTGTTCAAGGTTGCAGGCCACGTGTCAGGGTTGCCTCTCTGTAGGATTTCTTCCCTGCCGTGGACCAAGATGACTGCAACATATGAGACGAATTTCTGCAACGCCTTGTATACAAAGGTTGTGCAGAGCGTCTCACTGTTTGCAGAAACAGCCCTCAGTTGAGATCGCTCCACTTATACAAATAAGGGACAACCAATTCTTCTAAGTCCGTGGGCCACTGGAATCTCCAACATAATTCCTATACATATACCTACATCATGGCTAAACTAAACACATGGAGAAGTAATTTACAATATACACATTCTCCTGTACAGCCACTGGTCTCCAATAATACACAATAGGAGAAACAACAGTTGGACAGTGGATGCTACCTCGTGGTGCCGAAACCGGTCAGGTTCGCCACGTGGTCAGCAAAGTTTTTCTAACAATCGCAATTCTAAAACATGGCAAAACTTCACAAACATAATCCAACAACATTATCAATAAAGTGCGATGAACCAATAGATTGATCATTTACCTTTTTGACAATGTCAGACCCTGGCTATACTGCGATGAATGAATTTCATCCGTCACCTGCTTTAGTCTTCTGCTAGAGAGATCTGTGAGAGCGTAGCTCCTTCTCGTGTGAGGTTCAGACAAAGGACTGCCTAGCCTTGCGGTCAGCTAAAGCCCGCGAAAATTCTCGTGAGATCTGAGCGCCGTCTATCGGGGAGGGGGAGGGGGGTGGAGGCTATACGTCAGCAGGATGAGGTCACTGCCTACCTTATCTAACCTACACATGCTTAGCTCACAACTGACTTGGATCGTCTGCTAGGCAGCGACTTTAATTTACAAAGGCTACAGCAGGCTAAACTATTTAAGGCGAGAAGCCGTAGTGCGGGGTTGAAATAGCCTCTCGCGACAGGCTCCCTCAACTGAAAAAAGGCGATGACTACTGGATTCGACCTTTTTCTTCTACAGAGCCTAGTTTAACACTGCACTATCCTAGGGTCCTATTTACAAACTACTAAAGCAATGCTATGCCAGGTAGCTATGGATACGAGTGACAGTGGTTTACTGGACTTGGACAAATCCTGGTGCTGTGGCCCGTAGCTGTATTGGGTGGGCGACAGCTGATGTGTCCTCTACGAGATGACGACTCAGGTAGTCGGCTCCGTGGTTCTCTTTGCCAGGGATGTACTCGACTTGAAAGGGGTATGCCTGCAGGGTGAGTGCCCATCTCATCAGGCGAGAGTTCAAAGACTTGGATGCTGCCAAGAACGATAGAGGTTGATGGTCCACCTGAACTGTGAAGTGGCTCCCATACAGGTATCGTTGAAACTTCTGTATGGCCCAGACCAGTCCAACACATTCCTTCTCCGACGTGGCGTAGTGTGTCTCGGCGGGTCTGCTGGCGTATGCGACAGGAAATAGCGTCTCTGGATTCTTGGGGTCGCGCTGTAGCAGTACTGCTCCGAGGCCTAAGTCTTTTCGTCGGTGCGAAGCACGAAGGGCTAAGTCAAATTTGGTAGGTGGAATACTGGCGCCGATGTCATTTTGTCCTTGACGGTTTGGAATGCTGTCTCGCATTCGGCTGTCCAAACGACTTAGTCCGGGGCTGTTTTCCGGGTCCCATTGGTCAGTGGCACGGCGATGCTGTTGTAGTTGGGGATGAATTTCTGGTAGAATCCGCAGAGCCCCAGAAACGACTTCCTTTTTGTCTTGGGCCTTGGAGCGCCCAGCAGGCGTTTCACTGTCTTCTCTAAAGGCCGCAGGTTCCCTTGACTGATGGTTTTTCCCAGAAATTCTAATTCCATTAACACAATCTGACACTTGGTGGGTCTTGCCGTCAATCCGGTGTCTCTGAGGCGGAAGAGTAGTCGTTGTAGGAGTGCGACATGTTCTTCCCAAGTAGGTATTGCTATGAGGATGTCGTCCATAAACGAGTGTAGGTGTTCGCTGCTCGGGGATTCCAGGAGTTTCCGCATCATCGCTCTGAAGATGCTGTGTGCGTTGTGTAGCCCGAAGGGAAGCACGTTGAATTCGAAGTGTCCTTCCATGATGCTAAACGCTATGTACTTTCAGACTTGCGGTTGTACTGGTATTTGATAGTACACTTTGCTGAGGTCGATGCGCGAGAAGTACTTCGCTGATTGTAGCTTGGCAAATAGATCGGTCGTGTCCGGGAAGCGACTTTTTTTTTCCTAAATAAGAACAGGTCCTGGACTAAAAATGGTATACGCTGGGCTCTCGCCTTTTCATGTGGAAGTGACGTTGCGTTCTCTATAATTAGAATAGGTGCGCCAGGGAAAACCCTTCGCGTGTCTAAAATTAGATTGCTGCTGGGAAACTCAACTCGCGGAAATGCTATAGTAGGCCTAAAGTGCTTCTCCTACGCACCTAAGCAAAGTTGAGTTGTACATTTATTTTACACGCATGCTGTAATACTGTATTTCCGATTGTTTATATTTATCATTAAAGCAATTATTGTTTTGTTTAATATAGAAAATTAGCTTATTAAATGTATATTTCTCAGAACTCAAAAAAAATTTGATTGTTTTTTTTATTTTTATTTTAGATAATTAAATTATATTTTATTTGTAATAGGTAGCATGTTGATTTATCCTTTTATTTTATTTATTTACTTATATTTAATTTTACTTTATTTTTTTTATTTTTATTCATTTTATCTTTTCATTTATTAACGTTTTTATTTATTATTTTTTATTTTGTGTTTGTCAATGGTAATGTAAATTTGTAATCCATCTCTTGGTGAGGGATATATTATATTCTAATTATAAATTCTATTTACCCAGCATTCTTTATTGGGTCAAGAATAAAGTGAATTGACTTTTTTAAAAATCCAATTCCATACATTGATTTTTTTTTAAATCATTGTTTTGATTTATGTTCCACACTGTTTAATAGTAGCATTTCATTTTGAGTGTGTCAGTGCATATGCTGCTGATTGTGTATGTGTGTGTTTGTTTTTAAATGTGTGTGTGTTTATTGAATTATAAATTCATTGTTTTGATACTTAACGTGAGTGTGTGCATGTTGAGCATTTATAAGCTAGGCTCGTTTGTTTTGTTCCCAGAAGAGCTCTGTGATGTAAAACAAAAACATGATTAGGTTGAATTTTTTTAGAACAATCAATGTCTTTATATACATGTGTGTGTGTGTGTGTGTGTGTGTGTGTTTTATTTTAGTGTTTTGTTTTGTTTTTGTTCTTTGGGGAAAAGGATACTCGTTTCTTTTTATTACAACCAAGCACACGCAACAAGTCAACACACACAAAACACACATAAACAGTGATTAAGTCTACAAAAAAATTAAAGACACAAGAAGGCTAAGAAAGGTTTATTTTTTCAGTTTTCTTTGTTTCTTATTTAAATTTTAATTTATTAAATTAATTACGTTCTATAAAATAATTAATTAAAATTGGTTGTATTATTACTATCAATACACCTGATCATACAGTTTCAAAATTGAAATAAACATGTTAATCAATCAGTGACAACACAACTCTGATGCATAAAATGGCAAGGGCCATACTAGTCTCCTACATGAAATGGCGAGGACCATACTAGTCTACTACATGAAATGGCGAGGACCATACCAGTCTACTACATGAAACGGCGAGGACCATACTAGTCTACTACATGAAATGGTGAGGACCATACTAGTCTACTACATGAAATGGCGAGGACCATACTAGTCTACTACATGAAATGGCGAGGACACTACTAGTCTACTACATGAAATGGTGAGGACCATACTAGTCTACTACATGAAATGGTGAGGACCATACAAGTCTACTACATGAAATGGTGAGGACCATACAGGACTGCTACATGAAATGGTGAGGACCATACTAGTCTACTACATAAAATGGTGAGGATCATACTAGTCTACTACATGAAATGGTGAGGACCATACAGGACTGCTACATGAATTGGTGAGGACCATACTAGTCTACTACATGAAATGGCGAGGACCATACTAGTGTACTACATGAAATGGCGAGGACCATACAAGTCTACTACATGTAATGGTGAGGACCATACAAGTCTACTACATGAAATGGCGAGGACCATACTAGTCTCCTACATGGAATGGCGAGGACCATACTAGTGTACTACGTGAAATGGCGAGGACCATACAAGTCTACTACATGTAATGGTGAGGACCATATACTTGTCTCCTACATGAAATGGTGAGGACCATACAGGACTGCTACATGAAATGGCGGGGACCATACTAGTCTACTATATGAAATGGCGAGGACCATACTAGTCTACTACATGAAATGGCAAGGACCATACTAGTCTCCTACATGAAATGGCGAGGACCATACTAGTCTACTACATGAAATGGTGAGGACCATACAAGTCTACTACATGAAATGGCGAGGACCATACAAGTCTACTACATGAAATGGTAAGGACCATACTAGTCTACTACATGAAATGGCGAGGACTATACTAGTCTCCTACATGAAATGGCGAGGACCATACTAGTCTACTACATGATATGGCAAGGACCATACAGGACTGCTGCATGAAATGGCGAGGACCATAAAGTCTACTACATGAAATGGTGAGGACTATACAAGACTCCTACATGATATGGCGAGGACCATACAGGACTGCTGCATGAAATGGCGAGGACCATAAAGTCTACTACAAAAAATGGTGAGGACCATACTAGTGTACTATATAAATTTGCGAGGACCATTCTAGTCTACTACATAAAATGGCGAGGACTATACAGGACTGCAACATGAGATGGTGAGGACCTTACTACATGAAATGGCAAGGACCATACTAGTCTCCTACATGAAATGGCGAGGACCATACTAGTCTACTACATGAAATGGTGAGGACCATACAAGTCTACTACATGAAATGGCGAGGACCATACAAGTCTACTACATGAAATGGTAAGGACCATACTAGTCTACTACATGAAATGGCGAGGACTATACTAGTCTCCTACATGAAATGGCGAGGACCATACTAGTCTACTACATGATATGGCAAGGACCATACAGGACTGCTGCATGAAATGGCGAGGACCATAAAGTCTACTACATGAAATGGTGAGGACTATACAAGACTCCTACATGATATGGCGAGGACCATACAGGACTGCTGCATGAAATGGCGAGGACCATAAAGTCTACTACAAAAAATGGTGAGGACCATACTAGTGTACTATATAAATTTGCGAGGACCATTCTAGTCTACTACATAAAATGGCGAGGACTATACAGGACTGCAACATGAGATGGTGAGGACCTAACAGGACGTCTACAGGCGATAATGAGGACCATACAAGATGCTACATCAGTACATGAGATGGCGAAGACCATATATAGAGTACTGCTGTATGAGATGTCGAGGACCACACAGTACTGCTACATGATACCAAAACAGGGTAGCCTAAATAGTCAGTGATGATGAGATTAAAAAAAAAATAAATAACAGTAACATTCAAAATGAAAATTCAAAACAATTCTATTACAGCCTGTTTGTTCTCCCTATATTGATTCAAGTTTTCACAAATGCAAGTGCGAAATCACATGAAGAGAAAGAAAAAACAAAGGTCAGCAATGTACGAGTATACAATATAGACTGAGTGTAGTGTTAATTCTGAGCAATCTGACAGAAGACTAGCCAAATAAATAACCATAAAACAGTATGTCAATAGAAGACAAAATGAAAACAACAAATTGATTGTGTGAGGTGACTGACTGTAACTGTTCCATCGTAACTGTTTCCATGGAGATTGTTGACATCAAGTATGCCGTATTAGCCGTAAGCGCTGGAAGTCGATAATAGGCCTAGCGGGAATTCCCTACACGCGCCGTACTAAATTTAGCTTATGCAACGTCACTTCCACATGAAAAGGCGAGAGCCCAGTGCATACCGACTAAAAATAGCTGCGCCCGAACATTTCCGAAGTTGGCAGTCGTTACTCGTTACTTCCGCCTTCTGCCCAGAAAGTTTGATCAAAATGGCGCGATCAGCTCATCTATCTGTGTGTTCGTTATGCCCCCAAATTTTAATCGATGAAGCAATTTTACCTACACTAGACTGTGGGCATGGCTGATCAAAACAAACAAACAAACAAACAACCGAGCACTACTGTGCTAGGATTGTGACACTTGACATTTGTGACAGCCGAGAGGCCTCAGGGTCACAGATTCAGACTGTAGTGTAACTGAACAATCTGTAGTAGGCCTAATGCACTAATTGTAAAGCAGACATATGTAGTATAGCTGGTTTACTACACTATTATTATTATTATTATTATTATTATTATTATTATTATTATTATTATTATTATTATTATTATTATTATTATTAATTAATCAATTTATTTATTAAACATTATTATTATTTTTAGTCATTATGCTTATATAATTTATTTGTATTTATATTTGTATGTGTGTATTTGTATTTGAATGAATTATGTATAGGTCTATGTAGCGTAATGTTTGTGTATTAGTACATAATAATGTTATGATCGCTTGTCCTATATATAGATATTTTGATTATCCATCCTTTCAGTGCTGTATTTGTACATGTATTTATGTAAGTAAAAAATGGTGTTACTCTATTATTTATTTGTAAAGGAAAATATGAAATAGTTATATATACACATACTATTGTAATACAATATATACATAAATGTGTGTGTGCTTGTGTAGTTAGATAGATCTAAGTTATATAGATACAGATATATATTATCTCTAGTATTCATGAGCAACTGACACATGAATGCAGGAAGGTAATACTATATAGGATGCCTAAAAAAGAATGAAAAAGCTTGTTTTTACAGTAGTCTTTCTACATTATGAGTGTGCTTATTATATAGGCCTATGTACTCTTCACTTTTCATGTACACAACATTACTATGGGATTTTTTTTAATCATGTATATAAGTAAGCTATGTTCCTACCACACAATAAAATAATCATACAATAAAACATCTTAAGAGATGAAACACAATATCGAGTGCATGTATTTTTATGTAATGACTATATGTAAGGCTCGGTGAGTCTGGTCCTAGGCTGGAGTACAGCACTATATACAAATCCGTTATTATTAGTATTAATAATACAGTATCATTAAGAAACAAACAAACCAAAAAAATAACAAGATAAGTCCACATGTATTATATCAAGCACATACGTAAAAATAAATGTAATAAGGTAATCATCTAAATTGAAAAAATTTTTTTACTTTAATTGATAAACATAAAAGTAAATTTAATAAGCTAGTTATCTAAATTTTAAACAACTGGCTCTAACTGAGAAATATAAACACTCAGCAATACTGTACTATATTTTGCAAGGGGAAAAAATATATACACACACACACATACAGAGAGAGAGAGAGAGAGAGAGAGAGAGAGAGAGAGAGAGAGAGAGAGAGAGAGAGAGAGAGAGAGAGAGAGAGAGAGAGAGAGAGAGAGAGATTTTTATTGTTACATTAAAAATATGAACTCTCGGAGGGGGGTGAATAGTATTTTATCATATCATGCACACATCATAATACGAATAGTGGTGAGATCATGTGCCAGTAATCCTATTTATAGTACTGGGTTTATCCGATTGTCTGAAACCAACTTCGGAAATGTTCGGGCGCAGCTATTTTTAGGCCAGGACCTGTTCTTATTTAGGAAAAAAAAAGTCGCGTCCGGGAAAGTTCTGGCTGGAACTGCGTTACGGCATTCAGAAGTCTGAAGTCGATGCACAGTCGATGCTCTCCGTTGAGCTTCCGCAACAATACCGTGCCTGCGCTATAGGGGAAGTAGACGCTAGTATGATTCCTGCTACCAGTAAGGTGAATATCTCTTCTTTGATGGCTCGCTGCTGTAACAGTGGCATCGGGTAGAGCTTCTGGCGGACTGGGGTTGGGTCGGTCACCGTTAAGGTTACTTCGACGAGGTCTGTCTTCCCTGGTCGGTCTGTGAGCACAGTCTGATGTTATCGAATGACCTGTAGTACTTGTTGTTGTTTGGCGGCGAGATTTCCGTTGAGTATCACATCCTCGTGGGTCTCTTTGGTATGCAGGGGGTACTCTACGGCATTGGTCTCAACACTCTCTCCTTCCTCCGCGATGGCGATGGCTAGCAAGTTGTGAGTGCTGGGGGTCGCTGGTCGGTCCCTATATTTCTTGAGGAGGTTGATGTGGTGGTATCGGGCGCTCCCGTTTACCTCTACTTGATAGACTGTCTTGGATTTCTTGGCAGTCACCGGGTACGGTCCTCTCCAAGCGATGTCCAGTTTGTTGGTGCCGCTTGGGAGTAATAGTAGCACTTGGTCGCCGACTTGCATTTCTCGGTTCTTCGCGTGGCGGTTGTAGTACTTCGCCTGACGGCTCTTGCCTTCCTCAGTGCTTCACCAGCTTTCTTCCACGAGGCTTTGAGTGTTTCCTGCAGGTCTGCAGCATACTTGGCTGCGCCTTTGGGAGTGTCGTTCACTTTGGCTTCCGTCCAACTTCTGCATAGCGCTTCTAGCGGTCCTGCGAGTGGCCTACCAAAACACAATGTTGACGGGGTGTAACCTGTGGCGGCATGGGGTGTTTCTCAGTATGCGAACAGTGCCGCATTCACGTAGGTGTCCCACGCATCTGGGTTGTTGTCGGCGACTTTCCTGAGGATGGTGAGGAGGGTACCATTTAGTCTTTCTAATTGACCGTTGCTGGCTGGGTGGTAAGGTGGCGTGCGAATGTGAAGTACCTGTAGCAACTCAAACACCTCTTGCATCAGGCGAAGAGTGTGAGGAGAAATCTGTTCCGCTTTTTCGTCATGGGCAATGGTCCTACTATGTCTACTGAGACTTGCTGGAATGGCACGCCGACTACTACTGATGGTCCTAAGGTAACTGGTACGGTGTAATGGCGCGGTAAATATCGTTGACATTGGTGACAAGATTTCACGTACCGCTTGACATCCTCCGTGATTCCTGTCCAATAGTTAGTGTGCGCTGATCCTCTGTACTGTGGCTCCAATTCCCACGTGTCCGCTGAGTGGCATGCTGTGGCCTAACTCTAGTACTTGGGCTATAAGGGTGGCTGGCAGTACTAGCTGAGTGTGATCTCCATCTCCTTGTCGATGTAGAACTCCATCTTCCATGTAGAAGTCTCCTTTGTGCTGGGGTGTGTGCGCCTTCGGTAACTTCTGAAAGCACTTGGCTATCGAGGCGTCCGCTTTCTGTGCAGTTTTGATCTCTTCGAGTCCTGGATTCGGGGCTAACTCGGGCTGGGGTGGTTGGGTTTTAGCCTGGGCCCAAGTTTGCACTGCAGCTATCTCTACAGTTTTAGGGGGCGTGCCTAAAAACACATACCTACATCCTAGTACTAGATCATATTTTCTGTAAAACTGCTGCTTGGATCCGTTTTTGTAAAACTGCTGCTTGGATCCGTCCTGTGACGTATCTGCTATCTACTTCTATCCAAGCTATAGGGCAAGTGGTCGTCGGTTTCGTCAAGTCTGCTTCTTGTAGCTCGACAGTCTAGTCCGTCAAGTCCGCGCGCGATACAAGACATACAGACAGACAGTTCGCGACTTTACCGTTGACCTTGACTGTGTCTGTCACCGATGGGTGATCTCCGATGGGGTGTGGGTTTGTACCGCTGCTTTGAGTTAGTACTCTATGAGCTGGCCGGCTCTCGCGCTCGTCTCTTCGTTGTGCTGCCAACTTGAAACATTCCGCGGTGGAGTGATTATTTCTGTTGCAGAACGAGCAATACCGTCTCTGTTCTGCGGTACCTCTTTTCCCGAATTCCGCGATGGGTCCTCTATTTTGCCCAGGTCTGGGGTGAGTCGGCCGAATCGCGGTGCGCTCGTCCCGGTGAGGGCTTCGTTTCGGTACCTCTTTCCCGTTAGGCTTTAGGTCTCGCCTGAAGCTCTTGGCTTCTCCGTGGGCGGCCACGTACCTATCTGCGACTTTGACCAGATCATCCAGCCTTTCTGCGCCCTGCTTCACTGAGAATGTTTTCAGCTCGGGGGACATGGTCTATTGTAGCTGTTCCCACACTAATAGTTCGGTCAGTCCGTCATATGTCTTAGCAGTGGCTGACTGGCTAACCCACTTATCCAGCATTGTGGAAAGACGATCTGAGAACTGCTCGTAACTTTCTCCTTTCATTCTCCGATTGGTGCGGAATTTTTTGCCGGTAGCATTCTCCTGTGAGTTCGAATCCCGTTAGGAGTGCCTCTTTGACTCTGTCATAGTCAGTCGCTCTGTCAGTCGGTAGTTTACTGTAGATGTCATATGCTTTTCCTCTAAGGCTGCTGGGCCATAGAACCTCACGCCTCACGCCTCACTCCACACGCTTCAAGCGTGAAGAGAAAAATGAACAGACATGGTTTCTCTTGGCGTAGGCCATACAACTTCACACACGCCACACGCTACACGCTTCACGCGTGATAAGAAAAGTGAGCATGCCCACTTTTTTCGATGCGTGTTCTACATTACCAAAGTGGTGAGTAGACCATTTTTACCAGTACAGTTCACCTTGGGACACCAGAAAGTAGATCTAACTGTAAAATGGATGATTATAGTGTAAACTTAATCGAGTTGGTCCGAGCAAGGCCCCTTCTCTGGGATCCACGTGTGTCTGATTACAAAGATAAAGACCAGAAAGCACAAGTTTGGGACGATTTGAAAAAGCTTCTGAATACACCCAAAGGTAACTTTTATACGATTTACTGTAATTCATAGCACAGTCAACCAAAAGGTGGCAGTCTTATCTCAGGGCTTGTACGTATAGCGTGTAGCGTGAAATTCTATGGCCCAGAGCATGAAACGTGTAGCGTGTGGCGTGAGGCGTGAGGTTCTATGGCCCAGCAGCCTAAGCCCTTGACTAAGCTTAAAAGCCCAATGGGTGTGTCCCAGCTTGTACTCTGTTGCGAGGCGCTCAAACCTAGTCAGGTAGAGATCTAGACCTTCTTCTATTTCGTTGAATGGCCCAAGGGGAAACGACATACCTGGTACGGGGTTGGGGGCTACATCTAGTTGCTTTGAGTGGGGAGGGGTTGAGGCGGAGCTTGAGGGTCCATATCCTAGTCTCCTCAATTCTAACTCATGCTGTCTCGTTCTTTTTCTGCCCGCTCATATTCCAATCGCCTAACTTCTGCTTCTCTCTCTGCTTCTATTCGCCTAACATCTGCTTCTCTCTCTGCTTCTATTTTCTTCTGTTCTCGCTCTGCTTCCATTTTCTTCTGTTCCCTCTCTGCTACTCTCTCTGCTTTAGCTTCCTGCTTCTCTGCTTTAGCTTCCTGCTTCTCTACTTCTGCATTGATATACGCAATTAAGTCCGCTCCTGCTAAATGTAATGCTTCTCGTAGTTCCTTGAAGCACAACCTCAAGGCTACTGGGTCTGACATTGTCAAAAGTGTCTATGATCAACCTCTGACTCACTCGGAATACAAAAGCACTAGCAATATGGCAATTCAATAAAAAAAATAATGCAAAAGCAACAAAATTCGTAATAAAAATAGAATAAAACAAGACGTCAAATGGCATACAATAGTTACTTAAGCAAACTCTGCAAAAAAAAACAATGCAACATTCAAGCACAAAAAGAATTGAAGCAAAAAACGTTTTTAACAAAAGAATGGTGCACCAACACTGTATCCTTGCTACACTTATAACTAGTCTAATCTATAATCTACCACTATTATTTTTCTTATCCTATTACACAGATAATGCCAGGCTCGCCTATTAAGATGTGACGGTGGGTCTATTGTTGCTGGGCTCTGCACAATGGAATGCTATTACCCACTCGTCTATCGTCTGCGGGGATCGGATAGTGTAATCACCCTATGACTAATCTTAATACATTTATAAGTTTAGCTCGGTCTGTGTGCGGATAGGATTATAGAGGTAGGGAGAAAATGGTAAAAGATTCACTGACACACTAGCTCTCACTCGGCTTTGAAACATAGTTTGTCCAGCTACTTGTTAACAGTAAATATCACACATTTATTTCCTCTGCTATATCTTCTAATCTCTGCACTAACTTAAATGTCCATATTTCACTTTGAGTAGTTCGCTCCTTGATGGGTCCATGCAGCTACTGTTCTCGATATTTGTTACTGTCTCGTAATTGGGCTATGAGTTCTTTCTGTCCTATTATTCGGTTTTCTGGACGAGTAGACTATCGCACAGTCCTTTTAGAGTAGTGTTCGTGGACTTAACTGTATAGTCGAGTAAAGCCCGCGAAAATTCTCGTGAGATCTGAGCGCCGTCTATCGGGGGGTGGTGGCTATACGTCAGCAGGATGAGGTCACTGCCTACCTTATCTAGCCCACACATGCTTAGCCCACAACTGACTTGGGTCGTCTTCTAGGCAGCGACTTCAATTTACAAAGGCTACAACAAGGTGAACTATTTAAGGCGAGAAGCCATAGTGCAGGGTTGAATTAGCGTCTCGCGACAATAATAACAACAACAACAACTAAAGTTTGTGTATTTTAAAGTAGAAAAAAATAGAAAAAATCTGCCTCAGCCGAGATATGACCTTGTTGTTTACAGTTTAACACATTATGAACTAAGGTAAACAACCAGTGGTGACCTATATTGTTTTTTTTTAAATATATAAATTTTGCTGCAGTGCCCAGTCTCAGCATTGCAATGGGTTCTTTGTAAACATTTTGTCTGTGTCACTCAGTATACCCCAGTTTTGTTTCAACCAAATCCTCCAGTAGTTTGGGAAAAAATGGGATTTAAAACACCAAAAAAAACACCAGAAACTCAATAGGCCTTATTTGGAATGGGAGGTATGTTACGTTGAAACGCCAATGGTAGCATGTCGGAAACGCGCACGATAGATCTAATCGTTTCGTTTTGCGAAGTATTCAATAATGGAGTTTATTTACCTTTGATTTGAGTTTGCATTGTTGTTAGGAGAGGCTTTGTATAACGTTGATAATTTTCGTTGGTCGATATTGTCGGAGAATACTCTGGATTTCCTTGTTTACCATCGATCGAAGGTTCGGGACGATTGTCGAAGTAAGAGAAGGTTCGGGGTATGTGTGGAGAGATGAATGACGTAAGTCAGTGATGACGATC
Organism: Oncomelania hupensis; assembly: GCA_036898135.1. NCBI lineage: Eukaryota > Metazoa > Mollusca > Gastropoda > Littorinimorpha > Pomatiopsidae > Oncomelania > Oncomelania hupensis. The sequence continues at coordinate 13,802,429 of CM072521.1, read as the reverse complement.
TTTTATTCGATTGGTGGCAGTGCGTCATTTCTACGGTATTCGAAATTCTTCCGGAAGAGAGAGAGGTTATTTAATCGTGTGCCGAGTTGCTGTTGAGATAGTAAAGTTGTTGATAGTGATTTGGAAAGTTGCTGTGAAAGTTGTTGAGTTGAATTGAGAATTGTATGCAGTTGTTGATGTGTGCTGAATAAAAGTGGAAAACTTCATACGTCGACTTTGTGACTTGTATGCTGCTTGAGTGGGTTGCGTGAATAAACGAATCTGAGTTACACAACTATCAGGAATTCAAGCATCGGGGCTGAATCAGATACTGATAGAAAACTCCAACATCAAACTGAGTGTAACATTTTGGGGGTCAAGCCGCGATTCACGCCATAGCCAAGGGTTCAACTGCTACAACAAGCGAGTCAACGTTACGAGAGGCAGTCATCGAGGGTAGCCGCCAACGAGTTGCGTCGAGAGGGGCCAACATACTGGGACTACATCACCGATAGGTTCGATTTGACTGCAAGGGCGTGTAGTCGCTGAAGAGTTGCTTCGTGAGCGAACAACAGATCGGGACTACGTTGCTGCCGTAAGACTACGTCGAGGGACAGTCTCGGAGCTACATCGCCGTATTAGAGAGAGCGACGTACGGACGTCGCGTCTACTTCAGCACAGGAGCGTGTACATCAACACCAGCGTGGTGCAGCGTCGCATACGACGAGGACAGCGGGGCCTGCGTCAGCGAAGGCGACTAGTGACAAGCATCAGCGCTACTGCAGAAAGCGTGCTGTTCTAGAACAGTCTAGAAAGGTACAGCACAGTCAAGAACTTTCCAGAAAAAAAAGAACTCTACAGTCAAGAACTTTCTAGAAGAAGAACCTTCCAGAAAAGAACTTTCTTGAAAAGAACTTTCCAGAAGCATCAAGATGGCTGACTTCTGGCAGAAAGGGGTTGAACTGAATCTAAAAGGCAAGCAGCTGACGGAGTACGTCAAGTCTCAGGAGAGAATACGAGAAAGAGAATTGGAAGAGAAGCGTCTAGAAAAAGAAATAGAACTAGAACAGAAGCGTCTAGAAGTAGAAGAGCAGCGTCGCCGTGAAGAACGAGAATTAGAAGAGCAGCGTCGCCGTGAAGAAAGAGAATTAGAACAGAAGCGTCTAGAAATTGAACAGCAGCGGCAAGAAAAAGACAAAGAATTCGAGCTGAAGCGTCTTGAGTTCCAGCTAGAAATGGCGCGTATCCAGCAACAGCAGAATGCGCCACAAGTTATCAGTGACAACAAAGCTCCAAAATTGCCAGCATTCGTCGACGGGAAGGACCAGATCGACAGCTATCTGGCGAGATTCGAAAGGTTCGCCGAAAGCTCCAATTGGCAACCTCGAGACTGGGCGATTCGACTAAGTGCACTTCTGACAGGGCAAGCGCTCGAAGTTTACACCAGACTGTCGAACGATGACGCCAAAAACTACGACGTCTTGAAAGAGGCCCTACTGCAGTGCTACAACTTTACAGAGAAGGGCTACCGTAAACGCTTCCGTGAATGCCGGCCTAAGTCAGACGAGACGCCAAAGCAGTTTGTGGAGCGCCTGTCGTCATATCTACACAAGTGGGTGGAGTTATCAGGCGAAAGCAAGTCTTACGACAGTCTCCATGACCTGATCGTGAAGGAACAATTTCTCAATGCCTGTCACAAGGACCTAGCGACCCACTTAGAAGAACAAAAGCTGCAGACGCTTAAAGATGTGACTGAGGCTGCTGAAAGATATCTCATCGCTCATGGGAAGACCCTGGGGCCACCCAGCCCGACGAAACATTTTCAGAAGACTGGAAACCATGTGAACCAGATCCAGGGGAGCCAGACGAGCCAGAGACACACTGACTCCACGCCACCTCCCAGGGAAGGGCATTCAAGAGGCTGTTTCACCTGCAACGCTACAGACCACAGAGCGGCTAACTGTCCTCAAAACAAAAGTAGTGGACAGCGGAGCAGTAAGGACAACGCAGCGGCGGGCAACCGGCAGAGGCGGTTCTCCAATCAACGGCAAACCAGTAGATCTGACCATCAAGTGTGCGGCGGGAGCGTCATTCTTCCGAGTGAGACCAAGCGCACAGCTACTCCTGCGGACGTGCAAGAGTGCATGACCGATGGTTAACTTCTCCTTGCCAACGGAAAATCCATCCCCGTCGTCGCCAGCGCAGCTGTGACCGTCCAGAACATGCCTGTTTCAAAGGGACGCGTCGGAAATCATGAAGTGACTGTCTTAAGAGACTCTGGCTGCAGTGGGGTCATCGTCAGAGGAGATTTAATCGCCAAAGAACAGTTCACTGGCGATTCTAAATGGACACTTATGGCCGACAGCAAATGTGTGAGAGCGCCAGTTGCGAAGATTCAAGTCAGCACTCCTTTCTACATAGGCGAAGTCGAAGCGGTTTGCCTGAAGAAGCCGCTGTACGATTTGATGATCGGGAATATCGACGGCGCGAGACGACCCGACGACCCCGATCCAGAGTGGAGTCCCGCCTCAACCCAACACGTCGAAGTTGTGGAGGAGGATCCATTGCCGTTTCCCGATGGAGACCTTACAGAGCTGCTACGGGACAATGTGGTTACTCCGGCTCAGCCCTGCCGACCAGAGATAGTCGGTGCTGTTACTACCAGGGCCCAGGCCAAGAGAGACAAGACGTCTACGCCACTGAAGGTCGCCGACAACTCTAAAGCTGCCATCGTGGACAGAGATAAGCTGATCCAGCTCCAGGAAGCTGATAGTACTTTAAACAAGTACAGGAACCGCCAAGACCACGTGACCAAAGGCAGTGGTACGGTCTATTTCGAGGTGAAGGCCAAGATCCTGTACAGAATCTTCCAGCACCCGAGGGTCAACGGAGGTAAACCACTGCGTCAAGTCTTGGTACCGTTACCCCTAAGGCGCCAGGTGATGGAAGTAGCGCATGACTCAATCATGGGAGGTCACCTGGGTATCAAGAAGACGTCGGATAGAATCCAGGCGGTGTTCTACTGGCCAGGACTTCATGCGGACGTCAGCCGTTTCTGCCGATCATGTGACATTTGCCAGAAGACCATACCTCGAGGAAGGGTCCCGAAAGTGCCTATGCAGAGGATGCCTCTGATCGACCGACCTTTCAAGAGGGTGGCCTTAGACTTAATCGGCGAAATAAGACCTCCGAGTGAAGAAGGTCATCGGTGGGTACTGACTTTAGTGGAATATGCGACTCGGTACCCAGAAGCAGTGCCGCTGAAGAAGATTGACACTGAAACTGTAGCAGAGGCACTGGTGGACATGTTCAGTAGACTTGGAGTGCCTGAAGAAATTCTGACAGACCTCGGGACACAGTTCGTCTCTGACTGTATGAAGGAGGTCAACAGACTGCTGAGCATCCGGCATTTGACTACGACACCCTACCATCCGATGTGCAACGGGCTTGTCGAGAAGTTCAATGCTACGCTGAAGTCCACCCTGAAGAAACTGTGCAGCGAGCAGCCCAGACAATGGCATCGCTATATCAACGCCTTACTTTTCGCCTACAGAGAAGTACCGCAGGAGTCCACCGGCTTTTCTCCGTTCGAGCTGCTGTACGGAAGAACCATCCGAGGGCCGATGCACATCCTAAAAGAACTGTGGACGAAAGAAGTAGACACCCCAGAGGTGAAGAACAGCTACCAGTACGTGTTTGAGCTACGGGAGAAGCTGGAGCAGACTCTCGAGATAGCCAGAGAAAACTTGAAGAAGTCCCAGGACTGTGGAAAGCACTACTATGACCGTAGGGCTGTGAACAGGAAGTTTAAACCTGGCAACAAAGTGCTGGTGCTGCTACCTACCGATCATAATAAGTTGCTGATGCAGTGGAAAGGCCCGTACGAAGTGGAGACCGTGGTGGGGATCGACGACTATAAGTTGAAGGTCGGCCCGCATTCCAAGATATACCACGCCAACCTCCTTAAGCTGTACGTGGAAAGGCCATCAGAGACTGTGCATGCAGCAACAGCAGCTGAGATCGATAACAGCTTTGACAGCGAGGAACTGTTGGAACATGGAGACTTCCACAGCAAAGAAGGCATCGATGACGTTAAGCTAGGACCAGGCTTGACGGAAGGTCAAAAGATGGAGCTCAAGGACCTTATGGGCGAATTTCCCCATAGCTTCAGCGATGTCCCAGGCTCTACGACTTTGGTCGAACATGAAGTGACCTGGGAGGAGCATCTGCAGACCTTGAGGGAGCTGTTCCACCGTCCCGCAGAAGCCAACCTGACCGTGAGACCCAGCAAATGCATCCTGGGAGCTGACAACGTCGACTGCGTCGGACATCCGATGGAAGAAGGAGACAACGGAGGACGCACTGATTCCAGGGAAGCCCACGTGATCATCGTCTTTGACCCTGGGCCGATGACGACCGCAACTGACGAGGGCGTCGATTCCTTGCGAACGAAAGAACATTGACTGTGTGGACGAACTAAGAATATTGGTAATGACAGACTTGAAAATGAAAAACGTTGACTGGGTAAATGATCTGTGAACATTGACAGTATCCAGAAAGATTTGCAGATGAGAAACATTGACTCTGTGTGAATGAACTGTGAACATTGACAGTATCCAGAAAGACTTGCAGATGAGAAACTTTGTGTGAATGAACTGAGAACATTGTCAGTGTTCAGACAGTCTGAAATAAGTTTTAATTCTGAACTTTGTTTGTGCATTACGTTTCAACGTTGTTGAAAGAAATTGGGTAAATTTCTTCTTGAGTGGGGGGGTTATGTTACGTTGAAACGCCAATGGTAGCATGTCGGAAACGCGCACGATAGATCTAATCGTTTCGTTTTGCGAAGTATTCAATAATGGAGTTTATTTACCTTTGATTTGAGTTTGCATTGTTGTTAGGAGAGGCTTTGTATAACGTTGATAATTTTCGTTGGTCGATATTGTCGGAGAATACTCTGGATTTCCTTGTTTACCATCGATCGAAGGTTCGGGACGATTGTCGAAGTAAGAGAAGGTTCGGGGTATGTGTGGAGAGATGAATGACGTAAGTCAGTGATGACGATCTTTTATTCGATTGGTGGCAGTGCGTCATTTCTACGGTATTCGAAATTCTTCCGGAAGAGAGAGAGGTTATTTAATCGTGTGCCGAGTTGCTGTTGAGATAGTAAAGTTGTTGATAGTGATTTGGAAAGTTGCTGTGAAAGTTGTTGAGTTGAATTGAGAATTGTATGCAGTTGTTGATGTGTGCTGAATAAAAGTGGAAAACTTCATACGTCGACTTTGTGACTTGTATGCTGCTTGAGCGGGTTGCGTGAATAAACGAATCTGAGTTACACAACTATCAGGAATTCAAGCATCGGGGCTGAATCAGATACTGATAGAAAACTCCAACATCAAACTGAGTGTAACAAGGTAACTTGTCTTTTTTGTGTTTTTAGTTACCTAGAGTTATCCGGGCGGAAATCGTGTCTCAGAACACTATGAAAGGTACCCCGAGCTGCACGAGGAGTGGTGGTTGTTTGGCAGAGCCAGGCCGAAAAAGTGGAGCTAGCTGGGATTGCAACTGAAATCAACCTTTTGGTTGATCTGGAAGAGCAGAAATTGTAGGCGATAAACTGAGGACTTTAAGTGGTTAACTCTAGTCTAGTATGGAAGCTCAACTGCGCATGTCACGTTTGTTGGTTCGCTGAAAGACGCTGTGGTCAAACTCTATTCGATTACATCCGGGAAAATGGCAGTCCCCAGATTACTTGCATTAGAATTTCTGCTTTCGATTAGGTTTAAAGGTTCTGAACGTTACGTTTAGTTGAAAACTGTAAATGAAACTGATAACAGTTTGATCCAGATAGGTTTTCTTCACATTTTTATATTGTTTATGCTATTAAAAAAAAATGCCAACTATATGTAAGGTTGCTACAAAGAAAAAAAGTGTGCAACGCGCCTCGCCATTCAGATCGACTGTCGGCCATTGTGAACGCTTCAAACCCAGGTCAGGCCCGCGCCGGCATGAAGGTCGTTCTAGACTCTAGAGAATCCCGATTGACGTCATCGGGTTCCTCTAGTTAATATTTAAGCGGTGTTTAGATCAACTCTAGAGGCAAGGGCAGCCGCTGAAAGTCCCCCAATGTGTTTGTTACCAAAGAATGTCCGCCTCAACATTAGACAACTCTGGCGCAACATGCGGGCAAGCCGGCCAAAGTTGTTTCCCATCGTATTTCAGAGCATGGTCTGTAGTCAGCGCGATGACATCATTCAGTATATGGATAACTTTTGTTTTAGGTTCAAGGCATCTGTACACTCTAAAACGAAGTTTAAAGAAAAAAAGAATAAAATTACATACATACATAAGCCTACACACACACACACACCCGCACACACACACACACAATAAAATTAATTACATACATACATACACACACACACGCCGTCAAAAGAAAGTACGTAGAGTTTCAAGTGTATGTCAGAGTAACGTCGTTCCTACCTAGACACACACACACACATACACCCATATTTGCAATACAAATGGGTTCATTTAAGAATGTAGGAATCGGAAAGTCATTTTTTGATGGAAAAGGGTTAGGGCAAAGGTTAGTTGTAGCGCTGCAACTAGCCCTTACCCTAACCCTTTGCTAAAATGTTGACCTAGTTCGTCTCCTATAGGCGACGAAATAGGTCGAACTCAGTTCAAAATTTCTCCGAAAATTGACTGTATTTTCTCGGTCCCGGATAGAGCACTCCTGTGTACTTAAAACACTCTTATGCACTACAACTGCACTCCCATGCACTAAAAGAGCACTCCCGCGCACTTAGAAAAAAGTAAAGTCATGGAAAAAAGTGGGTTCCAAGCAAATAAACCCATTTGTTACTAGAAAAGACGAGGTCTGAAACCCATTTGTGCGTTTTTTCACGTACACACACACGCACACACACACATTGACGTCACCATGATTACGTCACTATATTTCCACAAGTTTGGCTTTATGTTGGAGGCATACGTAGTCGAAGTGCATACCAAATTTGAACCAAAATCCTTCTAATAGTTTGGTCCTATCCTATCCTATCCCGTAACTCGGAGGTCGTAGGGGCACCACAGATGATCGTTTAACCAGCATACTCCATCTTTCTCTGTCCTAAGCAACCCTGATTGTTTCGCTAAGTGTCAAACCAGTCAATTCTCGAATGTTGTCCTCCCACCTCTTTTTCGTTCTCCCTCTTCTTCTACCTCCTTGCACTGTGCCTTGCAGGATGGTCTTTGCAAGACCTGATGCTCCTTTGACGTGGCCATACCATGGGAGTTTCCGTTTTTTTCACCTCTGTGAGTAGTTTGGTAGTAATCGCATTTGAAAAAAAAAAAAGGTATGACATCACCATGATAACTCACCCAATTTGCATAATTGTGTGTCCTCTTGAAGGGCTCATAGGTTCCAACTACATACCAAGTTTCAAAGAAATCCGTTCCACAGCTAAGGAACTAATAATGGATGCTATTAGGCGCCTTACTCATAAATCAGACTTAAAGAGCGGCGATCTTTAACCAGTATACACGCTCACATATCACAGCCACTCCTACATACACCACAAACACACCTTCATCACTCAGACATGTGGTGAAAGAAAGGATGATATTAGAAGACGAAAAGGAAATCGAATTTATATTTCCAGAATTAGTTGGTGTGTCGGTCTATCTGTTTAACCAGCCTACTCCATCTTTTTTTGTCCTCAGCAACCCTCATGTCTTAGGGTAGGAATGAGGCGTATTTTAACATTTAGGTTTTGTGTCGTAGCCTATATAGGGAACCAGTACGACACGGGAGGGATGATTATGTTTTTGTTAGGCATGGCTTATATGTAATACCAATATTTTCATGAATACAGACGTCATCAACACCTCTTTCACCTGAACGACGGTTCAAGTCGGTCGAAACCTTTACTAGGAATTGTTGATCGTCGATGAGTTTACAATTTGCTGCCTAATCTGTTCCACTTACAAGCCCGTTTTTCATTAACATTATGCCACGGCTCCCTGATGTTACGGAGCTGGAATTCAAGAGTGTATAAAGTGGTTGATATTATCGGCCAGTGCTTGCACGCACTGACCTTAATAATAATAATAATTAATAATAAGGGTATTTATATAGCGCATTTTCCTAATGACATCAGTTCAAAGCGCAGTTCTCACGCATTTATACTTAACGTTAACATCGAAACACATACGGAAAGAAGTGAAATAAAAACGAGACACTGATAAATTATGCAAAGACATAATACAAACATGAAAAATAATATTTAAAAGTGTGGCAGAATGGGAGGCGACTAGTTCAAGCTTGGGAGAGAAGTTGTCTACCTTACATTTTTTGGGTAGACTAGCCTTGGGTGGCTCCTGCTGTGCGGAATCTTTTGGTGTGGCCATTAGAATTTGCAGGACAAGGCGACACGACATTTGTTCTCCCCGGCTGACCATTCGTCATCTTTTGGTGGTGAGCGGGATTACATTGTCAGCAGGCATTTTATGCAAGTCGGTGTCAGCGACTTACTACCAACACGCTTCATCGCCTTGCAGGGCAAATATTTGTATGTGCCTCTTAGGCCCACCGTCGTTATGGGGCTGAGTAGATCAGTTGGTAGAGCGTCTTACTAGAAAGACTGCAAGGGTTCATTGTTGATTTAGGTCCCTACCCCTTGTTCCCTGGGATAGTTATCCCCGTCTGCCATATCGTCAATGGTGGGTGTAGACGTTAAACCTCAATGTTTATTTTTTTATGTCCCTCTTACGATGGATAAATTGAAATGACAGTTCGGGTCGGGCTGTTTTCTCAAGGTGGTGGCGAGAGACGGGAGTCAAATACTCCGCTCGGTTACAAGTGGTGCAACGACCGGGAACAGGATGATGCTGGACCTTGGAAACTGTTCAAGGCAGTTTTTCACTGTTAAGTCAGCGAATGTAGGCTGATTGGGCTTAGTCAGTGTCAGTTCCAGATATACCTGTTGCGAACTGGGAAACCATGAGGACATGGTTCGATTTGAGCTGTGGGATCTGTGGCGGAATGGGAGGCCACTGGTTCAAGGTTGGGAGAGAAGTTATCTACCTAACATTTTTTTGGGTAGACCAGCCTTAGGTGGCTCCTGCTGTGCAGAATCCTTTGGTGTGGCCATTGAATTATGCAGGACAAGGCGACACGACATTTGTTGTCCCTGGCTGACCATTCGTCTTCTTCTTTTGGTGGTGAGCGGGATTACATTGTCGGCAGGCATTTTATGCAAGTCGGTGGCAGCGACCTACTATCAACACGCTTCACCGCCTTGCAGGGCAAATGTTTTTATGTCCTTCTTACGAGGGATAAATACAAATGACATTTCGGGTCGGGCTGTGTTCTCAAGTGGGTGGCCGAGAGACGGGAGTCAAGTACTCCGCTCGGCTACACAAAGACGTTATACAAGAGGTTATCCACTTTTTTGGTGTGTTTTTGCAGGCGGACTGATGACGCGCTATGAAGTGTCACAGAACGTGTGGCCCTACATGCTGGCCATCTGCCTATCCTACCTCGTCACTTTATGCTTGTTTCCGGGCATCGAGGCCGAGGTCGTAAGTTGTCGTCTGGGGACATGGATGCCGGTCATCATGATGGCAGCTTTCAACGCCAGTGACGTCATTGGCAAAGTGAGTGATACTATTACGTGGTGTTTATTTATTTATTTTATTTATTTAATAGTTCTTATATAGCGCTCTTCCTGTTGAAGAGCTGCTAAAGGCGCTGGCCGATACAGGATCTAACTGAAACCGCGCCAGGCGCCTACTTGCAACCTTTGGGCGCATATAGTCTGACGCCCAGACGACTGAGCACAATCATGGGCGACCGGGGGATGGAGAGATGGGATCTAGTGCGTGCTGGGTGTATTTGTGTAGTCGAAACTAACCCGTCTAGGACATGAGCGTCAAGATCTGTAAAACCCATGCAATGGAACGCGTGCGTGCACAGACTAGACCTCGGTTTATAATCTCTGAAGGATTAGGATGTACATAATTATGTGTAGGCTAGGCAAGTCAAGTGAAGGATTAGGATGTACATAATTATGTGTAGGCTAGGCAAGTCAAGTGAAGGATTAGGATGTACATAATTATGTGTAGGCTAGGCAAGTCAAGTGAAGGATTAGGATGTACATAATTATGTGTAGGCTAGGCAAGTCAAGTGAAGGATTAGGATGCACATAATTATGTGTAGGCTAGGCAAGTCAAGTGAAGGATTAGGATGTACATAATTATGTGTAGGCTAGGCAAGTCAAGTGAAGGATTAGGATGCACATAATTATGTGTAGGCTAGGCAAGTCAAGTGAAGGATTAGGATGTACATAATTATGTGTAGGCTAGGCAAGTCAAGTGAAGGATTAGGATGTACATAATTATGTGTAGGCTAGGCAAGTCAAGTGAAGGATTAGGATGTACATAATTATGTGTAGGTTAGGCAACTCAAGTCAAGTCAACAATTCTTTATTCCAATAAAGTCAAAGATTTGGATGGCATCAGTACAATTACAAATATTACAAGTATTAATTAAAAATCAAAACGGTTAAAATGCAAGACATATAACCGTATATAGTCTACCTTTATATTAAACAAAGGCAAGCGTAAAATTAACTTCACACAAGGGCATAGTCTAATATCCATACCTGCAGGTGCACTTTTTTTTAATAAACTTCTATTTCTAGTTTCTATTTCTAGTTCTATTTAGAACTTTTTTAATAAATAACACACACACACACACACACACCTACACAAGCACACACACACACACACACACACACTCACTAGCAGGTACGTCGTACCTACATCCACTTTCACCATACATGGAAAGCTTTTGCGGTAGCTTTTGGTATTTTTGCTACTAAGATACTACACGCCTTTAAAAAATGTAGCAAGACTATTACTAAATCAAGATACTCGCCAACGGAAAAATGTGAACATTGAAGTTTAACGTCTACACCCACCATTGGCGATACGGAAGACGGGGATTACCACCTTTCACGAAGTTAATTGATAAATATTGACAATTGTGTATACATCACGTGTTTATAGAGCTAGTACACGAGCGACGGTTGTTGACATAGGCACGTGGCCTATATATTCGCTTTGCATTGGTATTATAGTTCCTAGTTCAGTAATATTTGGTGATGAGACTCGGCTATATAAAGACTGTTTGGAGAACAGAAGGCTGGAGGGGCCGGGTAGCTCAGTTGGTAAGAGCGTCTTGCTAGTAACCGAAAGGTCGCTGGTTCGAATCCCGGATTGGTCAACGTGTGATCATATTATTTTCCCCTTTACCAACAACTGGCCCGCTGGTGTCAGTATAAATCGGTCCAGTAGTCACCTATATGCGAAAGTGTCGTGTGACTATAATCTACAAACAACAACAACAACAACAGAAGGCTGTTCTCGTATGCATCTGAGAGTGTGTGATTGGATGGATTAAATAGGCCTGGGACTAGGATAGAGTATTCACAACTTTCCGGCACCTCTCATAAAAACTCGTGGGTATCGCCATTATAAATTAAAACGAGGTTAGAATGAAACCAAGTTCCGGTCTGGCTTGTTTTGCTTTTATCAAAGCTTGATGCGTGACTTTTAAATATGGCAAATTGCCGATTGTTAGAGCCAGATAACGAGTGGGATAAGTATAAAAACGGCGGAGGAAGTACATGCTCAGTGAAAGGATGCATAAAACAATCGTAGAGGCTTGTATTTGCGGCGACTTCGGAGGTGCGTCGATCATCGACAGAAAGTGAAACAGGACCTGAAGACTCTTGTAGTTTTCCATAGCTTCGCCGTCGCAACCTTCACAAAACACGAAGTAGTTGACTACGTTAGGCGAGCGTTGTGGCCAAGTGGGCTAAGGCGGGACTAACTTGCCTTGTCCACAAGCCAGAAACTAATGGCGCCTGATAGGTGTGGGTTCGAGCCAGCATCTGGGCGTTATTTTTTTCCGAATATTTTTCAAAAATTCACAAATAATGTTAGGTAGGTAGGGTTTAGGCGCGCCACTGGCGATAGAAAGGGATAATAAACTGCAGCAAAAAAAAAAAAAAAAAAAAAAAAAAAAATATATATATATATATATATATATATATATATATATATATATATATATATATATATATATATATATATATATATATATATATATATATATATATATATATATATATGTGAGGGTGCGATACTGGTGGCCATACTGGTACACATGTTATTATTCTTGAATATTTGTAAATAACTCACTAAAACACGCGGAGAAAGAAACCGGAAGTATGTTTCATTGAGGGGATTCCCGTTGGTGCATAGGATAGCAGAAAAGTGTGAATTAGTGGAAAGAAAGATAGACTGTGGAAAAAAAAAGGTGAATGCTAATTTTGCGTGACTTGGAAATATTGTGTTACTATGTAAGCTAATACTTTTTTTTCACTGTGGTGATTCTGGATTCTGTTCATGACAGACACGGTAATTTGAATAATTATATTTTATGATTTGCTTGTTGGAAACATAATATTGAAACTAATTTGTAAATGAATAAAATATTTTCATAATTTGGTAAATGTAATTCTGTCAGACTGGGAAAGGGATTACTTCAGAGAGAGATAAAATCATATTATAGTGCACTTGAGTCCCGCATTCTAATGATTACAGAGTTGCGAAACTCAAGTGGCAGTTTACTGGGGAAACGCATCAGCTTTTGGGGAACAGAGATTAATACTAGGGACTGTACGCTCTCTTTGGGACAGCAAAAGCTCCAAAAGGTAGAGCAGCTATTGCTGGATTTTTCAGGCAGAAAGCGCGCAAGCTAAAGGCAGCTGCAGCAGCTAGCAGGCCTTCTAAACTGGGCATGTCAGGCAATACGCGGAGGAAGTTTTTACTGCGTAGAATCCTCGACTGCACTAAGCCATTGCAGCAACAGAATCACAAAGCAAAACTGAGCCGGGAATTTCATAAAGATGTACAGTGGTGGTTAACCTTTCTTAGAACATTTAATGGTGTGGTATATTATGGGTCGGGGGATGTGCATCATGTTCATGTGGATGCGTGTAACAGGGCGTGCGGTTCCTTCTGGGCAGGAGACTGGGAATATACAGTATTTCATACAGACATTCCGAGCGCCTGTAACCTTCACATAAATTACAAAGAGGTGTGTGGAGCGGTGCGGGCGGTGGAAAGATGGGCGCCGTTGTGGTCCAACAGCACAGTGATAGTGCACACTGACAGTACGGTAGCAAAGGCTATACTCAACAAAGGCTGGAGCAGAAGTGCCTATGTTAATAACCTCTTGAGACAAATGTGCTGGCTGTCAATAAAATATAACTTTCAAGTAAGAGCCATTCATGTGCCAGGTGTGATTAATATCATACCGGATACCATCTCACGACTGCATGAGACTGGACAATTGCAACATTTACATAGACTATTGTGTAATTGGTACCATGGCGCTGTAAGTAGTAACTCGAGTGACCATGTGACCCAACGATCCCTGGTATTTTTGTTGCGGGAACTGCGAAAACATGTACACTCGGAGAGGAGCTATTAGCAGAGCTTTCTCATTTCAGAAGCAACACTTTCGCTGGGAACACTACCAAAACATATTGAACTCCTTTAAGAGTGTGCATGGTTTTCTGAAACAAAAAATATGTGCAATCCCACCTGTGCCAGTGAGTGAACACAGTTGCCTTATATGCTGCCTTTCTAGCCAGAACCTTAAGGCCCAACTCCATAAGACAGTATTTGAATATTGTTCTGTTGCTACATTTAGAGTGTGGTCTTCAGCACCCCTATAGAGACTCTTGGTTAGTCAAGTCCACTCTTATGGGCATTGAGCGTGAGAAATTATGTTTTGTGAGTCGGAAAACACCCGTATCCCCTGATTTATTGCAAAAAATTAAAAATGTCTGGATTTAAGCAGTACTTCAGATTCCACTTTTTTGGGTGCATACTTAATTATGTTCTTTAGCTTGCTAAAAAAATCTCATTTTCAATCGGTTGGAACAAAGTGGTTGGCCTCATCCAATGCATCAGAATGGCGTCCCTGGCGAGGTCATCAGGGTTTTTGGGAGATTGGCAGAGCTCGGCTTATCTATGTTATCTAGACCAGATTCCACAGTCTACTGTAGATTTTTATCGGATGAAATGTTACCATGTTATCTAGGAATTAAGGACTTCTCGATCTTTTGGGGTGTTTGTGTCAGTATCTGACAACTTTCTTGGGTGGGCTTTGTGTGTGAATAGATTAAATTAATGTTTTGATTTAAAGAATTAGAAATTGATTAGTAGAATAAAAAATTATTGCCCTTTGGTTTGACGCCCAAACGATCGAGTTGTCCTCCTCGGTTATATTAAATTTTTTGTTGGTCTCTCTCTCCCTCTCTCTCTCTCCCCCTCTCTCTCTCTTCTGCTGTGCTTGTGTGTATGTATTCATGTGTGTGCACGCAGGCAATTTTAGAGAAAGATTTTTTTTTAATTTTAATTTGTGATATGCGTTTGGTGTGCGCATATGAGTGTATGTGTCTATGCGCATGCATATGTGATTGTGCATGAGTCATGCATGTAGCTTTTTACAGGTTGGTGTTCATTATGCGATGTATAATTTGGTCTTTTTTTGGCCTACAGCGAAGAATACAAAGCACAGACACGAGATGCTACAGAAGACTTCTGGGCATTTCCTATATCCAACACATCACCAACGACGAAGTCCGACAGACCATCACACAAGCCATTGGACAACACGATGACATGCTCACAGTGGTGAAGAAACGGAAACTCCGATGGTATGGCCACATCACCAGAGCATCAGGCCTTGCAAATACCATCTTGCAAGGCACGGTGAAAGGAGGCAGAAGAGGGAGAGAGAAAAAGAGGTGGGAGGACAACATTCAAGAATGTACTGGCTTGACACTGAGCGAAGCCTTTAGAGTTGCTGAGGGCAGAGAAAGATGGAGTACACTGGTTAAACGATCATCTGTGGTGCCCCAAAGACTTTTGAGTTACGGGATAGGATAGAATAGGATAGGACAAACCATAAACACGTCGTAGGCCTATTACCTTGCCTGCAGTGTTAATTATATATTAAAGTTGTACAGACCTCTTCCCACCGCACCGCTCTCACTGTATGTGTTCTTAAATGCTCATGTTGTTACAGATCGTGGCTTCGGTGCCCTACGACTGGTCACGTGGTCGGCTGGTAGTGTGCACGTTCTGTCGCGTGCTGTGCGTGCCACTGCTGATGCTGTGCGTCAAGCCTCGTGACCATCCCGTCATCTCTGGCGAAGCCTGGCCAATCATCTTTTCGCTTATTCTGGGCCTTAGCAACGGCTACTTCGGCAGTGTGCCCATCATTCTCGCCCCTTCTCACGTCCCTGACGAACAGCGCGAGATCTGTGGTAAGAGGATGGATCAGTATACATTTATTGACACATTGATTTGATTGTCATGATACTTATTAGTCATCTTCCATCTGTAATTAGTCGACCACGATACTGCTGTTATTGGCGATGATGATGAACGTGATGTTGATTGTAACGATAAACGGTATTTCAAGAATTTGCGTGTGTGTATGCGTGAATCTGCGTGTTCTCCCGTCTCACAACTTCTCTAACTCGTAACACTAAACTAATCGTCAGACCCTTTATTAAACAATTAACAAAAAATAATATATTGTCAACGAATACACAATTTACAAGAATCAAATGGAATAAATACAATTGCTTCTACTCATGTCAAGTGTTGCAGAATAAATCCGTCGAAAGAATTTATATAAATAACTCACAATTAATAATTATACCAACTAATCGACGTCAACAGAGGAAAGAACGTTAGCTATATATGTATAGTCATACGCACCTCAGTTACGTTCTCGTTCGACCTCTTATTGTTCGATATAGTGATGACTCGTTCTTTAGTCTCTTAAGCGTCTAGGTCGTCTTCCTCCTCTGCCTCCTTAGTCTTCCTCCACTTCTCCTTCATTTTCTACTTCTCTCTTCCTCGCCCTCTTCTCCACTCCGTCTCTTCTCCTCGTCCTCCTCTCCTCAATCTCCTTCTCTATTCCTCGTCCTCTTCTCCGTCTCATTCTCTCTTCCTCATTCTCCTCTCTTCCGTCTCTTTATCTATTTTCGTTTTCTTCTGCGTCCTCTTCTTCATCCTACACCGACTTTATCTTCTTTTTCTTCTTCCTCTTCTTTCTTATTTATCCTTCTTCTTTATTCTTCTTCTTCTTCGTC
The DNA here is from genome assembly GCA_036898135.1 of Oncomelania hupensis. Classification (NCBI taxonomy): domain Eukaryota; kingdom Metazoa; phylum Mollusca; class Gastropoda; order Littorinimorpha; family Pomatiopsidae; genus Oncomelania; species Oncomelania hupensis. Next base: position 13,786,200 of record CM072521.1, on the reverse strand, counting down.
TTCTCCTTTTTCCACACCTAGTCCTCTTCCTCCTCTCCGTCGTCTTCGTCTTCTTTATTCTGCTTGTCCCTTCTCTTCTTCTTTTTCTGTTTCTTCTTCTTCTTCTTCTTCTTCTTGAGGACCCGCATCTAAAGACTTCTGCAGACAAAGGTGTTAACAACAATTAAGGTTTTAGATACTTCATTGCTAAATAATAATATCATAGGAAGCCCTAGTGACCATTTAACAGAAAGCGTCCAATATTCCCAAGCTGACCCAACACAAATGGGGAGTTTTGGAAGAATTTTCACGAAAAAAGGTAGGCGACTGGTCAAGCGAAGAAGATAGTATAGTAGATAGAACAGTGTAGGAACGAGAAAGAACAAAGGAGAAAGACAGCGACAGTGGGAATTTGAAGCGCTACATTTCCAGAAAGTGGAGATACTATTTATACAGAAACGCCCGGCACCCCCCACGAGTATAATACCGGTCGGGTCCGTGACAATGATGATGATGGACATGATAATGATCATGATAATAATGATGATCATGATGATGGTGTGGGTGTTGCAGGCAACATCATGACGCTGTCCTACAGTCTAGGGCTGACGACTGGGTCGGTGGCGGCCTATGCACTCGACTCTTTTCTGGGTCCTCAGCTGTCCTTTCATGACCTCTGTGGCCGTGCGACCTTGAATCGCACCTCCATTCCCATACTCCCCATGGTCACTACGTCCGCATTTGCTCACTGACAGACTGGATGGATCATCAGTTGTTTAGGGGGTTGTTGATTTGTTTGACGTTGTTACTTGACGTGGTAATCTGTTCATTTAAATCTACGATTAGTGAATTGGTTCTTTCATGGATATGTGACGTTCGTTCATGAAGACCATATACATTTTATGAGAGTGTTTTCGTTTATTCGCAAGTATACGGAGGTGTTTGAACAAACCAATGCAGTTAACGTTTTAAGAAACATCCGCGGTAAAGAAATTGTTTAGCATAGGTGGAGAGGGGAAGATTTGTTTTGGTAGTGGTGTATTCTGCTTGGTTTGTTCTTCTTAAGAAATAAATCATATGTCTCAGCCACCGAGGTATTGTTACTAGAAAGCAGTTGAGCGTTCGAGATCCTCAATTTGTCTGCCTCATCTTTTGCGTATTCCTAACACAACGGACTGTATTATTAGGCATACTTCAGCTTCTGTCAAGTAATATTATTATATTATGTGGAGGACTTGCACGGCTATGTTACTTGGTTGAACTCAGACGGATGCGCACAGAACACAACATGCTGAAGACATACTTAGTAAGTAAAATGTCCCATTTAGATCTGCTGGTTGTCTTTACTGACTTAATTATACATTAATTTCATTTGAATGATGAAATAGGTTTGTGATTGATGGAGTGGTCGGTTAGTTGTTGTGGATTTAATGTTTTGATGATTTTATAGTCATACTTGTTGTATTTTAATTGAGTCATTTTCTTACTGTTGTTTTTACTCTTTAAATAAATAAAAAAGATAATAATGACACACGACACCAAATGTAGACAGTATCATTTCATTTTTCAATTCTAATTTTGAACATAGAGAGGTCAAAATACTTTTGTTTTTACTCTGTAGTATTGACTGAATATCAGAATAATCGTAATAATTATGACTTACATTGATTTGTATTTATTGTATAATTGTCACGCATTTGGTTATTGTTTGTTACATGGTTAATCAAATTCTATTGATCTGTTGGAATCATTGCTGTTATAACTCAAATATACAATCCTGAAAAAAGAGACATGCTGAATGCTCGTGCCATGTAAATTCTGTAAGAGACGTGTCGTTTTGATGTCGCTGCAAGTTGGAAAGTAATTTCTTCCAAGATTCGACTCTTTCAGTCTTCATAATTTCATTTTTTGCCCTGCCCCGCCGCCATCATCCACTTCCACCTAAAAGCACCCTTCCCAACCATTAACCCCCTTCCAGATCCTGTGTTACCTGAATGATTCCGGTAATTTTGTAAAATACTGGTTACCGTCTCAAATAAACTGGAAGTTATAAAGAAGCAAAAGCTTTAGAAGTTTTCGCAGTATCTTCATTAGTTGATTTAAAATGTCTCGGTGCAGAGGCAGTGCTGTTTCGTGTAGTATGTCCTTCAAATAACATAACACGTCAAGTATTTAAAAATAAAGGCGGTTGTGATCGATGAGAGAACAGAACTGTGGCAGGGCACGGTTCTAAGTCCATTGATGATTAATTCACAAATTGCTTTAGGAACATACAAAAATCATTACAACACTTGCACTAACTAATATGCCTACTTACACTTTACAGCTGTATTCATAAACACGTGTTTAACAAAATTTATACACTTTTTCCAATTATTTAAATCAGATACTTTCGTCGGTGATCAAACAGTCGCAACCTTAAATCTTTCACACCACTAAACTTGTATTATTAAAGTGAACTTTTTTTGGTTTGTTGTTGTTGAAGTGGATAGCAGAAGCAACATATTTGTAATTTTAAGCATTCAACCACAATGGCTAGGTCACACTAGATGACTTACGCATTGGCCACTTGGGTATATGCACTTTCAAGGCTAACGCAACACATGTTATGTCAACTCTAAACTACTCATTCTAAACACTTCACTCAATCCGACACTGCATGTCTTGCACCAATGCCAGCAGGGACCTTTACTTCATTCTTCATGTACTATTATTATTTATCACTTTTATATATCACTTTTCCAACTGAAGAGCTGCTTAAGCGCTGTTCGATACAAGATCTAAGCTGCCCAAGTAGCCCACGCACCTGCAATCTTTGGGCGCATTGTCTGACGCCCAGACGACTTAACACATTCCCTGGCGACCAATACAATACAATACAATACAATACAATACAACTTTATTCATCTCAAACTGAGCAATTACAATGGCAGCATCAGCGCAATATAGCAGAATACACAAGAATTAAAAATATTATTACATACACATGAGACGTAATCCAAACAATAAATAAAGAACAAATAAATAAAAAAATATACGGTTAAGTACATACAATAAACTAGAGGTGAATGTCATAAAAAGTAAACTGTCCCGAAATATCACAGATAGTAGTTTCTCCGCAGAAAACCCAAATTTTAAAAAAAAATAAAAAAATAAAAATAAAAATAAAAAATAAAAAAATATGTACATCTCAACAATACAATACAATACCATACAATAAAACACAATACAACACAACGAAATACCACACATCTTTATTCCTCTCAAGCTGAGCAATTACAATTACAAAGGCAGCATTGGCGCAAAAATAACCAATAAGAATAAGAATAAAAATTAAAAATGACCTTACGTACTCACGGAGAATACTCCCAATCAATAAGTAAATGTGCTGTTAAATGCATAAGTAAACTATAAAATATAAACTATAAAACTATAAAACAAATATCACAAATAATAGTTTCTACCAGCAAAAATCTCCTCACTCTCTGTGGAATTATACCCACACTCAGTCACTCACACAGCGCACAACAGCTTATAACTATTGTCTATAGTGACACAGAATCAATAAAATCAATAGTAAAAAAAAAAAAAGTCCCTTGTATTACATTGTTGGTTGGTTGGTTGTTTTATTAACGTCTTTTTCATCAGGATGATAAAGACCATACATACAGATTCACGCATTTCAAACAGACATACATGAACACATACATACACATAGATACTATTACTATCTCTATAACTTAACAATAATACTGTCAGTTAAATAAAACGAGCTACTGGAGAATTGATTAAAGCTTTTGCCAATCCCAAACTTAATTCATTGCTAATGTGTTTAACTGATGTTATAGTATTTATATCAATGGGCAAAAGAGGATGAAAATGAATACAATCAAATAATATATGTTTTAAAGTTAGTGGTTCATCACAAATGCACTTTACATTTTTACAATATTTGGTTTTAATTGAATTTAATAATATTCTGTTCGCTGTAGATGAAACTGATCTTGGAAATTCATGAAGATTTTTATAGTTTGTATATAACTGAAGTTTCTTTACAATATTATTTTCAATATTGTTTTGAATTTCTTTAGAAGACAGATTTAATTTAACTGATAGGGAATTAATATTTAATGCACCTAATTTCGCAGCATGATCAGCCCAATCATTATATATAAATCCACAATGTGATGGAATCCAGCAGAAGGTCACTTCAGTACCACTAATTATTAATCCATGAATAACGTTATTAATCTCAAAAATAACCTCTTTTCGTTCACTGTTAATAGTATATTTTAGAGCTTCTAAAACAGATAGGGAATCTACGCATAAAACTATACTAACTATATTCATACGTAAACTGGAAATTTTATTTAGAGCCATTAGTATAGCAATTAATTCCGCAGTAAAAATAGAATAACCTTTTCCTATATAAAACGATTCTGATATTTTCAAATCTGGAATAACAAAAGCAGCTCCTGTTTCTCCTGTTTCTAAAACAGATCCATCAGTGTAAACTTTTAATTTTCCTGAATATTTTTCATATAAATGATTTCGATCTTCAACTGCAAGAAGAGATTGGTAGAATGAGAGTTCTCCGACAACACACTCCGTGATGTTGAATAATTATAATATATGCTCTTTTAAGCGTCTTAAAATAAAGATAAGAGTGTCTTTAGTTTAATGTATTCTATGTGGTGCCCCTACGACTTCCGAGTTAGGGGATAGGATAGGATAAGTACATGCACCGTGCAGCCTTAAGACACACACACACAACAAACACACAACACACACTGGCTCTGCAATTAGGCAAAAAAAAAAAGACCACCACTACCTTTTAATTATTGTAAGACTATTCTCTAAGTAGATCATTTGGGTGGGGATAAATTTAAAGGTACTTAAGCTAAGTAACTTTGATAATTATTTATAAGTTGACTTTAGAATTTAAAAAGTACTTACAAAATGACTTACTGATCTTTACCAAGTAACTTTTATCTTATAACAATTAAATTATACAAGAACTTAAAAAAAAGAAACTAACTTACTTAGGTAAGTATCTTATAGCCAGTTGGTTGGTCAGTTTTTAATAATAATTTTAAGTGCTTGCCTTGTTTTAGCTGTTCTTTTAATTTAGTTCTTTCCTCTTTTGATTCAATTACGTCATTTTCTTTTAAACAGTTATCAAAGCTGTCACGGTCTTTACAATAAAACAGGCACACAAATTTAGTTTGTTCTCTAAAATCCTTTAATATCGAATTAAATTTCTGACTTATAAGTTATTGCCCAAACACTTATTCCCACATGACGTCCACTGAAAGCCAGCTTGCTCAATATGTTCCGTTTTAATACAATATCTTTTTCTGCACTGCAATCATCGATTAAGAATAGGATATTACCTTCATTTTCAAACAAGTTATAAAAATACGTTAAATGCTCATTGAGCTTGCCATTGGGATTAACAACAAAGATATTTTCATCTGTCCAGACATACTTACGCTTTAAGTAGGTTTTATTATATTGAATAGTGGGGCAAAAAATTACTATATAATCAAAGTGGCCTGCGTAATATTTTTCTAACAAATCCAGAACAAAGACAGTCTTTCCGCATGACGTCATGCCAACGATCATTCCACAATGAGGATCACGCGGTAACAAGGACGCCATTTTTAATATACTAAATCTTTTAATCTTCCATTTTCAATGTTTAGCTGAGCATCCATAATTATATACATGTATACTGTAACTGATTCTGACCTAGCACTTACTTCCCTATGCAATTCAATTGTTATACCATCTGTTCCGTTTTCAATTCTTCTTCCAGATCCATGAAGTTCATTGGTGGGTATGGTTCGAAAGTCTAACCACAACGCAAATTTATTCACCAGATAATCTTGCAGTCTTGTATCGTGCAAATGAAGATCCTTTGAAATCAAATCCACAGTGTCAGTCCGTAATCTACCTCCACCCAAGATTTTCCTAATCTCATCAAACTGTTGAAACCCCATCATTCCATTCGCGAATAATTGATTAGGCTTACCTTCAATCACAACAGACACTTTTGAAATATTAGGATTGATAAAATTTTCACTGTCACGATTATAATTAGATTCTTTCACAAACAACAACAGTACACCTTTAAAACTTCGAGCAGGTGAATTTATGTTGATGGTCCATAGTGCGTCTAATAAATCTTTATTAAACTGTCTGTAGCGAACGATCCTATCATAATAAATTGCTAGTTTGTCATATTGGCCCCTGATCATCCTACTGAGTTCAGAGTGAGTGACCACTTCATATTCAAGCGCGATGTCTGTAATTGTATAACTAGCATCATTGTCAGAGCTAATTACTACTTGAGAATAATCATTAAAAATAATTTCGTAAGACAGCCTATCATTAAATGAACCTTGATGAAATGGCAGATGACTGTGTAGCAGCTCAAAATCGAGTGGAAAATAAAATCTGTTTTTGTATACAGCAGCTAATGCATTGTCACCTTTGTTAGAAGTGATAGCATCGCCAGCTTTGATTCGAAGTTTTGCCACATTGGCGGCTTGAATCCCCTGACCAACCAAATCTTCCCTTTCATATTTACTCAGCCACAGATCTGTGTAACAAAACAAAACACCTGCGTCATCGATACTTTGGATTTCTCGCCCATCAAGTTTAATAACCATTCTTTTAATTATAGCTCTGCCTAGATTGTTGACTACGGTTCTGTTAGGATCATCGTCAGAATTCAGACTAATTTTAAATCCCAATTTAGGACTGCCTGGAACTATTACATCATCAGGACCTAAATTTGGAAATCTTATGGTTAGTAGCTGATTAGGCTCTATGCTGCTTGGATTGTTTGTAATAATTATTGTGCTTTTCTCACCTTTGATGCCTAAAGGCGTCCTCAATCGACGTGTAGGGTCTAACAAGTTTCCGTAGCTTTGCATTTTTAATGTAATAAAAAAAATTATATTTAAAAATGGCAGAAGGCGGTGAAGCTCCGGATGAAGTGTTTAAACCTGATTTACCTAATGAAGACCATGACGTCACACTGCTTTCAATGGTAGGAGATGACATGAGCCAAACAAGACCAAGTATAGGAGAAGAATTACGTCAAGTAACTGAAACCCAAAAAGCCAGAAAAATCAATAAATTTTACAATTACATCGGGCGCGAGTTACCTGATTATGTTAGTCCCAGCGACTTCGAACTAGACAAAAATAATCACTTGTTTATAAACACTATTGTATCCGGTAAAAAAGTGAGAGTACAGTTAACTATGTCAAAGAATCCTGATAAATTTTATGCGTGGTCTACTTTGAAAACTAAACTCCCAGTGACTGTAATACGATCATTGGGGCTTTCCGATAATAGAGTGCCAGCGTTGCATCGCCAAGCAGTAGCTTCACTTCAACGAATAGATGCATCGTTACCAAATTCAGAAATAGAACTACAAGACTTAACTGACTTAACTAGCTCTGCGTTACAAGTCAATACAGAATTAACAACCTTAAAAACCTTACAAACAAATGAGGACACCAATATTGATCAGGTTATGGAAACTATCAATGACGCGCCATTATTGCCACTGCGTGAACTTCAGGGCTTAGATAAAGCTTTACAATCTGTGAGAGGGGAGACAATGATGAATTTGGCCAAGCTCGGCGAGCTCGACAAACATATAGAAAAACAAAAAAATAAACTAGCAGAAGCTGATGACGCGAACTTAAGCATTGAGGTAAAACAGATGATCCAAAAGAGGCTCGCAGACCTTTACACAGAACGCGCTGCAAGGCTAGAAGCCTTATCCATAAACAGAGAAAAATTAATAACTAATTTCGCCAGAATAAAAGAAACGGTGCATTAAATTTTACACGAAGACACTACACTTGCAGAAAGAATTCAAACACTGTTCAGAGAGCAAGGTGTTACAATATTTAGCATTCTTACAGCTGTTGGGATGACAATAAGCACACTAGTCTTAGCACTGACTAGAACCGTAGGCATCAGTGCCGGTGGACCTGGCATACCTGGTGGACCTGGTGGTAGTCCGGTTAAAGACTGGATTAAAAAGACGTTACAAAGCATAGCTAACTTATTGAAACGCCTAGGTGACAAACTTGTAGACGCACTTCCTGGAATATTAGGTTCTGTATTTTCATGGATATTTAATACTGCTTCTAAAGTTGTTGTCTGGGCGTCTGAACATCTGTGGTCTTTGTTTATAATAATATTACTCTGGCTACTTAAAATAGTAAATCCCAATTAACCCGGCAAACAATAAACCACCTGTAAGCGCTAGACGCGAAACCCCATGATCAATTACTGGCAGGCCTTGCAGTTCCGGCAAGCTTGGTAGTTTCGGAAGCGGTGGAGATAATGGTGGGGAACTTAAAGGTTCATTATTAGCAGTAAATACCGTATTCGCTGTATTCACTGTATTCATTGTATTCGCTGTATTCACTGCATTCACTGTATTTATTGTAGGATTGTAGCCTATATGAAATTGAGGGTCGGCAATCACTATATTGTTGTTGTAGTTTGATATAGTTCCTATTCTAAGCTGAAGGTCTGAAGGCAACATATACAGTCCTAAACCTATTACGTAATCTACTTTCGATCTTGCATACTTTAAAGTGTCCTGATATCTTTTAATACTCGCGGGCAAATCTACTGCCGAATTAATAGAATCTTCAATGTTGGCTAAAAACTGCTTTTGTGCATCGAAGCTAGTCCCCTCACCAATGATATTACTTCGTGTTTCTGCTTGAGACCCCAGAATGCACCACGCATACGTACGAATAGATTCATTCAGCCTTTCCACCCCACTTTGGGTAAATCCGTTTGATGTGTCCAATATAAAAGTGCTGTATGCTGTACTTTGTTTTTGTCTGATATACAGTAAAGGAACCTGGCTGTTGTGGTTAAATGATGTAAATCCAGGTACGTAAGGCCCCGTGTATAAATTACCTACAGCGTATCTAAATAAAGTTCCCATCCCATGATTGAGGTCTAGTTTTTGTCTGAAGTCTGTTTTAGTATCAATTCCGAATTCATTGCACAACCTTTGATACGCTTTCTTGTCAAAGCCGTTGTTAAAGGGATTAAAGTTTTTGTCAGTGAAGTTCAGACAACACCCGTCTCACTTGATAATACAAATGGAACAGATAAATAGACTTCAACATAGGATCGGGGTGATTAAGGTGATGAACGTAAGAAACTCCGCAACCAGTTGTAGCGCATGACACGGCAAAATTAATTTGATTCTGAAAGAACTGCATACCCCCGTTGTTTAGCCATAGGTTAGCTAAAAAGTCGCTCGTCATGTCTGGGTTGAGGTAATGATCAAAAATATTATGGGGGATAGTTTCGAAATGGACGTTGGCTGCCACAGCTATTGTCAGCTTGGTTAGGTCGACTGCTTTTTCGTAATAATAAGGCCCTGTAGTATACTTTGCAGCTTTGTTATATTTATAAGGCGCGTACATTTTTATTATATTAAAAAATATGTTTGTAACTTTCGAATTCGTAAAATCAGGTGTGCCCATTGAACTTCAGCATCCTATTGACAACAAAAACAGGGACCTTAACGTAATCCTTCACGAAATATTCTACACGGTTAAATGGTTAAATATTAGTCATGATCTAAACAACAACTGGATAATGATTAATAAAAAAGGCACTTTATTCATGCCGGCTATTATGACTTCTGCAGACTTACTGAAGAATTGTTTAAACCTCATTCGATTGAAGCAAAAATGAACCCTGCAAACTTGATAGTAACTTTAACTTTCCATAAAAACCAGCATAAAGACATTACCAGCGTTACACTTGCGCCAAAGCTGGCAGAAATATTAGGTTTCCGTGGCAATGAATTATCTTTATCTGACAGCTCCAGCACTGTCGGCAGTTCTATAAGATTTATTGGATCAAACCCTATGAATTTGTTAATTAATAATAGATTGTTTGTGTACCTTCATCAACTGAAGACATCGGAAAACTTAGTAAACGGAACTCCTAGTACATTGCTAAGAATAATCTCAACTCAGAGAGAATCTTACTGCGATCCAGTTTCATTAAAATTTCTACCTCAAAAACGCCACTTAAGTCAGGACTATCATACTAGCTTATGCTTCCAAATAACTAACCAAAACAACGAAATTGTAGACTTTGAAGATCTTACAATTATTCTTGAGATAAAATAAAGTTTAATTTTAAAATACAATGTCAATCGGCCCCCAAATTCCAGTAACCTGTCCTACCATTGAACTGAAAGACTTAGCAGACACAATTGACTTTGATGCGAATGCTATTGTTGGGTCTATTTACGGTTTCGAATTTACACAAAATGGATATTATAAACGAGCGCTAGTGCCGGCAGTGCCTGAAGTGCCGCAAGTGCCACCGCCAGTACCGCCAGAAAAACCATCTATCGATCAGCTAAAGGATTTTAATGCCGGTAAAGTAGATCCCGATTTTAAGTATGCTATTACTAAACGAGAAAATATCTGGTCTTTAACACCTGTAGACACGGAATTAGATTGGCTTATTAAATTCAAGTGCGAAAGCCCTTACACTTTTATGGGACCAGACAATAAATTTAAGAAAATTATTAACCCCGGGCCTATGTTAGTTAGTCTAGTGCCGGATGAAAACAATCGAGAAAACATAGAAGTCAAAGCCTATAAAAAAAGCAGCTTTGTTTTACATAAGCGTGAAACCGCAGGGAAAAATGTCAGAGTTGTTCTGCAGCCTCCTTTACAGATAGGTAGTGCAGCCATGATAGCACTGGACATAATTGCTCACAGGCCTACGCAGAGAAATGTTAATGTAATTCCGCAAGTGTCTCTAAGTTGGGCTGATTTAGATGAGAATCCCAGACGAATTACAGTATTTATGAAGAAAAGAGAAAGCGAAGATCAGTACTCTGTATTTACTTCCTCGCCCAAGATAACTTTTGTCCCTGTTCCAAATCCTATTGACAGAATAGCGCAAATTAGCCTAGACAACGTAGATCTGTTAGCATTTTATTTCAGCAATCAGATATTTTCTGATAGTCAAATAGAATATTTTGCTAATAAACTAAAATCAAGTTAATTATTGTTAACCCTTTTTTTTCACACTAAAAATATGACGACAAAATTGTATCCTGCTATAGTAGAAGCAGTAGTGGATGAACAACCAATGCAACCCAGTGCTCCAACGTTAGACTTAAGTAATGTTCAAACGTTCAGGTTGGAAGAAATAAGAAAAGTTAGGACTCAAATTGAATCAGATATCCAAAAGTACTCTAGATGCAGACGAAGGTATTCCGGCGCTTATAGCAGAATAAATTACGTGTCTACTGGTCTAAATGTTATTAATGCAGCGGAAGCTGCTATCAGCGTGGGATTATTGGTGACTGGAATTGGTATACCAATTAGTATTGGATTAGGGGTTGCTGCCGGATTATCTTCAGTGATGTCAGTTCTACTTGGTGTAATTAATACTAAAGTATCTAAGAAATTAGAAAAACACGACCTCATTTCTAGCCTGGCGATAGCAAAACTTACTAGCATGAACTTAATAATTTCTAAAGCTCTAGAAGACACTCAGATTACAGACCAAGAGTTTGTAATTATCCAGCGAGATTTTGAAGAATATAAAAAGTTGAAGCACGACATACAATCTAAATCTAGGTCTGCACCTGTTAATGTTGAAGAAATTAAAAAAAATTAATAGAAGAAGGGAGACTACTAGGGCGGAAGCAGCAGCTAGATGCTTTGAAGAAAAAGCTTGGCGCTTCAGAATAAATACAGTTAACATTTACTCAAGCCTTCCAGGCCCTCCTTCTTACTCATAGTCGTAGTCGTAGTCGTAGTCGCAGTTTCTACCTGTAATTTATAGTGGCCTAGAGCGTATGCGAACTCCTTAGTTACTCTTATTCTCTTTGTGTCATTAGCGCATAATGTTTTTTTGGTCGTCACAGCAGTGGACACTACATGGTTTTTAGACTTTATAGTTGTGTTAGGGTATGGTTTAACTTCTTTCCCATCTAAGGCTTCCAGGTAGTTTTCATGCCTGATATCTCTGTTTTTTATTGCAGCTTTTTGGGTGCCTTTTGCTTTTGAAGATTCTCCAGATTCGTGTTTAATACTGTACTGCTTAGATCGCAGTCCTGCGTATTCTTCTATTAGTTTCCCGTTCATTTCATCTTTCATCAAACCGATTTTCTTTTGGTTTGCTTTGCTGTACAAAGGGTGAGTTTCAGGGTAGTCACTAGTATCGTAATGTTGTAGTTCCGATTCTAAGTCTTTATAAATGTCTTCAGTAGGGATGTCTAGTATAAGGGAGTCTGTGTCTGTGTATAAAACTCTGGCCTCCGGGTATTTAGGTTTAAAGTAATCGTAGTAAAATTCGAACATTAGTAATTTAGAAAGGTCAAGAATAGTCATCCCCATAAACACTGGTTTGTCTAGATTAACTTGCGTGGTTTTCATGGTAACTGCATACAGGGAGTCATGAAACTCTTTGTAACCAAGGTATTGAGGTTTAGATGTTAATTTAATCGCTTGATTGGGTGATGTAATTAGCCTGACGTCTTTTCGCTTGTATGGGTTCTCCATAGTTTTACCAAAACAGCTGTTATTCAGCAGCTTAAAGAAATCTTTTTCAAACGTAGATTGCGCTTGTTTTCTGAGCTCTGTGTTTTTATTGATGTACCCGGCCAAGACATTCGTTTGTTTAAAGAATAAAAGCTTGTGAATCGCTGTGCACTTCATGCCGTGTCTGATGTAGAACTGCAGGTTTCTGTAGTGGCAGACGTAATTAGATTTATTATAGAGGTTGGGAATAAGTTTAAGTTGCTTGTCTGTACCATGCAATCTTTCTGGTGCTAATGGGTAATCATTATGTAGGTCGTGTAAAGCATTGGGGTACTCTAGGTCAACTTCGACAATAAACCCTATAGTATGATCTTTAGGGTGATTTAAAATACTGTTTAACCAAGTAAAGTTTGCGGGGTTTGGATTAACAAGTAATTTGAAATCTGAAACCTGCAAAAGCTCACTCATTGCCCAACCGTATAAATTGTTGGCGTCAAAGTACATTATATAATTAGATTTCTGCGAGGGGTCATAGTGCTTCAGGTATTTATTGTTGGCTTTGCAATAATTATGAGCTGCCACGCTTATTCCTCCACGAATGCCCGACTCAATCATTGTCATCATTACCTGGTCAGTTATGAGATCAATTTTAGAACCACTAAGTTTTAAGAAAGCATCCCAACTCATTCCTGGCGAAGAAATATAATGAGAAGGGTCGAGGGAGTAATGATGTAAACTCGTTTCTCTGTATTTTTCAAACACATCAGCCAACAAACAGACGTCGGCTTTCAAATATATGTTGTGGTAGTCACCGAGGTTTTTACAGCCCAGTGCATTCCAGACATTCTGCGCGTGTTCATAATCGGTATCAGTTATGAAACTTTTATTGAGTGAAGAATAGAAATTTTCTTTAGGGGGTAATTCTAGTTCTTCTAACACTTCCCAAGAATCCATGTATTCATAAGGATACACACCTTTCCGAATAAGTGTAACGTCTGGAAAATAATTACTAGTAATAAAATAGCTGGGTAAGTTCTTAGCTAGTGTTTCTAAACTGGAAGACAAATGTTGAAAGCTGTCGTAAAACTTTAATTTATTCAAAGTGAAAGTTTTATATTTTTCTTCTGTCTCGGCAATACATGACACTTTGTATGCTTTCGTCACTGCCTGCATGATTAAATGGGAGTCGTAATTTCGAAGATTGTGAATGAAAATAGGGAGAGAGAAATGTTTGATTCCATTGTCTAAGTTGCATTTATGATGAGCTGCACCTCTAAATGCCCCTGTTATATGACAATGATCTCTCACCCTTTGGGTCTTTGCGTCCTTTGTGTCCTTCGGGGCAAACTCATTATTACAAATGTGGCAATGTGTAACTGCTTTAAAATTATGGGAGTCAGATTCAGTAAATATCATGGGCGCTGGATTATCTAGCTGCAGTAAACACAATTTGTATATTTTGTTCATCTCATCTAAGAACTTCCGAGCTGCGTCAGGCCCTCTGTAAATTACCGGCTCTGTATGTTGTCCGTCGGCTCTAACAACTACATACCCGAAACTGCAGACTTCGTGAAGGTGTGTAAGGAATGAGTTAGGCCTACTAAATCCTTGCGGGCCTTGATATTTTAAAATCAATGATTCGAAGTCGGCATAAACTATATAAGGCTGCTTGAATTGTTTGTTGATGTTTTTAAAATATACTTGAGAACCCGGCTTTGGTAACACAAGACGGGTTTGAATATCTGTCATGCTTTTGCATATTTGACTATGCTTGTCAGCTACTTGGAGATTAGATACTCTGGTTAAACAGCGCCTGCACAAGTATTGTTTGCCGTTATGTTTTGAAGTGTGTCCTAATAATCTAGAAATGTTTCGTATCAGAGTATAATGTTGCATGCTAGGATCTTGCGGGTCTGTTATTAGTAAAAGATCGACGTGGTGATTGTGGTCTGAAAACGATGGGGCATTAGGAGAGATTCTTAAAGGCATAAGTTTTGATTCAGGGTCCCAAAAATATACATTGACTGTTATAGGAGAGTTTTGTGATTCAAATTTGTCAATGGCGTCAAGGCTAACAGGAAAATTAATGTCTTTAAGATTTAAGTTTGTTACTTTATCTTTGTACAGTGCCACCCTTTCGGGATGTTCTTTCGACTGAATAGGATATAATTTAGCCAGAACACACCACATAAAACATTTGTCGTCGGTGTTCTTAATATTCAATACAGCCTTCTTGTCAAGAATTTCTTTGGGAAGAGGGATATAAGATTTTCCTTTGATTGGATTATACTTTGCAATGTTCAGTTCTAATGATTCTAAAGTTCCTTCTGCCCATCCAGACCCTTTCATAGTTGCACGCTCTATGCTGTCTTGTAACTGGTTGATCAAGATGTTGTTATAAGCATTGTCTAGGTCTGAAGATTTTAACACTTCAATTTGACTTGAAGAAATCCACACAGTCATCGTTTCATCAATACTGCCGGGTTTAATAAAAGTTATTTGAGCGTGAATGCGTATTTTAACAGGGGATTTGAAAGTAAAATTGTTAAGTACAAATTCGTAATTATTATAAACAGATTTAATAACATTTTGACTGTCAAGAATAGGGAGTTGTAAAGTTTGAAAGATGTCTTTAAACAAAGGAAATTGCGAAAGACTTTTTGTGTCCGTCATTTTTATACTGATGACAAAACTAAAAAATAAAAAAAATAATTAATTAAATAATTAAATAAATGATAATTTAAGCTAATTAGAAAATCTTAATGGCTCTGTGTCTGGCGGAACAATCTGAAGTTCTTCTTTTACAAAATTTCTTTGTGGTGTTCTACGATCACTTCTTGGTCTTAAATAATATACAGGCGGATCAGTAGATAATGCTCTGTCAACTTCATAAACGCTTAATGACCAAATTGGGTCGGTAGCTCTTCTTCTAGTGTCATTAGCAACTTCTCCAGGCTGATAAAGGTATCTAACAGTTTTGTTCATCAAAGTTAGATCCGGCTGACCAGGCTTTGAAACAGTAACAACAATCTGTTTCTTTTTAATAGCCTCAACTGGTTTTAATCCTGTAACTCTGGTTGGTTCTGAATTCATTTCCCGTAAAACTCGAGGCAGCCTAACAACCCATTCTGTATTAGTGGTTTCAGTAAACAACTCTTTTGAATACTGATAAGTGAATAACCTTTCTGCCAGTTGCCGATTAAAGTTTTCTACAATACCCTGTGATCTGTGCAATCCAACAACTCCTCTTCTAACAGTTACATTATGTTTTAACAAAAGCTGGTTAACAGCTCCTTTGAATTCAGACCCTTCATCGCATTGAATAAGTCTAGGGAACCTAAGAGGATTTTTTAGTCCTAAGAGCATGAGCGTCTTTAAACCTGGTAGCTATATCAATAACAGTAAGGGCATACCTGTATTTCTTTCTATGTATTTTGTCATGGGGAAGATATAACAAATCTATTTGATGCGTGTCATTTGGTCTGGAGTTTTCAAATTTTGGTCTTATTATTTTCTTCGGGGGTGGAAGATAGATTTGCCATACAGCTTGCTTCGATAACCATTGTTTAACCACGTTTGCTGACAAGCCAGTCTTTTCTACTAGTTTATTAACTGCCGTCATCCCTTTCCAATATCCGGATTGAGAATAATATAATCTAGACAAACGTGAAGTCATATTTTATTTAGATTTATATTTTTGTTTAACGAGGTAATAAACTACTGTTATTCCAAACACAATTAAAATTAATTCTCCGGTCTCTGACATTGTAGGTGCAATGTTAGGTGTGTAGTAATCGGATAACACTGGTTGCTTTAATGAAGGTAGTGTTGTGCCGGTGAATAAATAATATTGGTGCAAAGCTTCATCAACGTCTTTGAATGTTTTATCAGCATGACCTTCTTCTTTCAATCTTTTATTAACAAAATCAAGCTGCGTTAGTCTGTTTTTCTCGTATTCAGCCTGATCTTGTTGTAATTTTTCCATTGCTAAGTTATGCCGTTTTGATTCTTCTTTACTGTCCAGTTTTGAAAACAAATAATTTGATCCTGAAAAGGCTAAGGCATTTACAGCAGCAGAACCAAGCACCATTGCAGCACCAGCCATTTTTTTAATTTAGTTTTTTATTTTATTTGTATTTAAAATGAATTGTGATGACTTGTTAATGCAAGAAGCTATTAATGTTACAGTTACAGGTGTTGACAATGAGAAAAGAGACAGGCTGGTTGCATTAGTAGCTTCCGGAAAGTCAAAGTATTATCTCGGTGTTGACTTAACTACTGAACAAGTGCAAAGACTGAGGCCTGAAGACATCATTATGTTACATAATAAATATGATAAAGTTCTCGGTGCTTTAATGGTTAAAAGTTCAGGGCGTTCGATTGTGAAGTTATATACCAAAGCTGTGTCGACCTTTGTTACTTTAGATTGTGAGAATGATTTATTTGATGATTTGATTAAAGATCCAGTTATTGTTAATGGGATTAGTGAGGCATTAAGAAATTTGTATTATAAGTTTGGAAGCTTGTTGACACCATTTTCAGCCGGGCTAATTACTTTTCAACACATAAATTTCTCTGCTATTAAAAATGGACTCTTCCAATCCGGAGATGGAGACGGAGACGGAGGTGAAGAATTTGGAGAACCAACAGAACCCAGTGACAGTCACTAAACAAAAGAGTCTGGGAAGAATTGCAGCTGGAAAGAAGTTAGCAGAATTTAACAAGTTACATAGATGGAACAAACAAACAAAAGCAAACATATTAACAAAAAAGGAATCACCAAAAGAAGAAGCAATAACGCAACAAACATTAACAACAAACAAAGAAGAACCAATACAGCCAATACAACCAATACAATCTTCAAATAACATATATTATTTATGTATAGCCGGTGTAGTGGGTGCAAGTGGGTACATAATATATAAATACCGCCAAGGAAAAAATAAACAGAAACCCCCAAAACCACTTGTAGAAAAACAAATTGAATCATCTCCATCATTGAAGCCATCATTAGATGTGTTTTCAATGCAGTAATAATTTATTATTATTTTTTTTATTATATATAAAAATGAGTGTACCATATGAAAATACAATTGTAAATCTTGGATACCATAGTGTTGTCTTAGTAGGCTTAAATACAGCTTATGCTATGATTGCAAAATCTCTTTTAAAAATGAAACCTATTGAATTGGGGAAAATGGATCTTTCAGATGCTGGTAAACTGATTGGCATCTTTTCATTATCATTGTTCACTAGAGATTACCTTGTTGATTGATTGATTTATTATTGCTTTAGGTCCAGCGGACTCTTCCGAGCCAAATCAGGACCGGGATTACCTTGTTAAACAAAAGATCATTCCAGCGGACATTAATATATAATGGTATGGTCAATATAAAAATTGTGTTGGGACAGATTGCCGAGGTTGAGCCTGTTTAATTATTCGGGGGAAAGGCGCGTCCAGTATTTTTTTAATATGTTGTCAAAGGGATGCAATGCACTAAATGCATAATAGTTTATTAATTATTACTTCCCTTAACTGTCTGTCTCTTTTAACTGTGGAGTATAATAAATTATTGATGATGATAGAAAGGCTTAATGTTAGTGGGGCAATAATAATAGAGTATTTTATATTAACTAACAATATGGTAATAATGAGGGTGGGTAAGTTAAGTGGGGGTGAGTTTTGCTTGTTGATTGTTTTAAGTGATGTGTATGAGTGGGGGCGAGTCTCATACTGCTTGTTGCTGTTTGTGTAATTGATGTAAAGTGTGGGAGAGGGAGAGGGCATATATTCTTTTTATTGGCGGGGTCAATCATGACCCTTTCGCCTTCATGCTGCTGATGATCATCACCTTCAATCGCCGTTGTACAGTTGATCCGGTGCGCCGGATCGCGAGCTAAAAATACCATGTCTCGTCATTGATCCGGTGCGCCGGATCGCGAGCTAAAAATACCATGTCTCGTCATTGATCCGGTGCACCGGATCGCGAGCTAAAAATACCATGTCTCGTCATTGATCCGGTGCGCCGGATCGCGAGCTAAAAATACCATGTCTCGTCATTGATCCGGTGCGCCGGATCGCGAGCTAAAAATACCATGTCTCGTCATAGCTAGTGACGCGCATACCCCACTGCGCACAACAAGGCTGTTGTTGAAAAACGCTGCGTCACTGAGACCCTGGCAATAATTAGTGCGCAGAACCGATAGATAATAATAGGGCTGTTGTGAAGAAACGCCGCGTCACTGAGACTTCGTTCTGTTTTACACTAGAGCTATGAAAATTAAATGTAGACTTAAAAAGAAGCTGTTTCGCCCTTGCTGTAGGGTCTCATCAGAACAACAGCAACAGTTGTTGACAGCTTTTGCTAGTGTTGTTGTGTGACGTGTTTTTAACTATATATTCTAAAAAAATAATAATAGGGGGGTGTCAAGAAAAATCTCCACACACGCAGCTCCCCTCAATACATTTGATTAAGTTGTCCACTTCTCTGCAAAAGATGAATCTTCCTTCATATATTTTATAATAAGATCGGATTGCTTTTTCAACTCAGTAATTGATATGTTCAAACAATGAAATTTTTTAAAATGACAAAATTGTTTAGATAACTGTCTCAGTAAACTGGCCTGTGAATGATTTAAAAGATTATTTTGTCTTAAGTACTGGCTCCATTTAATCTTTTCTTTCTGTACTTGTTCATATAACATCTCAAAGTATTTTCCCAAATAAAGAGAATGACTTAAATTTCTAGATTTTGAGTTCTTCTGTTCAGAAATGGCTAATTTAACAAACTCAGCCATTTCATCTGCAGAGTTAGCTTCTTTTAAAAGCTGTTCATAGTTGAGGTTATATTCATTTGGTTCTCTAAAACATGATTGAAGAAACCTATCCATTTCTTTAACTGTCTTAATTGTTTGTTTATCCTGTTTATTTTGTAAAAAGGCAAGGCTAGTTTTAGGTTTTGTAGGTGGTTCACAAACATCATCTTCATTTTCTACACACTCCAAATAAATTACCATGTCTTGATGATACTTTTTATGTTCTTGAATGTTGTTTTTTAGTATATCTTGAAGGCAAACTTGTTGAACAGCTATAAACCGGGGGTGCCGGTCCGACTAAAGCTGATGTAACCATATTATCAAGGTTCTCGTCTGACAAACTCATTTCTTCAGTAACAATATTACTATTTTGACTGTCTTCTGTAATAGAGTCTGTTTCTTGCTTCAAAGATTGTTTAGAATCATCATCAATGTTTAACATTCTGAAAGAATTTAATGGAGAATTTATTGACATACCTTTGCACCTTTTAAAAAAACACTCCTAGTTTAACACACGTCTTGTATGCAACACAGCCTAGCTGTCTCTGACCTTAAAATCGCGAATACTACAGAACGCCGGAGAGGACGTTCTTTCCTTCCGATTCGAGAACAATTACGTCACCTAATATTTTTACCTGCCTATCCACAGCCAGCGTGTGTCAAAACTGCGCTTGTATAGCGTGCGTGTGTGACGGCCAAACGCTAACAACGCTGTGGTCTTGCATGTCTAAAAAAATCAATATCCTTGCTGTGACTGTGCGCGCTTTAGAATGTGTGTGTGTACGCCCGTGTTTGTTGTGTGTGTGTGTCTTAAGGCTGCACGGTGCATGTACCTATCCTATCCTATCCCCTAACTCGGAAGTCGTAGGGGCACCACATAGAATACATTAAACTAAAGACACTATTATCTTTATTTTAAGACGCTTAAAAGAGCATATATTATAATTATTCAACATCACGGAGCGTGTTGTCGGAGAACTCTCATTCTACCAATCTCTCAAGAAGATTAGAATTTTGTCTCTTTTTTTTCATTACAATAATGTATATCGTAATATGCTGTTTCAAGTTCCCATGTAGGTATTGGTGATATTATATCCTTGCATAATTTATCAATATGTGGTATATCTAACTCGATAAGATCTTTAGTATATGTTACTATTGTTTGAAAAGAGTGCACCTTTTGAGCATGTTTTGGAAAATCTACATCTGATCTAATAAAAAAATCTCTCCATCTATACTATTGTTTACAGCATTAGCTCTGATTATATATTTCGCACAAGATAATCTCCTATATTCAGCTAAGGTCATAATTCCTGCAAGTTTATATGCGTCTGTAGTTTTTGTATGAATAGGCACTCCTAAAGCTAATTTTATTGCCTTACTGTCTACGCTTTGTAACTTTTTAAAGTAACAATTTGGAGAAGAAAAATATGCTTCCTGTCCATATGTTAACTTTGATCTCACTAGAGCAATAACTAAATGAACTAATGTTTTTTGATCTTGTCCCCAAGATTGTTTGCTTATAATTTTCAATAGGTTATAACTTCTAACAGCATTTTGTATTACGTACTCTATGTGTCTTTTCCAATGTAACGTGCATGTTAAATATACTCCTAAAAATTTAACCTCTTTAACATATTTTAGTTCTTCATTTTCAAGTACTAATTTTGGAAGTTGTCTTGGTTCCTGACCATTACTAAAAAGTACCAAATTTGTTTTTTCTTTTGATAGTTCGAGACCATTTTGATTCATAAACTGGGTGATGTTTATTTCTTTTTGATATACTTTCGATGCTGGACTGCAGGAGGAGATGTTCTTTACTGACTGGACGAATTGTTTGCTTGCAGTTCTGGAGTCTAGTTTTTTCAGGTCGTTGATGCCACAGTCATGGGTTGCCGCCCAGTCTCCAGTAGACTCATTACCATCCGTCTGAGAGCAACCCCTTTCAACATTACCATCATCCAGGCCTATGCCCCAACATCAGACTATGAAGACAGCGAAGTGGAGGATTTTTATGAAAATATACAGGCGGTCCTTGACCAAGTGCCGAAGAAGGACATAGTCATAGTGCAAGGCGACTGGAATGCCAAGGTTGGCCAAGATGCGCACCGCAACTGGGGAGACACATGCGGACCCCACTGCAACAACGAGACAAATGACAGGGGTCTGAGGCTATTGGAGTTTGCCAGATACAACAATCTGGTACTGGCAAACACGCTTGGTCTCCACAAAAAATCCAGACGATGGACATGGCACAGTCCCGGCGGGGAACATCACAACCAGATCGACTACATCATGGTCAAGAAACGCTTCAGATCAAGCATCAACATTGGCAGGACACGCACTTTTCCAGGAGCAGACATTGGAAGTGACCACGATCTCGTGATGATGTCTTTCCGGCTCCATTTGAAGAGAGTAAATACAGCAAAGTGCACTAGGCTGAAGTTCGACCTGGACAAACTGCAAGACCCGGAGGTGGCAAAAATATTTCAGGCCACAATTGGAGGGAAATTTGCACCACTGCTTATTTTGGGGGCAGGCGAAGTAGATGTCAACACCATGACCAATACCTTCAACTCAGCTGTAACAGATGCCGCCACTGAGATCCTCGGCAAGCACCGACCAAAGAAGAAGCCGTGGATCACACCTGAACTTTTGGATCTGTGTGATAAACGAAGAGAGTTAAAAAAGAAAAAGAACACCTCACAGGGAGCTGATGTCTACCGAAAAATCAACAATGACATCCGAAAAGGCATGCGCACAGCAAAGGAGAACTGGATAGAAGATCAATGCCAGGAAATAGAGAACAATCTGAACAAGAACAACAGCAAGAAGGCCTACCAGACTGTGAAGCGGCTGACAAGTGTTAAACAGCCCAAAGTCTCCACTATCCAAAGCAAGTCTGGCATTTGCCTTACAGAAGAACAAGAAGTCTTGGACAGATGGACAGAGTACTGCTCTGACCTTTACAACCATACACCAAATGGAGACCCATCAGTTCTAGCATGTCCCGAGAGCAGAGAAGAAGAAGAAATCCTCCCAATTCTCCGGGAAGAAGTTGAGGCAGCAGTGCAATCGCTGAAGAAAGGGAAGTCAGCGGGAGTGGACAACATACCAGCGGAACTGCTACAAGCAGGAGGAGAAGCGATGACTGATGCTCTCACCACTATCTGTAACAAGATCTGGCAGAGTGGGGAATGGCCTACACCATGGACCCAGTCGCTTGTCATCACTCTTCCTAAAAAAGGTAACCTTCAGGAGTGTGAAAATTACCGCACCATCAGCCTCATCAGCCATCCCAGCAAGGTCCTCCTGAAAATAATACTCAACAGGTTGAAACCACAAGCTGAACAAATCATAGCTGAAGAACAAGCAGGATTCATGGCAGGGCGAAGTACCACTGAACAGATTTTCAACCTCAGAATAATCTGTGAGAAATACCTACAGCACCAACAACATCTATATCATGTGTTCATAGACTTCAAGAAGGCATTTGACCGAGTCTGGCATGCAGCTCTATGGGCAACCATGAAAGTGTACAACATCAGCCCTAAAATCATAGAAGTCATCAAAAGCCTGTATGACAAGGCTACCAGTGCAGTCCTCCATAACAGCGTCATCGGGAACTGGTTCAGAACAACAATCGGTGTGCGTCAAGGATGCCTACTCTCTCCAACACTCTTCAACATCTTCCTAGAGCGCATCATGTCAGATGCTCTTGCAGATCACGAAGGCACAGTCAGCATAGGGGGCAGAGCAATCTCCAATCTTCGTTTTGCGGATGATATTGATGGATTGGCTGGAGAGGAACAAGAACTTGAACAGCTTGTACAGAGGCTTGACACCACCTCCAGAGCTTATGGAATGGAAATAAGTGCAGAGAAGACCAAAATGATGACCAACAACACCAATGGCATCAACACGGACATCAAAGTACAAGGCCAATCCCTCAACACAGTGCACAGCTTCAAATATTTAGGAGCCATTGTGTCAGACAATGGGTCTCGACAGGAAGTCCTCTCCAGGATCGCACAAACAACTGCTGCCCTGACAAGGTTGAAGCCCATTTGGAAAGACAGAACCATCAGTCTACATTCCAAAGTAAGACTGCTGCGATCTCTGGTCATCTCCATCTTCCTATATGCTTGCGAAGCATGGACCCTCACAGCAGATCTCCAACGAAGAATACAAAGCATGGAGATGAGGTGCTACAGAAGACTTCTGTGCATTTCCTATACCCAACACATCACCAACGTTGAAGTCCGACAGACCATCACACAAGCCATTGGACAACACGATGACCTGCTCACAGTGGTGAAGAAACGGAAACTCCGATGGTATGGCCACGTCACCAGATCATCAGGCCTTGCAAAGACCATTCTGCAAGGCACAGTGCAAGGAGGTAGAAGAAGGGGGAGACCGAAAAAGAGGTGGGAGGACAACATTCGAGAATGGACTGGTTTGACACTGAGCGAAGCCATGAGGGCTGCTGAGGACAGAGAAAGATGGAGTATGCTGGTTAAGCGATCATCTGTGGTGCCCCTACGACCTTCGGGTTATGGGACAGGATAGGATAGGATAGGATGCCACAGTGGATAACGACAGCTTTAGGTGGGCTTCGGTTGCTTAATGCTGACTTGAAGGAGGGCTCAAGATCACTAATAGTGAAGGCTTTGTTTTTGACAGCTTCAAAGCCATATGCAGGGATGTCGTTTAAGTCGGATCTTCGGCTTTTAGCGGAAATTTTTATAAAAAAGCCGATAAACTGTACGTCATGTCGGCTCGCCGAGCCGAAGTTTTCACGGGTGAATCGGCCCGGTTTTGTCCATTTTTGCGATATTCCTGTGCTGTACGCTTGCAGTTTAGGTGAGGATTTGATAATTACTAATGTTAAACCCAGAAACTCTGACAGTATTGTGGTCTGTCAAGGGACAGTCTAAACTTTTTATTGTTTTTATGTGTCTAAAATTTAAGAAAATAAAATTTCTTTTCAATGTTCTTATTCTATTCTTAAAATTATGTTTTATTACAAAGATATGCATCCACAGAACACCTTTATTATATGGAGGTGGAAGGTGCACGTTAACGTAGTGAATCTAGTCAACAAAAAAAAAAAACATGTGAGACTGCATGCTTTGGAAGAGAGAGCCGAAACTTTCTGTAAAAAGCCGAAAGTTTCACGGCTGTTTCGGCCAAATCGCCGAAGAAAATATTTCCAAGCAACATCCCTGCATATGAGTGTCCCAGTCTTTTTTCTTGAATACCATTCAAGACCGAGTCATGCAAAATAATAATTTCACTTCCGCATTCCTTTCTGCTGACGTCTGATGTTACGTCAACTGATGATGACGCAGGTATTTTCACATCATATCTTGTCGAAACTATATCATGATTTGATCTTGTTTGTTTGCCGCATGAAGTTGAACTCGGCGTGGTTGTCGCGGTCTTTGGTGGCATTTTGATACGTTTTAAGTTGGAACCAACTGCCGACACCTTCAAAACTTCTGCATAGGTGGAACTATTTTTCCTCCCCGGAGCCGGACACGTCGTCTGCTTTGAAGCGGCCAGTAAATTATCGATTTTTTTTATCTTGCTCGCGAATGATAATTTCAAGCGCGGAAATTCGGAAGCAAAGAGATTTTACAAGATCCTTTAATTCAGAAATCTCACTCACTTTGACGGTGTTGGTGTTGGTGTTGGTGGAGGTTGTACATTCATCACCTGCTTCCAATTCTGTGCAGCTAACGATCTTGATTTCAACGGCCTCCTGCCTCTTGTCTGTTGTCAGCAAAGAGGAATCTTCTGCATCATCGTTTTCGCTATTTTTCCTTGTCACATTCATCCCCCTTTTCCCACTCATAGTCTTGGCCATCTTCCCATAAATGGTACAAGCGCTACCAGGATAAAAATATTCTCTGGTTAGAGTTTGTCGCTTGTTTCGACATCCATGTTGGCGTGGGAATCAATTACATTGTATAGGCATTGAGAAGGCGGACAGCAGAGGGTACAAATGAGTTTGAATATCTTTTAGTTTTCGAAATGGGTTGAGCAAAACGACGTTTTGAAGGCAGAAGTACAAACTCATCGGTTCCGGTTTACTGACAATCTTTT
This sequence comes from Oncomelania hupensis, assembly GCA_036898135.1. Taxonomy (NCBI): domain Eukaryota; kingdom Metazoa; phylum Mollusca; class Gastropoda; order Littorinimorpha; family Pomatiopsidae; genus Oncomelania; species Oncomelania hupensis. The sequence continues at coordinate 13,760,716 of CM072521.1, read as the reverse complement.
TGGTTTTCCTTGTGATTTGCTGATTACAGAAGGCAGATAGGTTCCTCTGCTCCTCACCGGTAATTTTGGAACACGTTTTCACAATGCTGAAGAGACTATTTCTATCCCTAACCGACAGACTAGGAAACCAGCATGTGAATGAAAAAGTCAAAAGACTCTCAATGAAAGACTGGTAAAAACAGACTAAGTATTTTTTTTTTGTCTACTTAAAAAGAGTTGAGTTTTTTAAGTAGGTATACTCTCTGCCCCGCTTGACAATCGCTTCAGTATTGGCATCCCATTTTAGCTTATTATCGAAAATTGTACCAAGGAGTAGCACGGGGCAAAAGGCCCCCTTTAAGGAACAAATTTTATATATGTTCCTGTTTAAGCCACAGACAGCTCCAAATAGATGCAAACTATTGAGGCTTGCCTAGGCTACAAATTACCACAATCACTCCAGGAACGAGATAACAGGATGAGCACAATATCACAAAACCGAAAATTTATTTGTTGGCCTTTTTGCCCCACGCCTGGGGCAAAACGCCTTTTAGTGTGGGGCAAAATGCCTATTATGGGCCTTTTGCCCCACATATAGAAGCGTCTTGCCCCTTAATTACAAACAACATAAATGAATTCAAAACTAAATAGTTTCAAGTTAAACTTAGTTCCATTGTCTGAATGAAGACCCGTCATGAATTCAGGAGCGCTACACAACTGGTTACGCTACTATACAACAGCTTGCGGCGGTGCGTCTTTAATCAGGGTTTCCACTATTCTCTTTCTCTGGAAAATGTACATTAGCTGCAAAAAGACTCCAGTTGCATTACAGGCACACACCAACGGTATTAAAACTCCGCACTCAGTAGGCCTACTTGTGACTTTGCCGACTAGACGCACGTCCTTTGAAGCCATGATCTTGCCAGGTTCTGCACTGTTGTTAGTCCAGTTTCATCCATATTTCCCACCCTTGAGGGGCCACCCGTGGAGATGCCGGGGGTTTCAGTATATATAGTATCCCCACTTTCTGGAAATGTAGTGCTTTAAATTCCCACTGTCGCTGTCTTTCTGCTTTGTTCTTTCACATTCCTACTCTGTTCTATCAATCTACTATACTATCTTTTTCTTACCTAGACCAGTCACCTACCTTTTTTCTTAAAAACTCTTCTGGGACAAAACACTTCATTTGTGTGTGAGGTCTGTTGGATGAGCTTGGAAATATTGGACGCTTTCTTCCAGGTGGTCACTGGGGCTTCCTATGACGTTATTATTTGGCAATGTAGGCATTTTATATACACGTATGTGCTTTTTTGCGATGCTTTTTGCTTGAGCCTGCCAAATGTTAAGGTTGTGAGTCTGTCTTGAATGGGTGGCTGACGTGAGCTTTCTCTGCAACATCAAACGCAAGGCGCTGCTAATCCCGCATTCTGAGTCCATGTAGTCGTCTCTGTGTAGCCGAGCGGAGTATTTGACTCCCGTCTCTCGGCTACGACCTTGAGAACATTGCTCCACCCGAGCTGTTATTTTCATTTTATCCCTCAAAAGAGGGACATAAAAATATTTGCCCTGCAAGGCGGTGAATCGTGGTTGGGAGTACCGGGTTGCCGGCTACTAGTGCCACGCACTCTACAGCAAGGTCGCTGCCACCGACCTGCATAAAATGCCTGCCGACAATGTGGTCCCGCTCGCCACCAAAATCAGCAGGCGAATGGTCAGCCGGGGAGAACAAATGTCGTGTCGCCTTGTCCTGCGTAACCCAATGGCATACCCAAAGGATTCTGCAAAGCAGGAGCCACCCAAGGCTAGTCTAACCAAGAAAATCAAGGTAGACAATTTCTCTCCCAAGCCACAACCAGTCGCCTCCCTTTCCGCTACATCTGTATGTCAACATGAGCCTTCAACAGCCACTCTATCCTGGGACAAAGGGTATTGTGGTATCTTCCGAAATTGAAACCCCCAGGTTCAGCCACTTCCTTGTCCCGATGTTGCTGAAGTGTATGTGATGGAATACCAAACTCTGCTGACTCGAATGAGGGGAACTCCATTGCTTCCAGTGCTGCTGACAAGTTGTCTTGGTCACACTTCCCTTTATAAGTTCTCGTCATGTCTGTAGGCAATTTTAAAACGTTTCTGTCAGACTTAGTTTCAAAGAAAACTGGGCAAAATAAATAAATTAAATTATAAAATACAAATATACACACATATTTAGGCAACAGCCTTTGTGAACTAGTCGGTTCTTCATTCAAAACAATAAGGGGGCAAGAAGCCTTGTATATGAGGCAAAAGGCCCAAGGTAGGCGTCTTACCCCGATACCACTATGGGCGTTTAGCCCCAGTGTGACTTACTGCTTACCTATAGAATGTAGTGGAAAAACCTTTAAAAATATTTTAGATTTAACAGCTCTGGCTGAAGGCTGACAGATCCCTCTAACAACGAAACAGGGAGACATGTTGTTTTATTTGCTATATAGACGATGGCATCGAACTTGAAGGAAGTATACAATTACTCTAAACAAGGCGAATACAAACAAGTCGAACTGAAAAACTGACAGCTTCGTCAGCTTCAATCCCCTTTGTGGCGTGCAAGTGCTGGTAGTGGGAGGAATCTTATAAAGCAAGATATAACCCGTTGCATCACGTGATCTCTTAAATATTGGGGATGGGCGTTTGACCCCCAGTAGGCCTTTTGCCCTGTGCTACTCTATTTGTAGGTCTCTACCATTTCAATATTTTCGCCATGGATTGTGCTTGCAGCAACATCATTTCTGTCTCTTCTAAAATCAACAATAAGTTCTTTGGTCTTAGAAACATTCATTTCCAAATAATTGTCATCACACCAGTCTACAAAAGTAGGCAATGAATCACCGTAGCCATTCTCCAAACCACTCAACAAGGACAACAAAGCCGAATCATCTGAGAATTTTACAATGTAATTAACATCAGAGCCACTTCTACAACTGTCAGTGTACATGATGAAAAGAATGGGAGACAACACACAACCTTGAGGGGTGTGGAGGATGCCAAGCTGTTCATTTTGAATACTATATACAAACACCTGGAAACACCATGTACATGTAACCTTTTTATCAGAGTACAATTCATTAACAAAAACTCTTTGTTCTCTATAAGTCAAGAATTCCAAAATCCACAGTACAAGCTGGTGAGGTAATTCAAAATCATCGATCAATCTTTGAATCAGAATATGAGGTTGCATGGTATTGAATGCAGAAGAAAAGTCTGCAAAAAGTATTCTAGCATGTGCCTTTGGTTTTTTCCAGGTGTTTGTATATAGTATTCAAAATGAACAGCTTGGCATCCTCCACAACCCTACCTGCTCTATAGGCAAACTGAAGAGGCTCAAGGTTGGGTTCAATGGCTGACAGAATAAAACTTTTAATAATTTTTTTCCAGGGTTTTCATAACTAAGGAGGTCAAAGCAACTGGCCTGAAATCATTAGGCTGCTTGGGATTGAGGATCTTAGGCAGTGGGATAACATTAGAAAATTTCCACACTGTAGGAATTTGCCCTATGAGAGCTGAAAAAGATGATGAAAGACAATGCCAAGCTGATCAGCACAGTAACGCAGAGTCCTGCCACAGATCCCATCAGGGCCAGGGGCTTTTTTAACATTAATAGACTTAAACAGATGAGTGCCCTTTTCCTGAGAAATTTCAATACTGCCTACAGAGGTAAGAGATTGTTTAAAAATTCAGAAAACTTAGCTGAAAAATCATGATTCTCGAACCGTTTATAGAAAGAATTCAAAACATTGGGTAAATCGAAGTCGTCGACACCTTCAAGTTTGAAATGCTTTTTTGTGGAATCTGGTTTCTGATTAACAGAGGCCATGGTTTTGATCCCCTGCCAAGCGGCACATAGATCCCCACCACTGTACTTCGCCTCTACCTTATCCCTATACTGCCTCTTAGCAAGGCGAATGGCATTGCGTACCTTCCTATTGATATCTTTCTTGTCATGTGCAGTTCCCTGAAAGAATACACGTTTCTTTTCGTTCAAAACAGACTTCAATTCCTTTGTAATCCATGGTTTGTTGTTAGGAAAAATAATCTGTTTGGTTGGGATGACTGTATCTACGCAGAAGGAAATATATGAGTTTACAACATCAGCAAGTTCATTGAAATCATCACCACAAGCATCATAGAAAACCTGCCAATCGGTACAGTCAAATGGATGGGGAGATGGGACTAGTCCGTGATGGATGTATTTGTTTGTAGCCGACACTCACCAGTTTAGGATATGAGCGTCAGGATATTTAAAGTCCATGCGATGGACCTCGGTTTATACTCTCATCCGAAGGAGTAAAAAAAAAAAACACTACAAAAACATAAACAATTTTTATTCACTATTATGAACTAAAAGGCTAAAATTTCAGCGTTACACACTCACAGATCCTCTTCAAATTCTAGGTGAGCTTTGCTCCACCGGTAAAAAAAAAAGATTAAGCGAATAATAACCTCTTTTAGCTTCAAAAGTACGTTATTGTTTTTTTAATGCAAATCGATAAAATAATTCGTTTATGTGCAGCCCTAAAATTATTGAAGTCATCAAAAGCCTATATGACAAGGCTACCAGTGCAGTCCTCCATAACAGCACCATCGGGAACTGGTTCAGGACAACAATCGGTGTGCGTCAAGGATGCCTACTCTCTCCAACACTCTTCAAAATCTTCCTAGAACGCATCATGTCAGATGCCCTTGCAGATCACGAAGGCACAGTCAGTATAGGGGGTAGAGCAATCTCCAATCTTCGTTTTGCGAATGACGATGGATTGGCTGGAGAGGAACAAGAACTTGAACAGCTGGTCCAGAGGCTTGACACCACCTCCAGGGCTTATGGAATGAAAATAAGTGCAGAGAAGACCAAAATGATGACCAACAATGGCATCAACACGGACATCAAAGTCCAAGGCCAATCCCTCAACACAGTGCATAGCTTCAAATATTTAGGAGCCATTGTATCAGACAATGGGTCCAGACGGGAAGTCCTCTCCAGGATCGCACAAACAACTGCTGCCCTGACAAGGTTGAAGCCCATTTGGAAACACAGGACCATCAGTCTACATTCCAAAGTATGACTGCTGCGCTCCCTTGTCATCTCCATCTTCCTATATGCTTGTGAAGCATGGACCCTCACAGCAGATCTACAACGAAGAATACAAAGCATAGAGATGAGGTGCTACAGAAGACTTCTGGGCATTCCCTATACCCAACACATCACCAACGACGAAGTCCGACAGACCATCACACAAGCCATTGGACAACACGATGACCTGATCACAGTGGTGAAGAAACGGAAACTCCGATGGTATGGCCACGTCACCAGATCATCCTGCCTTGCAAAGACCATTCTGCAAGGCACAGTGCAAGGAGGTAGGAGAAGAGGGAGACCGAAAAAGAGGTAGGAGGACAACATTCGAGAATGGACTGGTTTGACATTGAGCGAAGCCATCAGGGTTGCTGAGGACAGAGAAAGATGGTGTATGCTGGTTAAACGATAATCTGTGGTGCCCCTACGACCTCCGAGTTACGGGACAGGATAGGATGGGATGTGCAAGTGCGGATAATGGGAGGAGGTGGGGGGAGGTGCTGGAAGCACCGAAACCCACCCTCGGGGAAGAAAAAAAAAGAACGACAATAAACACACGCTTCCTCCCCTCAAACCTCCGCAGTTCTCATGTTTTGAACAAGATTACGGTAAAACCTTACCTTACCTTAATGCCCGTCACACCTGCCAGGGTATGGGCCGCCAACATCAGCTCTCCAGAGTCCTCTGTCCTGTGCCATTCTTTCTAACTGACTCCAGGTTTAGCCCATCTTGGTGGTGTCGGCCTCGAGGTCGCGTCGCCAGGGGTTCCTTGGACGGCCTCTCTTTCGCTTTCCATGGGGGTTCCACTTCAGCGCCTGCCGGGTGACGTTCGTTTGGTTTGCGTAGGGTATGCCCTATCCAGCCCCATCTCCTTTTCCTGATTTCGTCTTCAGCAGGGAGTTGGTGGGTCCTTTCCCCAAGGTTGGCGTTGCTGATGGTGTCGGGCCAGTGGATCAGGAGAATCCTTCTGAGGCAACTGTTGATAAAGGACTGGACTTTTTTGATGGTGGTCTTGGTTGTCCTCCATGTCTCTGCTCCATACAGTAAGACTGACTTCACATTGGAGTTGAATACCCGTATCGTGGTGGCCGAAGACATTTCTCTGGAGGTCCAGATGTTCTTGAGCTGAATGAAGACAGCTCTTGCTTTGCCGATCCTAGCCTTGATATCATCATCTGTGCCGCCCTGCTGATCAATAATGCTACCCAGGTAGGTGAAGGACTGCACTTCTTCCAAGGGACTTCCATTCAAGATGACTCGTTCGGTACTGATGGAGTTGATCTTCAGGATCTTGCTCTTGTCCTTGTGGATGTTGAGGCCGACCTCCGACGATGTGGCCGCCACTGCATTTGTCTTCTCTTGCATCTGCTGTTGGCTATGGGAAAGAAGAACAAGGTCGTCAGCGAAGTCCAGGTCCTCCAGCTGGTTCCACAGAATCCATTGGATTTCGTTCCTATTTTCCCTGGTGGACATCTTCATAACCCAATCTATGGCGATGAGGAAGAGGAAATGTGACAACGAGCACCCTTGTCGGACTCCGGTTTTCACCTGGAAGTTGTCTGTGAGCTGTCCGCCATGGATAACTATGCAGGACATGCCGTCGTAGGAGTTCCTGATCAGATTAACCATCTTGGCCGGGATGCCGTAGTGTCGAAGGAGCTTCCAGAGGGTATCTCGATCCACGCTGTCAAACGCTTTCTCATAGTCGACGAAGTTGATATACAACGGCGAGTTCCATTCCAGGGACTGCTCCACTATGATGCGGAGCGTTGCAATCTGGTCCGTGCAGGATCTATTTTGTCGGAAGCCTGCATGCCTGCTCGTCTCGTAACTGTGGGTCGACAGTATCCTTCATATCCTCTCCAAAAGGACCCGGTTGAAGACCTTTCCAGGCACAAATAGAAGTGTGATGCCCCTTGAAGTTGTTCAGTTTTCTCTTTCTTCTGTTGTTAGCGTTTCTGTAGCGTAGTCTTTTTTACGGGGTGGGGGTGCTAACCCCACGCCCAACCCTCCTCCTTTTGCAGCCGGGCATGGGACCGTCCTTGGCGGAGTTATTGCGGTAAAACATCCGGGTCCTATTCATGAAACCTCCGATCGATAATGGTTTTGTCGGTCCGATAAACAGAAAGTTTACGACAATCCCCTATCGTGTAATTCAAGAACCACCACGCGCTGTCGGTGGCACTGTCGTACGATAACGTTAGAGGTGCCTATCCGTACCCATAACCACTGTTCTCTGTACGATACCTTTGATTTCAAGGTGGCAGCCTTCATTCTGATATGAAGGTCGGTGACAACAGTAGCGTGGAGTGACAAAAACACAGCCTAAAACAGTTTATTTTCAATTGCTACAATCGCCATTGTATCCACTGTGGGGTTCACAAACAATAACGCAACGTACGGGATAAACAGAAAATCAAGCGTCAAAATAGTCGATGACGCACTGTCTCATATGACGGCATCACAAAGAAGGTTTGCTGCGGGAGTGCAATAGCAGCGGGAAGAATTCGTTGAAAAAATGAGTGTTTTTTTTTTTTTTTTTAACTCACCAAACTGGCGCTTTTATGGTATTGTAAGCCCTGGACTGACCAGAGCTAATTTTTATATGAACTTTTATTATTAATTTTTCTAAAACTATCTATTATCATACTCCCTGAAACTTTTTATTGAAGAATGTGCAGAAAAATAGCTTTTATTTAAAATACAAATTCGTAGCAGAAGTTATCCTTGTTTCCTCCCTAAGATTTAGCAACCCACTTTGGAAATGAACTCCAAGCCTAAGGTGAGGAAAATTTCTTCATTCTGACTTTATTTTGACTTTATTTTTTTTTTTTTTATAAACATGCAGAAATGTTACAGTGGATACTATTCGAGCAAACGATGAAGTGGAACTGCCGTAATTCTGCTACAAAATAACTTTCTTTCAGGGTGGGGAACTCTCCTCGGATCCGCTGATTTCAGAGGAAATCGGCAGCCATTTCAGAGGAAAAAAAAAAGAGTTCAGAGGAAAAAAAATTTGTCCGTTTCCGAATCCAGTAGACCTATTATTACAAGTACCCATCCCGTGTCCACCTTTTACTTTCTCATTGCTAGAACGGGCCCGCTAGAACTGAATGCGTGCAACATCTCCCCGCCCGCTCTTGTTGATTCTTACGACCACATAAACGCGACTTGCTTAGAGCGGGCGAAATGGTGTTAAACGCGTTTTCGGCTGTTATCATGGCGTGTGTGTCCAGAATAGTTCAGCGCGGGGATATTTTTGAAGAGGGGACCATTGCCAATAAATGGAAGTGGGAGTGGATTAACAAAACAACAAAAATTGAGGACGAGGACCAGCGAATCGGTGACTGCTTTCGGAAAATAGATAGGAGTGGCACAGCTCGATGCATCTTTTGCAACAAGGAGCTGAGCTACCCAAATCGTGGCTTGTCGACACTGGTCGAGCACATGCTGACCAAAATGCATCAACACGCAATGAAAGCCACAAAACAGCAGGGCCGACTTCCAGATAGGCTTTTATTTTTAATTTATGCACATACCTTTTTCCTTACGGTTGTTGAATAATTTATTATGCACGGGATGTTGATGGGAGTAAGAAACGATTGGCAGGGGAAGGGTCAAGGGGAGGTAGTAGGTTAGTAGAATAGGCCTATTATAGGACTTCTAGATCTAGCAGGCACAGAACGACTTCCCTGTTTTAAAATGGGATTACATAGATCGGAAGAAGGATAAGATTGGGAGGGGAAGGGCTAATTGGTTGGTTCAGTTCACTATACATTTACTGCACTGTTACTATGCCACTCTTGGTATGGCTTAAAAACGTGCACATTTTCCGGGGGGCTTTGCCCCCCTGGACCTCCTACAAGGGCCCTGCCCCTGGACCCCGACCTTTTCAGAGTTTTTCTCAATGAGTTGTTCCCCACCCTGTTTCTTTATTTCTGTGTGATGAGGAGTAGGCCTATCATACGGTACATTTAGAACCAAGAACTAATCTATTGAACAGCAGTTAAGATTTGAAGAATAACAATGATGGAAAATTCTACTGCAATTTGTGTAATCATTTGTGTAGCTTTGAGTGAATATTTGGTGACTGGAAAAACTGCATACTGAGAATTTATGTTTTATTCATGTGAAGCTTAGACCGGTCGAATAGTCATAATATGGAGAAGACTGTGACTGTTTGGATCTAGCTGTTGTTGATGTACTTTTAGACGGAATCTAGAGAATCCGCTTGTAGTAAAAGAACGTAATTTTTCTTGTGCTGTGGACCATTAGAGTGTAATTGTGTGAAAATGTTAATTTATTTATAAAAAGGATTCGATGTTTAGTGTGCCAAAAAGTCTCGAAGTTTAGCGTGTTAACCAGCGAGATTGTTTTCTACTGTTGCCTGTGCACCGTTTTTTTTTAATTTTAGTTTGAGAAAATTGGGAACTCAGAATCTTTTCTTGACAGTTTGTTACTTGTTAGCTGAAGTTTGCCAGCAGGTCTCATCATAAACTTATAGTTATGAAGTGTATTTGAGTGACAATTGAATTGTGTCGACACTTACCTGTGTATGAGAATGGCCCCAGCTGGGTCAAATGTGCCCAGCTGGTGTCCGATTGGCAAGCCAATTTTCTTTCGTAATTTAATAATAAGTCCTGTGCTCCGTTGATGCTAGAAGTCCGACGAAACTGGCTCATGTTTTGCACCGGGAATTAATCACTGTCAACCTTTGAAGAAATAGAAATCTTAGATAGTTCGCGACGCTTCTTTCGGCTTTGCACCGTCCGTTGTGCATAGGACACCAATATCCGGGTCCCCTTGCTCAAAAACACGGTCTGCTGGCAGAGATTTCATTGGTCAACGGCTATGTTTTGCTTGGATGTCGTAATAAAAGGACCATTTCTGTGCAGAAATGGTGTGTCTCATATCGTTTTGATAACCGCTAGCACCCGTGAGCTTATTTCCTTTTAAAAACTATAGAAGTCCTTTTATTATTGTTTGTAACTTTAGATCCTAACCCAAAGCAGAATTTATCTAAGATAATAGCCCGGCCTTGCTCACGTTAAAAATAAAAGTGAAAGTGACAGTAAAATGTTAGATCGAAATTTATAAGAATACAAAAACGAAAGTGAATTTTATAAAACTTGTTTTACCTTACAGAATTCTAAATTTTGTCAATAGTATTCGACAGTTAGAATTGTTCAGTTATTTTGTTGAAGAAATTAGTTATAAAATGTTAGTAAAGTATAAATTAGATTTTATTTTCCTTTCTTATTGAAGAAATCCTAAACGTATATTAAAAGAAAGAATTCTGAAATGTGAAATTCTACAAATGTTCAGAACACATTTTTTTTTCCTCGTTGTCTGGAAATAATTAAAATTGTGGTGTAGGGTAAAATGATTGTTAAACTGGCCATTGTACTATTTTTATATCACAAAGATATTCATTCCGCGAGTTGAAGAAAATAAGTAAATTCAACGTTTGAACGATCAAAGCAAGAGTTTTTGTTAGCCTAACGTCTACGTTACTAGTATTCTGTTCGTGTGGTTTTTCGTATCGTTTCTATCTGCGCTAGATCTGTTTGTTATTGTAGTAAAAATTCTTTCTAACTTTCCTGTGAGTGACAGAACGTGTGAATGTTTTTTTTTTCCTTATTTGTGGAGGAATTATTAACACAAGACATCACAGATGAGCAACACAATAAAACGGGTGCAAGCAAGGCATATTAGATTTTGTCTGCTCCACGGTCGGTGGAATGTGATGGACCAGGAGGGAGATAGAGAAGAAATTCTTTACACTGAGGTGTATGTTAGGTCTCCATTCCTGGTCGTTGCTAAAAGAGTGACCGTGGAGTCGGAGAAAATATAAATGAACATGATCGCAAGAAACATGCATTCAGCATGTAATGTATTGACATTGATCAGTATTGATTTCTATATGACTGGTGCAAGGGACGCAATCGCTCCTTCTTTATTGTTTGGATTATTAGAATGTTTCCCCTTTAGCTTATGCTCTGCATGTCAATGGTGGCGTTTGGTGTTCAACAAAGCTGGGAACTTTTATCAGTTGTTCGATGTGTTATTCTGTGTATGCATCCATGCAATCAAGCAGTCATCAATCCAACAACACCAACATCACATTGGCGACGAGGATGAGATAAGGAAGCGTGTTTTTTCTTCAATTAATTGACAAACGTTTTTCGTGCGCTGAAAACTAACAGTGACGTCATCAAACTAAGAGTGACGCCATAGATACAGCATGGCTGCTGCTCTTCCAACGTATCCTGTGTTCGACTGTGCAACTGAAGGTAGAACGGTTCGTTGGCAGAAATGGGTTTCTAGACTCAGAAATCTCTTCACAGCGTACTCTATTGACAACGACCAACGTCAAAAAGCGCTGTTACTCACCTACGCAGGCGATGATCTAAACGACATTGTGGACACTTTTACCGAAGAACAACTTCGACCTGGCGAAGGTGAATCCCATTTCTCGAAACTTTGTGATGCCATCAGTGCTCATTTCAATCCTCAGTCGAATGTAGAATTTCAGAGATTTGTTTTTCGTCGTTGTGAACAAAAGGGAGATGATGTGGATGACTTTTACGGTGAACTTAAACAGCTCGCTGCTACATGCAACTTCCATGATGCAGATGCAGAAATAAAATCACAGTTTATCACTGGCTGCAAAAACAAAAAGGTCTGTGAAAAAGGTCTATCGAATCCAGAGATGACTTTGGCCAATCTTCTTACCTATGCACGCACTTTGCAGCTGACCTCCATCCAAACGAAGGCCATGTCCAACTCTGCTACAGTCCATCGACTCAAACCTCACAAGCCGGGTCATCATCAACGTGATCGCCACCCGAAACAAGGAGCTCATCAGCATGCTCTTTGTCGCAATTGTGGAGGTGAATGGCCACACAAAGAAGGTCAACATTCCTGTCCTGCCTACAATAAGCAGTGTCGTACCTGTCAGAAGTTCAATCACTTCGCGTCGGTATGCCGATCCGGTCCATGCAAGTCATCATCTTCGTCGATGTCACCAGCAGCAACCCAGTCCATGCCAACCACACGTTCGCAGAAACATCGCGCACAGAATTATCGCAGATCACGCATTCATCATCTTGATGATGTCAGCGACACAGTCAACGACCCCAGCGATAACGAGTACATCTTCACTTCGCATCACATGAACAGTGAACTACCCCATTTCAATGTCAGTCTTCAAGGACATCAGTTCCAGTTTCTTGCTGACTCCGGTGCTTCGATCAACTTACTCTCTCAGAAAGATTTTCTTCGTCTTACATCAAGACCCAACCTAAAGCAATCGCAAAAGAAAATCTCAGCTTATGGTAGCCAAACTCCAATTCCTGTGCTAGGTACTTTTGATGCCACACTTAGCTACGCAAACACCACTATTAACGCACTCATGTGTGTGGTACCAGGTAACGAAAGACCCATTCTTGGCTGGAAAACTTGTAAAGAACTCAAGCTGTTAACATCAGTGAACCACATTAAACCAGTACAAGAAGAGCTCAAAGAAGAGTATCCTGACCTCTTCACAGGGCTAGGACATTTAAATGACATGAAGATTAAGCTACATATTGATCAAGAAGTTCAACCCGTCGCACAACACTACAGGCGTGTTCCCTTCCATGTCCGGAAGAACATCGAAGAACAACTCAAGAAGGATGAAGAACTTGGTGTCATTGAGAAAGCAACAGGACCTACTCCATGGGTTTCTCCTGTCGTGGTCGTTCCCAAGCCAAAGCAGCCAGGGAAAGTACGTGTTTGTGTTGACATGCGCGCAGCAAACAAAGCCATCAGAAGAGAGAGGCATGCTACGCCAACGCTCGATGAACTGAAAACAATGCTATCTGGTGCAAAAGTCTTCAGTAAACTAGACCTGAACCAGGGCTACAACCAACTGGAGCTCGATGAAGATTCGCGCTACATCACGACTTTCGCTACACATCTTGGATTGTATCGCTACCGCCGTCTTTTCTTTGGTGTGAACTCAGCCAGCGAAATCTTCCAAGAGACAATACGACAAGCACTGTCCGGTCTCAACGGTGTCGTGAACATCAGCGACGACATTCTCTGTTATGGATCTTCACAACAAGACCATGACGCCAACCTGCGTTTGTTATTTCATCGTCTTCGACAAAAAGGGCTGACACTCCATGCTGACAAGTGTGTCTACAACAAGAAATCAATAGAATTTCTTGGACATATTTTCGGAGAAGAGGGAGTCAAACCAAGCCAAGATAAGCTCAAGACCATCCTCGATCTGCCTACGCCAACAAACGCGTCGGAGGTCCGAAGTCTTCTAGGAATGATGAATTTTTGTGGAGCTCATCACATTCCAAGCTATGCCACACTGACTCATGAACTGCGGCAGCTGACTAAGAGTTCGACTCCTTGGTCGTGGACTGAGAAACACGATGCAGCACTCGCCAAGTTAAAAACAGCACTCAGTGAAGCGACGACGCTTGCTTACTTCGACCCGAAGAAACCGACCGAAATCTACACTGATGGAAGTCCAGTAGGAGTCTCCGCTGTACTTACTCAAGACGGTCGCATCATCCAATTTGCAAGCCGCGCTCTTACGCCAACTGAACAACGGTACTCACAAACTGAAAGAGAAGCTCTAGCCATCACCTGGGCTTGTGAATACTTCCATATCTACATATTCGGTGCTTCTTTCATCGTGTACACTGATCACAAACCTCTCACATCCATTTTCAACAACCCGCGAACTCAACTATCAGCACGCATTGAACGATGGGCTATGAGATTGCAACCATACGAAATGACTGTCAAGTACCGTCCTGGTTTCGACAATCCTGCAGATTATCTCAGCCGACACCCTGTCCAACAATCTCAAAGTGGACGAGAACAGAAAATCGCTGAAGAATATCTACACTACGTTGTCACTACGTCAACGCCGAAGGCGATGACTGTTGATGAAGTTGCCGCCGAGACTGCGAAAGATGCTACACTCACCGCAGTGATCAAAGCCATCATCTTGAATCACTGGTTCCAGGAAGACGCAGAGGTAGATAAACAGACGTTCCATACACTCTACCTTTGTCGTGCAGAACTCTCACTTGCTCACGGTTCCAGCATCATCCTGAAGAGTCGACAGATAGTGCTTCCCGCATCGCTCAGTCAAAAAGCTGTAGAAATTGCCCACAGTGGTCATCAGGGCATAGTGAAGACGCTTGCTCTTCTCCGTGAGAAAGTATGGTTCAGAAATATGCAGAACTTGGTAGAAAGAACTGTCAAGAATTGCATGACTTGTCAGATTGCAACGCCGACTGCAGCGCGTGAACCTTTACAGATGTCACAACTACCTGAAGCACCTTGGAAAGAACTGTCTGCTGATTTTGGACATCTTCCAAATGGACAGTACATACTAGTCGTGACCGACGAGTATTCCCGATACCCCGTAGTAGACGTTCTAGACTCAACGTCAAGTCGGAGTGTAATTCCCCGACTCGACAAAATCTTTGCTGAATTTGGGCTTCCAGAATCCTTGAAAACAGACAATGGACCACCATTCAACAGCTATGAATTTGCTCAATACTGCAAGCACATGGGCATAAAACACAGAAAGATCACCCCGCTATGGCCACGTGCTAATGCAGAGACAGAACGTTTTATGAGAACAATCAAGAAAACTATCAAAGGCACTACTACTCCAAACTTCAAGCAAGAAATTAACAAGTTTCTCCTTGATTATCGCTCAACACCACACTCTACAACAGGTGTACCTCCAGCTACTGCTTTCTTTGGTAGAAATCTGAGAACCAAACTTCCCCAAATCTCAGAACGTCTAGATGACTACAGCATGAGGCAACGCGATGCTCAGCAGAAAGCCACGATGAAACGTCATGCTGATGACAAAGTCTATGTGAAACCTTCAGAAATCAAAGTTGGAGACCCTGTACTCCTCAAAGACATCAGCACTGGCACATCCAACACTCCTTTCCAACCTGTTCCTCTGGTCGTTACACACAAGAAAGGTTCCATGATCACCGCTCAAAGAGGTCAACAGCGAGTGACCCGAAACAGCAGTTTCTTCAAGAAGTCCCCCCGACATCCTACTGCCATGGAGACTGAACCAGATCTTTCCGCCGAAAGTGAAGAAGATGAACCACTCACACCTTTAAACACTCCACATGCACACACAACACCCAGCAGTCACGCTCAGAAACCTGCGACTATGCCAAGAAGGTCTAATCGTGAAGTCAAAATTCCAAAGAAGTTTGACGATTTCATCCTGTTCTAAAGACGCTCTGCTGAATCATTGAATGACAAATTTGTATAAAGAATCTCAAACATAAATGACATTTAAGTTTTATAAGCTTACGATTTAATAGAATAATATTTCAGTTCATGTGCCTATATTTTTTTTTATAAAGCAGACCCCTGCTATTGAAAAGTTTTTTCCCCTCAGGAAGAGAGAGAAGAATGTCAAAATCTGTTTATTTTGATAACTTGAACTAGATATAATAATCAAGAAAAGAACAGTATTTTGTTTTGCATGAATTTTTAGTCTCAGCTTATCCATGAATAATTTTCAAAAGCTAAATACACAATTTATGCTACACATATTATTCATTTCATTTAACTTTCCATTCAAGGAGGAGGATGATGTAATGTATTGACATTGATCAGTATTGATTTCTATATGACTGGTGCAAGGGACGCAATCGCTCCTTCTTTATTGTTTGGATTATTAGAATGTTTCCCCTTTAGCTTATGCTCTGCATGTCAATGGTGGCGTTTGGTGTTCAACAAAGCTGGGAACTTTTATCAGTTGTTCGATGTGTTATTCTGTGTATGCATCCATGCAATCAAGCAGTCATCAATCCAACAACACCAACATCACACAGCACACATAGACAAGACAAGAGAGAAGAGATTTTTATTTTTTTTTATTTTATTTTTATAATTGCTTGTCGGCCGCGCACGGCGCTGTGTGGGTCTTTCTTCCTCCTCTCCTCCTGCGGGAAAAAGGGGCAGGGGAAGAGGGTTGGGGTTGCTCAGCTGTCCTGACAAGAATTCTTCTGAGTGACCGACAAGGGAAGGGAGTTGACCTCGCGGGCGGTGTGCGTGGCTTACAGTATTCTTACCATCGTATACTCGTGGTGTAATCCAATGAACGAATGAGTTCCTATCAAACACAAACTCTTGGCTTTAAATCCTTCATATCCTATCATATCCTATCCGGTAACTCAAAGGTCGTTGGGGTACACAGATGATCCTTTAACCAGCGTATTCCATCTTTCTCTGTCCTCAGCAAACCTCATGGCTTCGTTCAGTGTCAAACCAGTCCATTCTCGAATGATGTCCTCCCACCTCTCTTACTCTCTCCCTCTTCTGCTGCCTCCTTGCACCGTGCCTTGCGATGGTCTTTGCAAGGCCTGATGCTCTGGTGAAGTGGCCATACCATCGGAGTTTCCGTTTCTTCACCACTTTGAGCATGTCATCGTGTTGTCCAATGGCTTGTGTGATGGACTTCGTTGTTGGTCATGTGTTGGGTATAGGAAACGCCCAGAAATCTTTTATTGGACCTCATCTCCATGCTTTGTATTCTTCGTTGTGGATCTGCTGTGAGGGTCCATGTTTCGCAAGCGTATAGGAAGATTAAGATGACAAGGGAGCGAAGCAGTCTTACCTTGGAATATAGACTGATGGTCCTGTATTGTATTGTAATCAGCTACACAGAAAATAAAGCGTTGTTTGCACCTGCAGATATATAATGATCATGTTGTTTTGATCTTGATTGTACTACACCACAATACAAATTACAGTCACTGCTGATAGCGGACTGGTTTGACCACTTGTCGCCCTGATCGGGTGACGTGTGGTTGCGAGAATGATGACGTCGTTTCAGGTGGTCGTCCTTGAAGCTGTGAGGAGGCGGGTACAGACACGCTGGTTCCAGTAGGCCTGGCGTCTTCGGACTGGTCAAATGCGTCTGGCGTAGTTGGACTTGCATCGGCGGTATGTTGACGTCGGTCCGTTTCTGCTCGCTAGTGGATATTTATTTTTTTTTCATTGCTGGCCGAAGTCTAAGGTTTTTCTATTACGCCTTAGCTTCCCATCGCGCGTTCGTACGATGTACGATCTTGGAGCACACTTTTGCACCACTTCACCTGGCTTTTTCCAGCTCTTCTCTCCATCCTCCTTTATGAAGATCGCCTAGATCTAGTTCTGGTAGGTGAGGTGCTTTTCTTTTTTTTTCTTTTTTTTAAAATCAAAGTACAGTTTTTGCCACTGCTTGGCTTTGCCATCAAGATGACGTATTTCATCGTGGTCGACCTCATGAGGTTTTAGAGTTATGGTATGACGGACATTCTGTATCTCAAGTCAAGTCAAGAAATGTTTATTCCACAAAAAACATGGGAAAATTTGTTGTGTCACAGTGCATACATGACAAAAGAAAATAATAATAATACAACAAGACATTAGAACACCCCTCCATCGGTATAGCAGCAAGCTGAATACAGTCTCCTCTTCCTCCCCCCCTCCCCACACACACACATACACACACACTGTTTTGCTTATATACATACGCATACACACGCACACACACACACACCCACACACATAAACATGTATACACACACACATCATAAACCCGCACACATACATATACACACATGTACACACACACACACATATATATATATATATATATATATATATATATATATATATATATATATATATATATATATATATATATATATATATATATATATATATATATATATATATATATATACTAGTGGTTTTTGTACCCTGGCAAGCCAGGGTACACAGGTTGCTGCAAAGAGCTTAATGATAGAAATAGGGGGAACTTGGTACAGAACCGCGAAATGAAATGTATGAGTTATGCTCCCTTGTCGACATGCTGAAAATGGCTCGTGGCAGAAAGTCAAAAGGCGACCGAGTGAAACAGGGCGGTGACTTTTGCACAGCTATCAATTGCCATAATGCCAGATACAAGAAAAGTTGTGTTGGCAAGTCCTTTTTCAAATTTCCAAGAGACAAAGAAAGGTAAATTGCAATTGAAAAACTTCTTTTTTTGTGTGTTTATGTAGTTGCAGTGTTGTTAGTGTTAAAACAATCGGAGAGCGGCTTGAATGATTCATGTTATACCTATGTGCTAAATCCAAAACGGTTTGCTTGCTGACAGTTTACGTTCAACAGGTCGCTCACTGTTTACGTTATTGCTAGGTTGTTTGACTATATTTGTGCTTATATTTCAAAAGTAGATGTCAGATTGGCAAGCCAAACTGCTTATGTTAACAAGTTAAATTAGACTAAGTCTGTTTTCTCCTCGTGATCAAATACTGTGCAAGATAACCCCTTACCTAGGCACAAAAATGGTCCTTGATCTGTTGTAATCCCTTTTCGTTTGAGTGTAAACGGGAAAAACATGTAATGTAGAAACTCAGTCCTTGTTCTGATCTGTGAATTTCTGCGCATTAGATCTATATTGCGTGGAATGTTGTAGTCTAGGTTCTGATTGTTCTGTCTGATTAATTAATTATTTTCCATGAAGTGACTGATGTTATTAGCGCCAGTGATGTGGGAGGTGATAGGGTTGGGGGGTAGGGGGACACCTGATATATCGATATAAATTAAATTCACACTATTAGTGAAATTTTGTTATTGTGCTTTATTGTGATTAATAGATTGAATGACAGAGCTCTCTCTCTCTCTCTCTCTCTCTCTCTCTCTCTCTCTCTCTCTCTCTCTCTCTCTCTCTCTCACTATTACGGATTTACAGTTTCGGATGAATGAAACAGTCTGTCATGCATATTTTAATTTTAAAATATCTGTCGTTGATTAAAAAATAATAAATTCCAGGGCAGAAAACGAACCTATGACATACACACATAAACATAAACAACAAAAAAAAAAACAAAAAAAAAGACAGCAGTAGCGGAATGTTAATAATAATGATAGTTAAAAGTTTGGTTTTTGCAAATGTTGCCATAAAAATGTTCTTTTGCAATGGCATCAGCTCAATAAGTTACCACGCACAGATCATTCATATAGCAGATGGTGAAATATAGCCAGCCCGAGCAAAGGGAAATAATCCGTGAGAGCGTCTCGCATTTTTGTATAGGACATAATGGAAGTTCACCCTCTTTCCGTAATAAGCTCTTTGGTTGCTGTTTAAAATGTAGACAGAGAGACAACTGTTGTCTGCGAGTTTCATTTGGACGATGATACCTCCCCATATCCCCCTTGATACCTCACCATACCCCCCCTCCTGGTATCTCCCCCCATGATGCCTCACCATACCCCCTTGATACCTCCCCGAACCCACTTGATACCTCCCCATACCCCCTTGATACCTTCCGTTTCCCCCTTGTAACCTACCTGTACCCTCCTTGATACTTCCCCGTTGATTGTTTCGCAGGTATGGATGAAAGGAATCGACCATCACCATACCCCCTTATATATACCCGTATCCCCGTTATGCCTACCCATGCCCTTTTAAACCTACCCGTAGCCCCCTTTTACCTACACGTACCACCCCATCCCGATCCTTGGTAATAATAATAATAATAACAATAATAATAATAATAATAATAATAATAATAATAATAATAATAATAATAGAAATCATAAAAAACACCAAGGTTTTAAAATAAAATTTGATATAAGATATTATAATTATAATAATAATGATTATTATTATTATTATTAGTTTAATAATAATAATAATAATAATAATAATAATAATAATAATAATAATAATAATAATAATAATAATAATAATAGTAAATAAGTTAAAAGTAAAAAGCCTAAATTAAAAAGAAAAATATCCATATTGTAGTGTAAAAAAAAACATTAAAAAAATATGGCCCACGGGAGATTTGAACTTGGCTCGCCTGCACGGTAGTCGAATGTCTTACTTTCTTAAGTGAGCTACCAAGGCTTCGTACAAAGACCATCAATTTTTTGGTCTATATGGGAAAACATGCTGAAACCTCGATTCTATTTTTAATTAATCAAATTTAATTAGTTAAACACAAAATTTTGTAAGATTGGTAACATGAGTGCAAAAGTGTTTTGAATGGAAATAAAACAAAATTTGCGGTATTACGGAACGGCACGTTTTTGACACGGGTTGAATCGAAACCGCGCGCGGAATGAGGCTATTGCAGTTTGTGGACATTTTGTTTATTTATTTATCTCAGAAACAGTTAAACGTTCGGTAAGGAAATGTCGGCTATAACGATTTCGCGGGTTTTGAGCGCACAGCAGGCCGATCCACAGCGCCCAGCATCTGCCCAGATCAGCGTCCATACCAGACAAACTTTACAGTAGAGGCGAAGAAGGACTTCCGGCTAAGTAATTTATATATATATAGATATACATACATAAACACACACACACACACACACACACACACATATATATATATATATATATATATATATATATATATATATATATATATATATATATATATATATATATATATATATATAAATCGTAAGTATACCTTAGGTCAACCAAAAGTCGACCTAAGACCCCCTTTTTGCAACACTTCAGACTTAAGTCGACCGAACTTAAGGTTTTGCCGATTTACTGACTACCCATTGGGCCAACTGAATTGTATTCCTACGCATTCGATAACCCAGAGGCAGACGATTCTTCAGTAAAGAAATTGCTATTTGGGAATGTTCCATTTGAGAGCAATCTTCCAACCTAGCATTGAGCATATAAGTGAACCCTTGTAAAAAGGTATCTTCTGTCGACCGCCATAATTTGTGGAATATTTTTTAAACTGAGAGGGTTCCATAAGAAAATTTTTTATTTTCTATGTTTTTTTATTCTTAATACAATAAAAACAATGAGGAATGCGTGCTACTTCTGGTTTTGCGGAATACAATTTTTTTGTGAGATATATAATCGACCCCTGAGCCATCGTGGATCTAAACTTATCTTCATATGGCATAACCTGTTTTACCGGCAAGCTGCATGGCACGGTAATTGTAAATGGCGGATAATTCTCGCACAAGGTTAGTATTTTTGTGGATTTTTTAGTTTGATTGTGGACTTTGTATTTGATTCTTTTGAGTTCAGATTAATATGTAGTAGCTTTCTAAAATCAATCGAATTCATTGTGGAATGTTTCAGTAGTGTTCGAACGGTAAAAGAACGTATTAAAAAGTTTCAATCGAACCTTTCAATTGCATTTTTTCAGATCCTTCTTCAGAATTAGCTAGCCTAGCCTTATTTCGTTACTCGGTTTATATGGATCTAGACTTCATCTGTGTTATCTGTATGACTGTGGGCTAATGTTTTCAAATGAATTTCACACTGAATAATTCTGAAAATAGCCTACTCTAATTTTATCTGGAAATCTGTCGCTGTCGGAATAAAAAAGTAGATCTAGGCCTTAACACACTCACACACAAAAAGGGCTTTGTTTCTAGGCAAAAATACTTTATTACTTCATTATACAAATCAAATGGAAACATTAGCCCACAGCCATCATCTATATATATAAATTGCTTAGCCGGAAGTCCTTCTTTCGCCTCTACTATAAAGTGTGTCCGATATGGACGCAGAAATCGTTATAGCCGACATTTCCTTACCGAGCGTTTAACCGTTTCTGAGATAAATAAATAAACAAAATGTCCACAAACTGCAATAGCCTCATTCCGCGCGCGGTTTTGTGTTTAACTAATTAAATTTGATTAATTAAAATTCGAATCGAGGTTTCAGCATGTTTTCCCATATAGACCAAAAAATTGATGGTCTTTATACGAAGCCTTGGTATCTCACTTAGTAAGACATTCGCCTACCGTGCAGGCGACCCAAGTTCAAATCTCACGCAAGCAATTTTTTTTTTACACTACAATATGGATATTTTTCTTTTTAATTTAGGCTTTTTACTTTTAACTAATTTATTATTATTATTATTATTATTATTATTATTATTATTATTATTATTATTATTATTATTATTATTATTATTATTTATAAACTAATAATAATAATAATAATAATTATTATTATTATTATTATTATTATTATTATTATTATTATAATAATATCTTATATCACATTTTTATTTTAAAACCTTGGTGTTTTTTATGATTTCTTTTTGTATTATTCTATATTCAATATTATTATTATTATTATTATTATTATTATTATTATTATTATTATTATTATTATTATTATTATTATTATTATTATTATTACCAAGGATCGGGATGGGGTGGTACGTGTAGGTTTAAAGGGGCATGGGTAGGCATAACGGGGATACGGGTATATATAAGGGGGTATGGTGATGGTCGATTCCTTTCATCCATACCGGCGAAACGATCAACGGGGAAGTATCAAGGAGGGTACAGGTAGGTTACAAGGGGGGGGGGGGGTACGGCGGGTATCAAGGTGGTATGTGGAGGTATCAAGTGGGTTCGGGGAGGTATCAAGGGGGTATGGTGAGGCATCATGGGGGGGATGGGGAGATATCAGGGGGGGGGGGTATGGTGAGGAATCAAGGAGGATATGGGGAGGTATCATCGTCCAAATGAAACTCGCAGACAACAGTTGTCTCTCTGTCTACATTTTAAACAGCAACCTGTGTACCCTGGCTTGCCAGGGTACAAAAACCACTAGTATGATATAAACTACAAAGATCAAGTTTTTAACCCAAGTAGCCTACATGTAGGCCTATTACTAGTGAATTAGCCGCAATATTGAGTACACCTGGACTAGTAGAGGGGTACGGACGTTGTGTACTATGCATGTGCAATGTGTACTAAGTCGTTGTGTAGGCCTACTCAATTTCGGCGATGTGTACACTACTAGATCGGACGATGTGTACTAAGACGTTGTGTACTTTTCAGTTGTTTTGTGTGTGTGTGTGTGTGTGTGTGTGTGTGTGTGTGTGTGTGTGTGTGTGTGTGATGTTTTCATTCTATTTCTAGACTATCAACGAACAAGATTTATTTGATGACGGAATAAATAATCAAATAAAAAAACAGACTCTAGGACGCAGAAGTTGCCGCATGATTGATCTTGACACCACTTTATTTTTATTAAATTATTATTATTATTATTATTATTATTATTATTATTATTATTATTATTATTATTATTATTATTATTATTATTATTATTAATATTATTTAAAAATACTTACTAATGAAGCTGTTCTGACCATATGTTTTGTAAACGGGGGTTCGATAAATTAGAGTAGGAGCCTCGGCGTCCCCTGCGTGGATTGCCTGAATGAACATTGAGGTTTAACGTTTACACCCACCATTGGTCATATGGCAGACGGGGATAACCATCCCAGGAAAACAAGGGTAGGGACCTTAATCAGAACTGAACCACCAGAGCAATCATACTGCTAAAATGGATAGAGAAAATGGCCACATTTTATATCGCCCACCACGGGATTCGAACCTGGGTCATCGGTGTGCCAGGCGAACGCTCTACCACTTGAGCTACGGCGGTGGGGGGTTGCCTTTATTTGTAAAGTGTTCTGGGCTGATAATTTGCGTTGAGTGTTATCATGTTGGTTACTTTCTTAGATTCTGCATGCATATGAGGAGTTTAGTCCTGATATGATACCACCTTTGTAGAACTTTAAAGAAGTCAAGTGCTGTTTCTTTTTTTTTCGGTGCATTTATCAACACAGTCTGCTTTCTCGCTCTGACCTGAGATTCCAAACATGTCAGTTTGTTTCATGAATTCTTGAATCATGTCAGCCATGGTTCCAAAATTGATCAAAATCAATCACTACAGAAATATTAGAAAATATAAAAACGTCTCGCTTATTTGAGCTTGCAAAACTTTTAAAAAAAATTGTGTCAGTGTCATGTTATGATTAACACAACATTCCCTAAATGTTATGATTAACACAACATTCCCTAATCTGCTATTTTATTATACAGATGTGACGACACGAGTTTTGATGCACGTTAAAATTATTATGCTGAGTCAGGATGTATATAGTGTACAGTTTCATATCTCTGAGAGTGCTGTGCTCAAAGTTTGAATTGTGTTTTACATATAGCTCGCTAGCTGACAATAAATAGCTGAACGGAATTCTGTGCCTTGAACTGTGGGCTGGGAGAAAAAGCGACGTTGAAGTGGCAGAGTCAGGTTGGATACTCATTGTGATCAGATAACTGTTGGAGAGACTGTGACTGCCACTATCATAGGATAAGTGTAGGGTCCGTTTCTAAGGGCTGTGTTTTGAGTTTGGAACCACCCAAAGTTTTGTTCCTTAATACGGGCAAGAATGACCAATGAGTTGTGGTAATTACTACAGAGAAGTAATTTTATAGTAATTGAGGAGGATTTTTGCTGCCACAGTCACACCAACTTAATGCCTATGTGAGCAGCACTCTTAGGTTTTCCCACATTTTGCTGGCTGCGGGTTATTTATAGCTTGCCTACACCTTCCCTTTCAGTGAAAGGAAAGGAAAGAAGAGCACCGGCGAAGCTATTTATAGCTAGCCTGTCTGAACTAACTTCAAAACCTAAAAGCTTTGGTTGAGTTGGTGTGCAGTGCTGTGTGACCATCTTAAGGTAATTGTGTGCTCTTGGTTTAGAGACCGCCCAAGACCTAGCATTTTGCAAATGCTAGGGTGACCTAAAATCATAATAAGACAGTATTGAACGAACCATCTACTCTCTGTTGTGTTGTGGTGTCTGTACTTCACAGGCCGGGAACTGCAGGTGAGTTGGTGCCCAGTATTCTAGTTCTTTTAGTGGCTACACACTCCGAGCATGCGTACGTGAATAAATGATGAAGGATGAGGGGGAAATGGGTATTTTGATAAATAGTATTTTTTTTAATATGATTTTCTTGTTGAATATGTAAAATGGAATAATTTTGTTGACGTTTTTGAGAGAACGAGGTCAAGGGTGACTATGTATTTATTTATTTATTTACAAAAGAAAATTTAAACAATATTCCGGAAATGGAGCGCTGTTCAAAGTCAAATGGTACAGCTATATCAGATATAGAATTACAGCAGAAGCAGTTCAATTTAAGCTTAAGGCACTGGATTCTTCTAAGGCCCAAGGACCAGATGGAATACCAGCAAGGGTGTTGAAGGAATTAGCAGAACTGTCTATTCCATTGACAAATCTATTTAATAAATCTTTAGAAACTGGTTTTGTTCCTACATACTGGAAAAATGCAGAGGTGACTGCTATCTTTAAGAAAGGAACTAGGTCAGAACCTGGCAATTATAGACCTGTGAGCCTTACATGCATTGCGTGTAAAGTTCTTGAATCTTTTATTAGAGACAGTATAAATTCCCATTTTATTGACAATGATTTATTTTCAAACTGTCAGCATGGTTTTCGTGCAAAAAGATAGATAGATAGATATTCAGTGCTTATAGGGTCCAGCGGACTGCCAAGAGCCGAATCAGGACCACATAAAATTAAGTAAAATCAGACTAAACTGTTAACATTCAAATATGATAAAAGATGTGAATGAAATCAGTCTAACTAATTCAACCAAGAATATTCAACAAGAGTATATGACTCAAATGCGATAAAACAAACCAACATCATGTAAAAACTGGAACAGGTGTTGACCAGTGCAAACTTTAAAAATCTCATTAAAAGGCATTGAACCAAAACATCTTTCTCTTTCATCAACCAGATCAGCACATTCAGACATAAAATGGCGAACGGAAAAGGATTTGTCACATGCAAAGCACCATGGTGGTTCTTCTCCTTTTAAAAGGAAACTATGGGTGATATAAGTATGTCCAATACGAAGGCGAGCCAAAACTGTTTCTTCTTTGCGAGTGGATGCAAAGTTAGGCAAAGAAGCTGATAAATCTGGAAGAATTTGAAATAGTTTGTTATTGATTTGAGTAGACCATTCAGTCTGCCACAGCCGTTTACAATAAGATCCAGTCATACAACGCAGGTCAGACTATGGAACAAACTGGAAAATCTCTGAAGGGAAATCTAGATGCAGAGCTTCTTTAGCCGCTTTGTCCACTGCAATATTGCCGCGGATGCCCATGTGACTAGGTACCCACATAAAAACGATTTTTTTACCATCAGAAACAAGTTGTGTGTGGAGGTCATGGATCTCTGCCAGAAAAGGGTGTGATATCTTTCTCGTGGAAAGAGCTTGAAGTGCTGACAGTGAATCAGACATGATTAAAAACGAGGTTATTTTGGATTGATAAGCCTGCTTCAGAGCTTAATGAATCGCCTTAAGCTCAGCTGTAAAAAGATCCTGTGCAACTCAATTAATGGAAGTTATGGAAGACCTTACTGCATTCCTAGATGATAAGTCCCCAGTTGATGTGATATATCTTGATTTTCGCAAAGCATTTGATAGTGTTCCCCATGAACGACTGTTATTGAAAATGGAGGCCTATGGCATAGTTGGCTCAGTATTAAGATGGGTAAGAAATTTTTTATTTGGGAGGATGCAGAAAGTAAGAATAGGAGATGCAAGATCATCTATTTTAGATGTAGTTAGCGGAATTCCGCAAGGATCAATCTTAGGCCCGATACCTTTCTTAATTTTTATTAATGAATTGCCAGAGGGCATTCAATCGTTATGTAAAATATTTGCGGATGACACAAAAATCTAGGGGAGTGGGGGGGGGGCAGATGACAGTGATGTTATACAGAACGATATTAATAAGTTACAACTCTGGACTGACAAATGGAATCTTTATTTTAACGTAGAAAAATGTAAAGTAATGCACATTGGAAAAAATAATCAAAAAAATAACTATTACATGAAAATAGGAGCAGAAAGTATGATAATTAAAACTAGTACAGAGGAGAAAAGATTTAGGGGTTATATTTAATACATCATTGTCGTTCGATCCTCACATAGAAAATTGTATTAATAAAGCTAATAGAATGATTGGATTAATAAAAAGGACATTTGTATTCATTGATAAAGATATGTTTATACAACTATATAAGACCTTAGTGAGACCCCATTTAGAGTATGGGAATATTATTTGGTCACCACTATTAAAGAGGCAGTCAGTAGCTATAGAAAAGGTGCAGCGAAGAGCTACAAAGATTCTAACTGAATGTAAAGGGTTATCATACTGTGAAAGGTTATTATATTTAAACTTACATTCTCTCAAGGGAAGACGTTTAAGAGGAGATCTAATTGAAACTTATAAAATATTTAACCATATAAATGACCTCTCATGGAACTATTTCTTTGCATCACCTGATTGTAATATAACACGACTTAGTGAGGGCAAAGTTTTTTTCCAGTATGCAAGAACTAACCTTCGGAAAAATGTTTTTAGTAACAGAGTTGCAAATCTTTGGAACAATCTTCCTACTAATCTAAAATACCTTAATAGTACTAATTCATTCAAAAATCAAATAGATAAACTACCAAAATTTGAAGTATTATTTAGAAGCTTTGATGAATAATTTAGGTAAATTTATTACATGCTTAAAAACCTGACCTGTAATCGATATCAAATGATAACTACGATGGGACGTATAAAGGCTTCACGGCCTATTCTAGTCCTACTACTACTACTACTACTACTACTACTACTACTGCTACTACTACTACTACTACTACTACTACTACTACTACTACTACTATGTATTAGAGGGGTGATGAATATGAGAGAGGGGTGATGAATATGAGAGAGAGGATGAATGAAGATTGTTGATCAGGAATGGATTTACAATGCATTTGTATTTAATCAGTTCATCCGAAGTTAGTATAAATTTTAGACGAAATGTGAATTGTTGTGAATCATTGCGTAATAAACAGGTCAAGATGGCGGACGGCGGAAGGAGTTATTTCCCATGTATTGTTTACAGTAGAGATAGCCTAGTAAGATGGTTTATTTCGTTGACCAGATTGGGCATACTATTGTTCTTCTACCTAAGTTTCACGTACTCCTACGTCTATTTCTACGTGCCACTACTTCTGCTCCTGTTGCTCCGTCTACGTTTCAAGTTCTACGTACTACGTCCCACGTTCGACGTACTGCGTTCCACGTTCTGCGTACTACGCTTTATGCTCTACTTCTGCTCTTAGGGCGCTACCTCTGTTACTACGTTCTACTTCCACTACAGGCGGCAAGACGACGTGCTTGTGGGACCACTGCCACTTTGGTCGCGGTACTCAGGGCCTCACACATTTTCAATTATATACACTTTACACGCAAATAAAACATACTAAATACCTAGTGAACACTTAAAACAGTGACTGTTTATTACAGTCTGTGATAGCAGTAAGACTGTGGTGCAATTTCAGACAATTTAGTTAAGTTTGTATTGAAGAACGTACAGTTATACTGTGTATAAAGAGTTTGATATTAATTAATTAAATGCATTTCTTCAAATCTTGGTGATTGTAGAACCTACACATAAGCATCTATTGTATTACTTCATCTTTATTTTCATATTGTTAATTGTTATATCTTGATTGTGTTGGCACCTTGTGTCTAGAGTCAAATGGGTTACGGATTAGACAAGGGGGGTAATTGATAGTTAATTGTGTGGGTTGTGGGACCGATTAAGGGTTGGGGTAGGGTTAGATTTCCCATTCT
Source organism: Oncomelania hupensis (assembly GCA_036898135.1). Lineage (NCBI taxonomy): Eukaryota > Metazoa > Mollusca > Gastropoda > Littorinimorpha > Pomatiopsidae > Oncomelania > Oncomelania hupensis. The sequence goes on along the minus strand of CM072521.1, from coordinate 13,732,051 downwards.
CCTGTATGTATGTGTGTTGAATAAAAGAGTGTAAATGTTCATCTGGCATTTGTGTTAGTATTTTAGTTTTAGTTTGTATCCCTGCACTTGCTGTTTGAGCTGAAGTCACTGATCCCATTCGGGTGACGGGACAACAGATTATTATTATTTCCTTTACAACTCTGTATTAACTCTCTATATTTTAACATTTGTTTAACTATTTACTTCTATTCTATTTACTTATATTCTTTTCACCCCTCAGGTATTTCGATTCTTTTTACCACACATGTACATCAACGTTTTTTTCTTCATCACACAGCTGCTTCAATTCGTTTTACCACACATGTACATCAACGTTTTTTTCTTCATCAAACAGCTGCTTCAATTCGTTTTACCACACATGTACTTCATTTCTTTTTACCACACAGGTACTTCAATTTTTTTTACAGGTGCTACCCCCCGTGCAGGTGCCGGAGGTTTCAGTATAAATAGTATCCCCACTTTCTGGAAATATAGTGCTTTAAATTCTCACTGCCGCTGTCTTTCTCATTTGTTCTTTATCATTCCTACTCTGTTCTATCAATCTACTATACTGTCTTCTTCGGTAGACCAGTCACCTACCCTTTTTCTTGAAAAGTCTTCCGGGACAAAACTCCTCATTTGTGTGTGAGGTCTGTTGTATCAGCTTTGGAATGTTGGGCGCTTTCTGCCAAATGGTCACTAGGGCTTCCTATGATATTATTATTTAACAATGTAGGCATTTTCTATGTATGTGTTTTGTTGATATTTTATAATGATTTTTGTTTGTCCTGATCCGGCTCTTTGCAGTCCGCTGTACCCTGTAAGCAATACCTAATTATCACACAGGTACTTAAATTATTTTTACCACGCAGGTATTTCAATATTTTTCACCACAAAGATGCTTCATTAATGTCACTGGAACTATTTATTGTTCAACCATATGTACTTTTCAACTTGTACATCTACATTATTTCTCAATAACTTATATTTCTTCTTCACACTTCTATTTCTTCTTCACAAGTACTTCTATTTCTTCTTCATATTTCAAATGTCGTTTCATCAATATAGTCAATTTTCACTGTTTTCCAACAAAAATGTCAATTTTCTTCAGTTCAATTGATCACACATACCATCTTACGACATCAACCCTTAGTCTTAAAATTCAGTTATAAAACAGCTAATAATTTTATCAAGTCATTCACGTTACATAGAATATTTGTAAGGAAAGTGTTCAAATGTTACATTATTGAATCTTCAGGTATAATAAATAATTATTAGATCTCTCTCTATCATTCCAGTTACATTTTAGAATTGCGGGGTCACCAAATGTAACGAACCGAAGTTCGCTAAATAAATGAAATGATAGACTTAGAAAAGATTTACCATAATGACACAATAAAATATCTGTTTCTTTTAGTTAAAATATTTGTTTAATTAATTACTATCGTTCGCAATTTCAGTTATACATTTAACATACGCATTCTTACAGGCCCAACATACGATCAAAAATTATAAAAAGATACAAGATATGATGGGTGAAGGTCCATGGCGATGAAGCGTTGATGGTGCAGTCCTTAATCCATGAAGATGAAGTGTCGTTGATGTCGTAGTCTAGAAGTAGATGAGATGATCATTTCTAAAACAAAGTCTTCCGGAATCCTTCAGCAACTCGCTCAATATATCCAAAATTAAGACCAAAATAAAAACCCTTTAACAGATAATGTGAAAGAACACTAAATTCCTGTAATATTATATTATTGAGAACGCTAATTCATTTTTAATATCTACCATCAGTTGAGTCAAGGGCATAGAAAACCCGGTCCTGATTTGGCTCGGGGGAGTCCGCTGGACCTAAAGCAACAATCAATCAATCAATCAATCAACCAAAGCATAGAAAACCGCCTTCTCCCTGAAATCGTAACCTTCGTACTTTCAATTGTCTCGTACAATAAAATCTTACTAACTTATTCCATTTTCTTAATTACCGTTATCCACCAAAGTATTCTATCTTACTTGATGCAATATTCTTACCTCTTTAGAGGGTATAAACAATATAAAAGGTTAACAAATCATCTTCCTCATCTTCACCAAATCAACACAAAAATCATTACGTCATCTTGATTGTCACAAAATAAAACTGATGCAATGCATTCTTTTATATTCAATTCAATTCAATCACTTTATTTATAGTCTGTTCACTAACTAAGTGATATTAGACTTAATTTTTAAAAAATAATAATAATCGTAAGTGATTTATTTAAAAAAACACTAAAAAAAACCACAGAAGGGAAGTGTTTATAACCATTAAACAATTAACTCTTAACTTTGAAATATCAACATCATAATATTAAAAGTGCATCGCGTACAATAATCACAATTATAACAAGTTTCCTATATAATTACACGATATAATAGGTGCAATTCTTTTATCTGTACACCAAGATATGAACAGTATCGCAAATATTCAAAATTGTTTCAAACTAAATACTTTATCTTCCCCCCCCCCCCCCCCACTCGTGGGTGGCCGGGAGTTTCAGTATAAATAGTATCCTCACTTTCTGGAAATTTAGTGCTTTAAATTCCCACTGTTGCTGTCTTTCTTCTTTCCTATTCCTACTCGGTTCTATCAATCTAAATCTACTATACTATCTTCTTCTTCGCCAGACCAGCCACCTACATTTTTTCTTGAAAACTCTTCGGGAACAAAACTCCTCATTTGTATGTGAGGTCTCTTGGATTAGCTTGGGAACATTGGACGCTTTCTGCCAGGTGGCCACTGGGGCTTACTATGATGTTATTATTTAGCAATGTAGGCATTTTTTATGTATTTGTTTTGTTGATATTTTATAATGATGTTTGTATTCTATTTTGTTTTTGTAAACGGGGGTTCGATAAATTAAAGTATAGCCTCAGCGTCCCCTGCGTGGGATGTCTTTATTGTAAAGTGACCGGCTGGTGGAGTGCGTTCAGTGTTACCACTAGGCTTTGTTTCGGCAGATTTTTTATGCGGATCAGGATCTTTCAGCAAAGTTGTGGTCTTGATTTTTTGGTACTGATTTGGCTCGGAAGAGTTCGCTGGACCTAAAGCAATAACCATGTAATGTCATGTATTATTACTTTATCAAATTGATGTTCCTTACAGTGTGTGTACGTGGTAAGGTAGAAACGACGTTACTCTGACATACACTTGAACCTCTACGTACTTTCTTTTGACGGTCCCGTTATTTTGACGTCAAAATAGTGTTCCGCTAGGGTTAGGGCTGTGTTAGTCTTAGGGTTACGTTAATGGTTAGGGTTTGGGTTAGGGTTAGGGATAGCTTCAAAAATTTGAAAATTTCACAATAATGTCAAAGAAATGGAAAGTGTGTCAAAATAATCCCTGTTTTTTCACAACAGTCATCAGAACGTCGTTTCTACAAAAATGTGTGTGTGTGTGTGTGTGTGTGTGTGTGTGTGTGTGTGTGTGTGTGTGTGTGTGTGTGTGTGTGTACATTAGGCGCATGGAGTGCCGCTTTGTAGTGCACTACACAAATACCATTCATTATTATTATTATTATTATTATTATTATTATTATTATTATTATTATTATTATTTAGTTATAAGGCACCAGGTCACAACATGATTTAAAACCACAAAATAGTGGGTTACTGTTGGTACGAAAAAGATACAGTCTGTGGTACAAAGTATAGGGAGGGAATAGAACTAAGATCCATGAATGCTACTGATCGTCAACAGAGACGCAGTTGCTTTAAATGACGAAGCAATCCACACTAGAGTCCCGCAAGCGGTGCAGCCTACATAACGGCACAATTGCGTGTCTGCTGTGACCTCTTCCATGCAGCCTACATAACGGCACAATTGCGTGTCTGCTGTGACCTCTTCCATGTAAAGCCGTCTTCATTGGCTTTTACGTCATACGCAACAATTCAAGTGTTCCTTGTTTTGTACAAACTCCGGTATTGGTTGCATTCTTCATTCGTTGACGTGTTTGAAGTTGTAGAGTTGGTGTTCAGTAGTAGGCTACTTCAGCTTAAAACACTGCCTCAATCTGGTGTGTAGCCTACAGGTTCCAAACCCGTGGTGGACAAGAAAATAGTGGCAATTTTTCACTGTCCATCGTAATAGTACGATTGCTCTGGTGGTTCAGTGTTTATTAAAGTACCAACCGCTCTTCCCTGGGATGGTAACCCCCTATCTCGCCAATGGTGGTTGTAGTCGTTAAAATTCAATATTCTTTCAGCCCTTTCACACATTTATAATTAGATGTTATCTGATTTATCATCCAACGTAGGTAAGGTAGGCTATTTACATTTAATGTGAAAGTGATTTGAATGTGGAATACAGTTCATTTTCAGTGTGTCATAGCATGTTGAGTTCTAAGGTTTTGTACCCAGTTACACCGTGACTTGGTATGATGGCAACAGTCATGAGGATTTCACTGATCCTCGTGCTTCTCACCGCCGTTTCCACAGGTTTGTAGTGTGGGCACAATCTTTCGTTCTTCATTACTTATGTTCATTACAAATAATAAGAGACTTTCTTTGGCATGGTTATAACAAATTAAGAGATTAATTAAAAGTAGCAACAACTCGAACTTGTATTAGAAAATCCACTATCGTCATAATCGTCGTCGTTTTCATAATCAGCAGCGTAATAATATATAATAACCTTTATAATCGATGTCGATATAGTAATCATCATCATCATCATCATTATCATCGTCATCATTGACATCACTCTGCGACAGGGTCTGCGCAGAAGAACTACACTGTAGTGGAGGACGAAGAGAGAGCTACGTTGTTCTTCCTGTCCAATATAGAGTTAGAGTTCAGCGGTGCTCAGCAGTTCTGTGGCAACCACAATGCCGCTCTCATCGTCCTCGACACGCTGGAAAAGTTCAACTACGTTGGAGCCCTGCTTACGAACTACGTCACCATCTCGGAAAAGTTTTATGTCAACGCGCGGCAATTCGGCAACGGTAAGTCATAGTAGGCTTACTGTTTTAGGCAAATGTAACCGCTCTGTAAATTGCTTTGCAATTCTTTCCTCTTTCTCCTTCTACAACAACCATAAAGAAGGCAGAGAAAGGGTGAGATAGAGAGAGCGTAGACTCTCACAAACATAGTGAACTGTAGACTTGATCTGCTATAAAAGTTTGCCGGACCTACCCCCAAGATGTGTGGGGCCGGAACCGAAAGATCCCTTGTTCGAATCCCGGATTGGCCAACGTGTGACCGTATTATTTCCTCCTTACCATCAACTGGTTCGCAGGTGTCAGAATAAAATGACCAGTAACTCGCCAATACACTCCGGTGTCGTGTGACTATAATCTACAGTTAACCCCAAGATGTGGGCGTTGTATTCCGAAGAAGAAGACGAAAAGAAGAGACCAGAGCACACACATAATTATTTCAAGATTTTATTCTCCACAACATCGCATGAACATATGCACTTGAAGAAGCCAGGTATACATAAGACAAAAAGCAAGCACCATGACTATTGAACAAAGGAAAACTAGATTATGCCCACACACGTGAAATAAATAACATGTAAATGAAAAAGGATTGCACTAAACATAATAAAAATCATCATCATCATCATCATCATCATCATCATCATCATCATCAACCGCGTTGAAAAAGGTTTGCGGGTGGGGGAGGGGGTGTGAGTAGTGGGAGGGTAAATCATTGACATATTAAGGCTTTAGGAAGCACAGAAACTTGGTTTAGTAGTAAGTTGTTTTTACGTAGGAAAACCCCCAGTCTACGTCATAACTTTTGCGCTTCCGGAAGGTCACGATCTCCTCATTTGCATTACGCAGAAATCTTCGCTGACTGAAAATGCTGAATTTTAATCATTTTGACGAATCGTGATTCCCATGTAACTTTCTGGTATTTATTGCATATATCGGGGCCATTGCTATTGTCACTTTGAACTTTGGAACTTTGTCCTTTTTTTTTTTTAGCAAAACCACATATAATTCCAAGCATGAAACAAGGCTCATAGCCCAGGGGGCATTTTAGCCAAATGTAGGGGAAAGGGGGGGGGGGAGGGTAAATTACAAACATTAAAAAACAATGAAATGCATTAATAAAGGCTGCTCCATAGGCATCACAAGACAAACCTCTGAAATGTCAAACACCCGTTTTAAAGTTTACATTGGTTCAACATGGAAAGAAAAGTGTATAGCATCGCATGGTTCACAGAAGAAGACAAAAGGGAATGCACAATATATAAATAGTGACATAACTCCAACTCCAACAAAGCGGCTTAAATTTAGCAACCTGCTCTTTGATTCAATATTCGTCAGGTGGTTAAATTTAAAGACATTTGAATGAGTCCAAAAGTATTTTCTTAAAAAAAAAAAAGTATTTTCCAAAAATGTTTTCTATCAGCAAGGAATTGTTACATGTAAATAAATAATGAAACTCGTTACCAAGTACTTCTAAGTCACACATAGTACATAACCGTTCTTCTCTAGGTACATTATTGTATCTTTGAAACTTTAGAACTTTGTCCTTTAATTTCATACATCATCATCATCAAACAATATTAAATAAGGTTCCAAGCCCAGGGGGCCGTGAACCCCAAAAAGGGTGGGGTGGGGTGGGGGTGATGGGCATACAACAAACATGCAGAAGTCAACAACAACGGTATAACCGTGTACAGGAATATTGCACCCACACAAAATGACATACTAACATTAAGTTGTTAATACACGAGCACCAGATGGAGAAACAATTATGTAAATGAACAAATCGATAATATTTAAGAAAAAAGGTAATAGACACGTGGAAAAAAAAATCCCCTCCCCCCCCAAAAAAAATTACGTAGGTCCCAGCCAAGAAAATAGAAGTTTAAAATAAAATTAAAAGAGAACTGTGCGTCACTATTGGAAAAGTGAAAAAATAATCCCTTTAAAAGGGCTTAAATCACACAACCTGCGTTTAGATTTAGTTCATTAACTGATGTAACTTATAGTCATTCGGGTGATTCCTGAAGTATTGAGGTACTAAAGAAAGTCTGTTAACAAAACACAGAACTTGTACATCTAAAAAGATAATGAAATTCATCACCTACAGTAGTTCGCCCAGATAACACAGAGTACACAGTTTATTTTCTCTCTGAATATTCAAATATCTAAGTAATTGAATTGGGAGTCACAGCTGACAGCTGAGCCTAAATTTCAAGAAGTTTCTTCTCGATAGAGGTGACAAGTAAACTAAAAAATCTTCGATCAGAAGGTACTCTTAAAAATTCTATACGTAATACAAGCATTATGATCGAGTACATCCTGATGCCAGGTTTGCAAGAACTGGTCTTTCAAGCGTTGTTTGACCATGGTCTTAAAACAATTCAAAGAGTATTTATAGCCGTGTAACCAAATGAAAGACAGACCAAGATCATTTAGCAGCGAACGAACAGTACATAACCAGGAGAGTTTATACTCAGAATTTAAAAATAAATATGAGCACAGTCGAAACATAAGTACTGACATTTTAGCAGAATCATTGCAACAATCAATACAAAGTTTATACCAGAAACAGAGTTGCCTGCATTTAGAATCTAAGGAAACAGGAAAACAGCCAACTTCACCTAAAACCATACATGTCGACGTACTAGTTTTAACATTAAGAATCAATTTCCAAAATTTTAGTTGCAATCTATCACATATTATAATTTTTTCATGGGCCCATACCTCGCAGTTATACAATAAAATCGGCTTTACACATTTATCCTATCCTATCCTATCCTATCCTGTCCCGTAACCCGGAGGTCGTAGGGGCACCACAGATGATCCAGCATACTCCATCTTTCTCTGTCCTCAGCAGCCCTGATGGCTTCGCTCAGTGTCAAACCAGTCCATTCTCGAATGTTGTCCTCCCATCTCTTTTTCGGTCTCCCTCTTCTTCTACCTCCTTGCACTGTGCCTTGCAGAATGGTCTTTGCAAGGCCTGATGATCTGGTGACGTAGCCATACCATCGGAGTTTCCGTTTCTTCACCACAGTGAGCAGGTCATCGTGTTGTCCAATGGCTTGTGTGATGGTCTGTCGGACTTCGTCGTTGGTGATGTGTTGGGTATAGGAAATGCCCAGAAGTCTTCTGTAGCACCTCATCTCCATGCTTTGTATTCTTTGTTGTAGATCTGCTGTGAGGGTCCATGCTTCGCAAGCATATAGGAAATGGGGATGACAAGAGAGCGCAGCAGTCTTACTTTGGAATGTAGACTGATGGTCCTGTTTTTCCAAATGGACTTCAACCTTGTCAGGGCAGCAGTTGTTTGTGCAATCCTGGAGAGGACTTCCTGTCGGGACCCATTGTCTGATACGATGGCTCCTAAATATTTGAAGCTATGCACTGTGTTGAGGGATTGGCCTTGGACTTTGATGTCCGTGTTGATGCCATTGGTGTTGTTGGTCATCATTTTGGTCTTCTCTGCACATATTTCCATTCCATAAGCTCTAGAGGTGGTGTCAAGCCTCTGTACCAGCTGTTCAAGTTCTTGTTCCTCTCCAGCCAATCCATCAATGTCATCCGCAAAACGAAGATTGGAGTTTGCTCTACCCCCTATGCTGACTGTGCCTTCTTGATCTGCAAGAGCATCTGACATGATGTGCTCTAGGAAGATGTTGAAGAGTGTTGGAGAGAGTAGGCATCCTTGACGCACACCGATTGTTTGTTTGAACCAGTTCCCGATGACGCTGTTATGGAGGACTGCACTGGTAGCCTTGTCATACAGGCTTTTGATGACTTCAATAATTTTAGGGCTGATGTTGTACACTTTCGTTGTTGCCCATAGAGCTGCATGCCAGACTCGGTCAAACGCCTTCTTGAAGTCTATGAACACATGATATAGATGTTGTTGGTGCTGTAGGTATTTCTCACAGATTATTCTGAGGTTGAAAATCTGTTCAGTAGTACTCCGCCCTGCCCTGAATCCTGCTTGTTCTTCAGCTATGATTTGTTCAGCTTGGGGTTTCAACCTGTTGAGTATGTCACGGGAGCCCCGTTTCCACAGCACTTGAGATTTTGCTTGTTTAGTCAGTAGTAAAACTTAGAAGTTACTGTAGTCTATAGCAGGCGATTAAAATATTACTGATGTGTACACACTGCGAGCTGACGCAAGCCGTGTAGTGACATCATCGTGGCCTACGATCGAGCTTCGAATTTTACAGCCACTTAGATTTTTTTCATCCAACCAGAACACAGCTAAGGTTAGTTAGAACCAGTTCTGGCCGATTCAAGCACCGAGAGAGAACGTCAGTCGAGTTTAAAACGCTGAGCAGTAGTACAGTACTCTCTGAAAGAATCTCTCCTGAGAAGATTAGACAGCTGTGCTTGTTGAATATTCGAATTCAATCAAGTAGCCACAACCTGACATTGTCGAACAGGTAAATGAACATGGGGTGTCGGATAGCGCAGTGCTTGGAGCACTCGCTACTGTGTCGCAAGTTAAGCACCGTCCAGTGCGGTTAGCACTTGGATGGGTGACCGCAAACCGTGAAGCGACAAATAACAACGCCCCCAGTTGACTCAACTGTGACTGAGTACCTACTCTCGTAAGGGTGGGGAAGGTAAAGCAGCGAGGGAGAGAGATGGGCATCACCCTCATTACGCTGGCCCAAGATAAGTGTGATCTCCAACATCACGCTCCCCTACGGCCACAAGGCTATGGGACCACCTTTACCTTTTACCTTAAATGAACATACTTCTGTTTCATCGTGATGTATTTATATTATTGTTGTTGAATTATGTTTGTTAAATTTGCTATGCATAGAATGAATTGTTAGTCCGATGTTGCGTGACCACGTGGAAGAATCCGACCACGAGGCAAGCATGACCGGCCGACGCCATGTTGTATCCCGTACGGAACCACTGTTGTTTTAACCTGTATGTATGCTTGCAGACCAGTGGCTGTACCCGAGAATGTTTATAATATTATTATTTCTTTATGTGTATAGTTAGCCACGATTTATATTTATATATGTATAGGAAATTAGAGTGGAGATTCCAGGGGACCACGGACTTAGCAGAATGTTCGTCGCTTATGTATAGAGATGTGGAGCTATCACTGAGGGCTACTTTGGCTTTCAGTGAGACGCTCTGCACAGACCTATTATACAGGGTTGTGCAGAATTTCGTCTCATATGTTACAGACGACCAGGCGGTATATCGTGAGCCCAACTCAGCACAAGACAAAACCAAGTCGACGCGTACAGTTGGCTGCCGAGGCATCTACAGCATTGTGCGCAGAAAGCCCACCCGTCGAACACCAGCAACGACAACACAGCGTGTCGTAGAAGCGACCTCAACGCAGCGCTTCAACCCCACAGTTAAGTGCAACAAGAAACCGTGCACTAAAATTCTGTATAAACAGGACCACAGCAGTCCACTCTTCATGAACGCTAGTAGCCAGTGCCCGATGAAGAAAAAGTAGCTGCCTAGGCTATCAGCGATCGAATCATTCACATTGACAATTGAACTTTTAAGTTAGTTTCGTACTTCGAATATCGTGTATAGAGTAGAGGAAATAAATGTGTGATTTTTACTGTTATCAAGTGGCTGGACTACATATGATTCATAGCCGTGTGAAAGCTAGTGTGACAGTGATCTTTTACCATTTACAATAAATCAATCAATCAATCAAAAACCATTTTTCTATCTATCTCTGTACCCCAGCCTTAACACAGACCGAGCTAAACAAATAAATGTATTAAGTGAAGTCAAAGGGAGATAACTAGCTATTCCCACCGACTAAGACGAGGAGGTAATAGCCGTCCATTGTGCAGAGCCCCTATCCTATCCTGTCCCATAACCCGAAGGTCGTAGGGGCACCACAGATGATCGTTTAACCAGCATACTCCATCTTTCTCTGTCCTCAGCAGCCCTCATGGCTTCGCTCAGTGTCAAACCAGTCCATTCTCGAATGTTGTCCTCCCACCTCTTTTTCGGTCTCCCCCTTCTTCTACCTCCTTGCACTGTGCCTTGCAGAATCTTTGCAAGGCCTGATGATCTGGTGACGTGGCCATACCATCGGAGTTTCCGTTTCTTCACCACTGTGAGCAGGTCATCGTGTTGTCCAATGGCTTGTGTGATGGTCTGTCGGACTTCGTCGTTGGTGATGTGTTGGGTATAGGAAATGCACAGAAGTCTTCTGTAGCACCTCATCTCCATGCTTTGTATTCTTCGTTGGAGATCTGCTGTGAGGGTCCATGCTTCGCAAGCATATAGGAAGATGGAGATGACCAGAGAGCGCAGCAGTCTTACTTTGGAATGTAGACTGATGGTTCTGTCTTTCCAAATGGGCTTCAACCTTGTCAGGGCAGCAGTTGTTTGTGCGATCCTGGAGAGGACTTCCTGTCGAGACCCATTGTCTGACACAATGGCTCCTAAATATTTGAAGCTGTGCACTGTGTTGAGGGATTGGCCTTGTACTTTGATGTCCGTGTTGATGCCATTGGTGTTGTTGGTCATCATTTTGGTCTTCTCTGCACTTATTTCCATTCCATAAGCTCTGGAGGTGGTGTCAAGCCTCTGTACAAGCTGTTCAAGTTCTTGTTCCTCTCCAGCCAAACCATCAATATCATCCGCAAAACGAAGATTGGAGATTGCTCTGCCCCCTATGCTGACTGTGCCTTCGTGATCTGCAAGAGCATCTGACATGATGCGCTCTAGGAAGATGTTGAAGAGTGTTGGAGAGTGTAGGCATCCTTGACGCACACCGATTGTTGTTCTGAACCAGTTCCCGATGACGCTGTTATGGAGGACTGCACTGGTAGCCTTGTCATATAGGCTTTTGATGACTTCTATAATTTTAGGGCTGATGTTGTACACTTTCATGGTTGTCCATAGAGCTGCATGCCAGACTCGGTCAAATGCCTTCTTGAAGTCTATGAACACATGATATAGATGTTGTTGGTGCTGTAGGTATTTCTCACAGATTATTCTGAGGTTGAAAATCTGTTCAGTGGTACTTCGCCCTGCCATGAATCCTGCTTGTTCTTCAGCTATGATTTGTTTAGCTTGTGGTTTCAACCTGTTGAGTATTATTTTCAGGAGGACCTTGCTGGGATGGCTGATGAGGCTGATGGTGCGGTAATTTTCACACTCCTGAAGGTTACCTTTTTTGGGAAGAGTGATGACAAGCGACTGGGTCCATGGTGTAGGCCATTCCCCACTCTGCCAGATCTTGTTACAGATAATGGTGAGAGCATCAGTCATCGCTTCTCCTCCTGCTTGTAGCAGTTCCGCTGGTATGTTGTCCACTCCCGCTGACTTCCCTTTCTTCAGCGATTGCACTGCTGCCTCAACTTCTTCCCGGAGAATTGGGAGGATTTCTTCTTCTTCTCTGCTCTCGGGACATGCTAGAACTGATGGGTCTCCATTTGGTGTATGGTTGTAAAGGTCAGAGCAGTACTCTGTCCATCTGTCCAAGACTTCTTGTTCTTCTGTCAGGCAAATGCCAGACTTGCTTTGGATAGTGGGGACTTTGGGCTGTTTAACACTTGTCAGCCGCTTCACAGTCTGGTAGGCCTTCTTGCTGTTGTTCTTGTTCAGATTGTTCTCTATTTCCTGGCATTGATCTTCTATCCAGTTCTCCTTTGCTGTGCGCATGCCTTTTCGGATGTCATTGTTGATTTTTCGGTAGACATCAGCTCCCTGTGAGGTGTTCTTTTTCTTTTTTAACTCTCTTCGTTTATCACACAGATCCAAAAGTTCAGGTGTGATCCACGGCTTCTTCTTTGGTCGGTGCTTGCCAAGGATCTCAGTGGCGGCATCTGTCACAGCTGAGTTGAAGGTGGTGGTCATGGTGTTGACATCTACTTCACCAGCTCCCATAATGAGGAGTGGTGCAAATTTCCCTCCAATTGTGGCCTGAAATAGTTCTGCCACCTCCGGGTCTTGCAGTTTGTCCAGGTCGAACTTCAGTCTAGTGCAATTTGCTGTATTTACTCTCTTTAAGTGGAGCCGGAAGACACCATCACGAGATCGTGGTCACTTCCGATGTCTGCTCCTGGAAAAGTGCGTGTCCTGCCAATGTTGATGCTTGATCTGAAGCGTTTCTTGACCATGATGTGGTTGTGATGTTCCCCGCCGGGACTGTGCCATGTCCATCGTCTGGATTTTTTGTGGAGACCAAGCGTGTTTGCCAGTACCAGATTGTTGTATCTGGCAAACTCCAATAGCCTCAGACCCCTGTCATTTGTCTCGTTGTTGCAGTGGGGTCCGCATGTGTCTCCCCAGTTGTGGTGCGCATCTTGGCCAACCTTGGCATTCCAGTCGCCTTGCACTATGACTATGTCCTTCTTCGGCACTTGGTCAAGGACCGCCTGTATATTTTCATAAAAATCCTCCACTTCGCTGTCTTCATTGGGGCATAGGCCTGGATGATGGTAATGTTGAAAGGGGTTGCTCTCAGACGGATGGTAATGAGTCTACTGGAGACTGGGCGGCAACCCATGACAGTGGCTAGAATGTTCTTGTGGACCAAGAATCCAACGCCGTGTTCGTGCCTGTCATCTCTACCGCTGAAATAGAGCTTGTGGCCTTTGTCAGTCGTTGTTTCACCTAGGCCTTTCCAGCGCAGTTCGCTGATACCTAGAACGTTCCATCGATAGTGGTCCAGCTCGTGGGCCAGTTCTTCTAATTTTCCTTCCGCAGTTAGGGTCCTGACATTCCAGGTTCCTATGACGATGTTGTTTCTCGTGCGGATCTTGCTAATTTGTCCATCAGTAGCACACTTTTCACCTCCGTCCTGGTGGCCAACGGAAGGCGCGGTCCTTGTTCCGGGCGACGACCGATCCGGCATGGAATTAGTGGATAGCCTCATCATGTGTTGTGTCTTGGGCAAAAAAGACCTGGCAGGGCCCAATCCTCTCCAGGCTGTTGGCCACAGCCGAAATCCCCGAATACAGTGTGGCTCGCCTTGTACCTGAGCACGTGGTCGTTGAACCTGTAGTAACGTGAGGTTCCTCCGCCCTGGCCGGTGACTTCTGTGTAGAAGACTTTCGCCCAGTGATGCCGTGCTAACATCACCCCTGTTAGTCGCCTCTTACGACACGCCGGGAAACGTTGGGTCTATTCTATTTGCCCGAACCCACAGAGCACAGCAACAATAAAAACCCCGTCACAGAATATTATTTTCAGGAGGACCTTGCTGGGATGACTGATGAGGCTGATGGTGTGGTAATTTTCACACTCCTGAAGGTTACCTTTTTTGGGAAGAGTGATGACAAGCGACTGGGTCCATGGTGTAGGCCACTCCCCACTCTTCCAGATCTTGTTACAGATAATGGAGAGGGCGTCAATCATCGCTTCTCCTCCTGCTTGTAGCAGTTCCGCGGGTATGTTGTCCATTCCCGCTGACTTCCCTTTCTTCAGCGATTGCTGCTGCCTCAACTTCTTCCCGTAGAATTGGGAGGATTTCTTTTTCTTCTCTGTTCTAGGGACATGCTAGAACTGATGGGTCTCCACTTGGTGTATGGTTGTAAAGGTCAGAGCAGTACTCTGTCCATCTGTCCAAGACTTCTTGTTCTTCTGTAAGGCATAAGCCAGACTTGCTTTGGATCGTGGAGACTTTGGGCTGTTTGACACTTGTCAGCCGCTTCACAGTCTGGTAGGCCTTCTTGCTGTTGTTCTTGTTCAGACTGTTCTCTATTTCCTGGCATTGATCTTCTATCCAGTTCTACTTTGCTGTGCGCATGCCTTTTCGGATGTCATTGTTGATTTTTCGGTAGACATCAGCTCCTTGTGAGGTGTTCTTTTTCTTTTTTTTATCTCTCTTCGTTTATCACACAGATCCAAAAGTTCAGGTGTGATCCACGGCTTCTTCTTTGGTCGGTGCTTGCCTAGGATCTCAGTGGCGGCATCTGTCACAGCTGAGTCGAAGGTGGTGGTCATGGTGTTGACATCTACTTCACCAGCTCCCATAATGAGGAGTGGTGCAAATTTCCCTCCAATTGTGGCCTGAAATAGTTCTGCCACCTCCGGGTCTTGCAGTTTGTCCAGGTCGAACTTCAGTCTAGTGCAATTTGCTGTATTTACTCTCTTTAAGTGGAGCCGGAAGACACCATCACGAGATCGTGGTCACTTCCGATGTCTGCTCCTGGAAAAGTGCGTGTCCTGCCAATGTTGATGCTTGATCTGAAGCGTTTCTTGACCATGATGTAGTCGATCTGGTTGTGATGCTCCCCGCCGGGACTGTGTCACGTCCATCGTCTGGAGCTTTGGTGGAGACCAAGCGTGTTTGCCAGTACCAGATTGTTGTATCTGGCAAACTCCAAGAGTCTCAGACCCCTGTCATTTGTCTCGTTGTTGCAGTGGGGTCCACATGTGTCTCCCCAGTTGTGGTGCGCATCTTGGCCAACCTTGGCATTCCAGTCGCCTTGCACTATGACTATGTCCTTCTTCGGCACTTGGTCAAGGACCGCCTGTAGATTTTCCTAAAAATCCTCCACTTCGCTGTCGTCATAGTCTGATGTTGGGGCATAGGCCTGGATGATGGTGATGTTGAAAGGGGCTGCTCTCAGACGGATGGTAATGAGTCTATTGGAGACTGGGCGGCAACCCATGACATTGGCTAGAATGTTCTTGTGAACCAAGAATCCAACGCCGTGTTCGTGCCTGTCATCTCTACCGCTGAAATAGAGCTTGTGACCTTTGTCGGTCGTTATTTCACCTAGGTCTTTCAAGCTCAGTTCGCTGATACATAGAACGTTCCATCGATAGTGGTCCAGCTCGTGGGCCAGTTCTTCTAATTTTTCTTCCGCAGTTAGGGTCCTGACATTCCAGGTTCCTATGACGATGTTGTTTCTCGTGCGGATCTTGCTAATTTGTCCATCAGTAGCATACTTATCACCTCCGTCCTGGTGGCCAACGGAAGGCGCGGTCCTTGTGCCGGGCGACCACCGATCCGGTATGGAATTAGTGGATAGCTTCATCATGTAGTGTGTCTTGGGCAAAAAAGACCTGGCGGTGCCCAATCCTCTCCAGGCTGTTGGCCACAGCCGAAATCCACGAATACATGTACTGTGTGGCTCGCCTTGGCCCTGAGCACGTGGTCGTTGAACCTATAGTAACGTGAGGTTCCTCCGCCCTGGCCGGTGACTTCTGTGTAGAAGACTTTCGCCCAGTGATGCCGTGCCAACATCTCCCTTGTTAGTCGCCTCTTACGACACGCCGGGAAACGTTGGGTCTATTCTATTTAGTGCCCGAACCCACAACCTGCTCTTTGATTCAATATTCGTCAGCTGGTTAAAGTTAAAGACATTTGAATGAGTCCAAAAGTATTTTCTAAAAAAAAAGTATTTTCCAAAAATGTTTCATATCAGCAAGGAATTGTTACATGTAAATAAATAATGAAACTCGTTACCAATTACTTCTAAGTCACACATAGTACATAACCGTTCTTCTCTAGGTACATTATTGTATCTTTGAAACTTTAGAACTTTGTCCTTTAATTTCATACATCATCATCATCACACATTTATCAAATAAGCATAATATCCTTACTGTGGTATAATAGATGGTCGATGTGTGGGTATGAACGAAATAGAACATGCAGCCAAAAGTATTTCTGATATACAGATAGATTGAGCATCTAGACATTAATGTAGTTATTCATATTCTAGCATTACCACAGTCGGTTACAGTGGTTCCGATTGAGATTTTCAACATAAGTTTTGCATTATGTCTAGGTTTCAAGTGTCTCCTATGGGCATGGTAAAGCTGTAAAATCACGTTTCTGGTGTATTCTTATGAATGTGCACGAACAGCTTTTGGTTTAGATGAGCTCTATACTAAGCTTACTAGGTTCGTAGTTTGTAGGCTAGCGTAGGCAATGAACACAAGTTGGAGCTATAGAAGCGATGTGCAGGCCTAATTGGACGCCCCTGCCTATTTGGACGCCGGCGTCCAATTGGGTCTGACATAGAGGCCTAATTGGACGCCCCCTGCCTAATTGGACGCCGGGGCGTCCAATTGGGCATGGAGTGCACATATTTTATTTGACATATAATAACGTGTACGTATGTATGTATGTATGTATGTATGTATGTATGTATGTATAAGAAAAATGGCAATCTGTATTGAATATACAATTTATAAATAAATAAATGAAAACATACTTAGGATAAATTATACCAAAGGAGACTAATTCAGGTAATTAATTTGTATCTGTCTGACCTTAGCAAAGAACTGTAAGAAGGTTCCGGCATGTGTATGCTCTAGAACAGGGGTGCCCAATACGTCGATCGCGATCGACCGGTCGATCGAGAAGGTACTGTGAGTAGATCGCGAAGCATTAAAAAAATTGACGTCAGCCTATTATCTATATATTATATGTTTTGTATTTTTATGGTAGGTAGATCATTTTGGCTTGGTCATTTTATAAGTAGATCGCATGCTGAAAAAGTGTAGGTACCCCTGCTCTAGAACCAATATTAGAGTCTTCTTTTTCGAATTTTTTTCCCCCCTCGTCATCTCTGTAACACCGTTTCCACTGCATTTGAGCTTTGCCTTGTTTAGTCAGGGTAGACTTAGAAGGTTACTGTTAGTCTAAAGCAGACGACAGAAGTGATCATGCGTAACACAGTTGTAGCTTGATGCAAGCACAGTCAATTACATCATCACAGCCTACGGTGGTGTTTCGAATTTTACATCCACTTAGATTTTTCCAGCCAATGAGAACACAGCTAAGGTAGATAGAACCAGTTCTGGGTGATTCAAGAAAAAAGATAGAACGTCAGTCTTCGTGGAAACGCTGAGCAGTGCACAGTACACTCAGGCAGAAATCTCTCTCCTGAGAAAATTAGACAGCAGTACTTGTTGAATATTCGAATTCCATCAAGTAGCCACGGCCTGACATTGTCAAATAGGTAAATGAACATACTTCTGTTTCGTTGTAATGTATTTATATTATTGTTGAAATTAAGTTTGTGGAATTTGCTATGCATAGAATTGAATTGTTAGTCCGACTTTGCCTGCCCACGTGGAGAAGCCGACCACGTGTGGAGCATGACCGGTTTTGACGCCATGTGGTCTACCTGACAAAACCACTGTTGTTTAACCTATATGTATGCTTGCAGACCAGTGGCTGTACCCGAGAATGTTTATAATATTATTATTTCTTTATGTGTATAGTTAGCCACGAATTATATTTGTATATGTATAGAAATTAGAGTGGAGATTCCAGGGGACCACGGACTTAGCAGAATGTTCGTCGCTTATGTATAGAGATGTGGAGCTATCACTGAGGGCTACTTTGGCCTTCAGTGAGACGCTCTGCACAGACCTATTATACAGGGTTGTGCAGAATTTCGTCTCATATGTTACAGACGACCAGGCGTTATATCGTGAGCCCAACTCAGCAAAAGACAAAACCAGTCATTGCTGAAGGTTGGCTGCCGAGGCATCTCCAGCATTGTGCGAAGATAGCCCAACCGACGAACCACAAAGTCAAAGACTCCACGACAACACAGATTGTCCCAGAAGCGACCGCAACGCAGCGCTTCAACAACGCAGTTAAATGCCACAAGAAACAGTGCACTAAAACTCTGTATAAACCGGACCAGCATTGTGCAAAGATAGCCCAACCGACGGACCACAAAGTCAAAGACTCCACGACAACACAGATTGTCCCAGAAGCGACCGCAACACAGCGCTTCAACCACGCAGTTAAGTGCCACAATAAACAGTGCACTAAAACTATATACTATGTATAAACCGGACCACAGTAGTCCACTCTTCAAGAACTCTGACCATTAGGGCAGAAAGTATCCAGTGCCCTATGATGAAAAAGTAGATGCCTAGATTATCAGCGAGCGAACCATTCGCCTTGACAATTGAACTTTTAAGTTAGTTTCGTACTTAAAATATCGTGTATAGAGTAGAAGAAATAAATGTGTTATTTTTACTGTTATCAAGTGGCTGGACTACATATGATTCATAGCCGTGTGAAAGCTAGTGTGACAGTGATCTTTTACCATTTTTCTATCTATCTCTGTACCCCAGCCTAAACACAGACCGAGCTAAACAAATAAATGTATTAAGTGAAGTCATAGGGAGATAACTAGCTATCCCCATAGACTAAGACGAGGAGGTAATTGTAACGAAAGGGGTTTTATCAATTTCTGCGTGTATCACTAAAATAGTTGTCACAAATCTGGTGTTACCGGGTGATCACTACTGATGAAGGACTTCCTTGACTTTCATGACTTGCCCCAGAACATGGTTTTATTTCAATTAAAAAAAACTAAGGTACACCATTTCTTTCCAACAGTTCACAAACACATAACACGTTTTTCCAAGTTCGATTATTTTATTATATTCCGTTATTTTTTCCTCGAAATCGCAATGATAATTTGGCGATACTTTCCGTCGTGGTTACCGAAATAAGTTCTTTTCTATACACTTAGCTTTCAATTTTCGTCCTCGTTGTAGTTGTTGGCAAATGAGGAAACCGGGTTTAAGTTGAGTTGGAGGAAACGTTCATCAGAGCTGGAACTTGACGTCGATTTCGCCGTTAGATCCAATGGCTGTCCGTGACCCACCAGTGACCTCTGTAGTCATCGTTGACGTACAGTTCCATCGTAGAATCCGTCATTCCGATCATGAACAAGACATCAGAGAAGAATCCAGTGCAGTCTCGAAGATGAGATCGTCACGGAATCCCAAGACGAATAAAACCACAAAAAACCACCTGCAGAACAAAACTAGTCTTAGATATTTGCATGAAAATTATTTTCATACAAACTTAAACTCTGCTTGGAAAAACATATTATGATTAATCAACACATCAGAAAACCAACTGCATTCAGATGAACCAACTATCTTTCTCTGGAAAACAAATGCATTCAAACGAACAAACTATTTTACTCCTCTGGAAAACAAATGCATTCAATGAATAAACTATTTTTCTCCTCCGAAAAATACAATATATTCAATGAACAAATTATCATACTTATCAATCTCCTAGGGAAATTATCTTGAATGAAGAACAATCAAAATATTTACCCTGCGGTGCCAGAATTCAGCTAAAACTGATCAAACACTGAGGAACAACTCATTTTCCTGGCCCAACCACGTTAGACATCATTCAGCATCAAGCTAAACTGTTGTTGGCATCCCATCGAACAAGTTGCCTCGGAGCTTGGGTAAAATCCTCCCTGTCCAGTCTAGATCTTCCTCAAATATTATATTTTATAAAATTAATAGTTTACAACCTCTTTGCTTTCCCTAAAACTTTATTATTAGAAATAATCACCATCTTTCACACAAAAGAATTATCAATAAAAGTCGTCCATTTTATTCTTTTCCAAGAATACAAAAAATGGCGATTGACACGTAGCAAAACTGACGTCATAATCCTAACTTTACCACAGGCACTCTATATAAAAATTTGCACTTGGAAAATAAAATACTCGCGAGCGTTTCGTTTCGCGACAATAGTCCAGACTGCCAAACCCGGTACTTTAGCGACAGAATTAGCAGCAGCGAAACTTGTAAACAGTTGTTCGACATTTGCAATCAGCTAAGGGGTAAGAGCAATGCAAAATCACTCCCATCCACGCATCCACCATGTCAGCTCCCAGATGTATTTTGTAATTATTTCACACAGAAAGTGGCTGACATAAGGGCCGCTCTTGATAGCCATGAGATCCCAACCCATTCTCACCTTCCCTCACTACCACAAAGATGGAAGTTTTTCAACCGAAGCCCTCCTCATTCACAAGCACAACACCTCCTCCTCATTCTCGCCTCTCCCAACATCGCTTACAGTAGGGACAACAAACATTCAGTTCTCATCCTCAGCGAGAAATCTCGGCTACATTCTCTCCGATGACCTGTCCCTCAACAACCACATCTCCAACGTCTGTCGCTCTGCATACACGGCCATACGCCAAATCAGCTCCTTTCGCCACTATCTTACAGTCACTGCCACCAAAACCCTAGTCTGCGCTCTCGTCCTTTCTCGTCTTGACTATTGCAACTCTCTCCTCGCTGGCTCCCCCAAACACATCATTGACAAAGTACAAAAGGTTCAGAACTCAGCCGAGCAAAGAAACGTGATCACATCTCACCTCTACTACATTCCCTTCACTGGCTTCCTGTGCAAGCACGCATAGAGTACAAACTCTCTGTTCTCGGTCACAACTTCTTCACAGAGTCTTGTCCTTCCTACTTTGCTGATCCACTGTCTGTCTACTCCCCTTCACGCATTTTAAGATCTTCTGCTAACACTCGCACACTCAAGGTTCCCGTCACCCGCACTAAGACATACGGCCAACGTGCATTTGCTTACTCCCAAGCAGTGGAATTCCCTTCCCTCCCATATCCGCAACATACAATCAACACAAGCATTCAAAAAGACCCTCAAAACCCACCTCTTCAAACTGCATTATTCAGACTGATTTGTATCCCGCTGCCATTCTCTCCTCTTTTGTCTCTGTCTGATCCGTAAGTGTATACACGGCTGTAAATATTTATACTGTTTTTCTTCATGGGTCTAACCGGACATATAAATAGCTGTGAATAGGTTTCTGCTATTCTATTTCTTTCTTTTTTGCCATTTGTGTACATCGTTGTAAATAGTCTATTTCTGTCTTTTTTGTCATTTGTGTACATAGATGTAAATAGTTTGTACCTTTACTGTTCCGTCTTTTGGTGTGTCGTAGCAAAAGCGATATTTAATGGATTGACAGTCTCGGTTACAATGTCAGTCCTCTTTTTCTGTCCCTTCACTGGCTTCCTGTGGAGCGGCTGTCACGAATATAGGGGGTTGGGGGATGTGGGTTAGCAATTACTCCCCCGCGCTGTGTCGCCTCCCTTGACTAGGCCGACTTGCGGTGACGTTCAGGGGAATAATGCTGAGAGTGCTAAAGAATTATAGAAAGTTATAAGGACAGACGAGAAGTGTACAGAATAACTAGTGGAAAATCTAAACAAGGGAAGTCTGGTAGTATAATACAATATGCAACAATTTTATTATCTGGGAGTAGGTCAAACAGTAGGTTGGGTTAAAGCTGGGTCACGAGCGAAAGTCTGGTAATGTTCAGGGTATCTTGGAGTTATTCTGGTTTATCTATTTAAGAGTCACTGGGGCGAACATAGACTGATATCATCATGTGGCAAGGGGTGGCTGGCTGATTTAGCGTGGGTAGCCAGATATTCGCAGAGCTGTGGTGTGCGCAGAGTGCACACTTATCTGTTAGGAACGTAGGCGGTTGTAGCCTCAGGAGACTGGATGGCGGTTGCGCAATTGGTCAGTAGCGTGGCTTGGGTGGACCAATGTAGGTCACTAGGTCGAGTTGGTGGTGCAACACTTGGCTTGGGTCGGAACCGGTCATATGTACTTGGCCGGTGGTCTTGCTTCACGCGTCTTCAGTGACAGCCAGAGGATATGGGCTGCACGCGGCGTGGCTGAGTCTTGCAGTAGCCCTTACAAGGACCCATTCTGCAAATGATCATTCTCAGCATCAGAGGTGCACACACGCTCTGGATGCTGCGCCATTCAGCGCACATGCCAGTCAGATTTTGAATGTGGAAGGCCTGGTCAAGGAGGACCGGCGTCTTCCAACTGTCTATCTGTATCAACGATGGCTACTGGGGTTTGGGAGAATATACTGGCGGCCGCTAATGTATACGAGTTTCGGCGCCTGAGATGGGGTTATGGACGACTGGGGTGGATATTTACACAATAGGATCAGGGGAGAAGCAAAAGGGATAAATACAGGACAAGGGCTATTATATGCAAGGGGGATTAACTGGGGTACTTTAGTCTAAGTAACAGGGCAACATGGCATGGGGGATTTACACAGGGATCTAGACAGGGGGATATACATGCATAAATACAAGCATGGCATGTGCAACAATCAGACTACAGATAATGGATACATGAACAAAATGTATATCATAAGCAAATCATCACGACGAAACACAAACACGGACGTAAATATCTACAAGACATACGAACATGTGGGGGAATCGACGGGTGATGGGAAGCTAAATGATATGAAATTAGTCACCACTCTTACCTTGACCAAGGAACGGGTTGAAACACAAGAATATTGGCGGAGCTCAGCGGTCGCAACGTGGGTGCAGACGTGTCTCGGCGGCAGTGTGTTCGCTCGGGCTTGCAGAATTAGACTGACGAACCTAGGTCTAACTGTTCCAGGGTCCAGTCCCAGGATCACGTGGGGCTATCCCGAGGGGCGGGGCTTGGGTCGCTTGGTCAGCGGGCAAGATGAAGACGAAAGTGCCGCGAGCAGAGCCAGGGCTAGCAGTCCGACTGTGACAGCGGCGTATCCAGCATAAAGTTTCGTCCCTTTGTTTTACATGTAGTGTCTTCAACTCCACTACCCCTCAATATATTGCTGACCTCTTTCACATTTATAGTACTATACCTTCTAGACAACTTCGCTCTTCGCTTGCACCCACCCGTCTGTTTGCAGCTCCATCTGTACGTGCGAAATCATATGATGAACGTGATTTCTGTTATCAGGGCCCTAGTATTTCTCATAAATTCATCTTCAATGCAATCATTTAAATCCCCTCTTACATTTTTTTCCTTCTACCGATTGAAATCGATGAAACAGATCTACAAAATCATAATTTGCGTGTGAGTGTGTACGCGCGCGCGTGTGTGTGTGTTTGTGTGAGTCATTAGGTTTTATATATAAGGTTACTGTTAACGAGGTTTCCTCATTTTGTTTTATAAAGTTGTTCTGTACTCATGTAAGCGCCTAGAGCTAAGTCTATATTAGGCTCATACATATTAATAATAATAAATTAATGTAGCCGAGAGGAGTAGGCTATTTGACTCCCGTCTTTCGGCCACCACCTTGAGAACACGGTCCAACCGAGATGTTATTTGTTATTTTTCCCTCGCAAGAGGGACATAAAACTATTTGCCCTGCAAGGCGGTGAAGCTATTTGATAGTAAACCGGGTTGCCGGCTACTAGTGCCCCGGCACTCTCCGTAAAGCCACTGCCACTGACTTGCTTAAAATGCCTGCCGACAATGTAGTCCTGCTCACCACCGAAAGCAGAAGACGAATGGTCAGCCGAGAAGAACAAATGTCGTGTCGCCTTGTCCTGCATAACCCAATGGCCACACCAAAGGATTCTGTACAGCAGGAAGCCACCCAAGGCTAGTCTAACCAACAAATGTAAGGTAGACAACCTCTCTCCCAAGCTTGAACCAGTCGCCTCCCTTTCCGCCACAGATCCCACAGCTGAAATCGAACAATGTCCTAATGGTTTCACAGTTCGCAACAGGTATGTCTGGAACCGACACTGACTACACCCAGTAGTCAGTCTCCTTTCAATAACTTAACAGTGAAAAAACTGCCTTCAATAGTTACCACCGTCCAGCATTATCTTGTTCCCGGTCATTGTGCACCACTTGTAGCCGAGCGGAGTATTTGACTCACGCATCTCGGCCACCAACCTTGATAACACGGCCCAACCGAGCTGATATTTTTTGTATTTATCCCTCGTAAGAGGGACTAAAAAATATTTGCCCTGCAAGGCGGTGAAGCGTGTTGTATTTGTAAACCGGGTTGCCGGCTACTATTGCCACGACACTCCATTCAAGCCGCTGCCACTGACTTGCATGAATGAACATTGAGGTTTAACGTCTACACCCACCATTGGCGATATGGCAGACGGGGATAACCATCCCAGGGAAAGAGGGGTAGGACAGTGAAAATGGCCACATTTTATATCGCCCAGCACTGGATTCGAACCTGGGTCATAGGTGTGCCAGGCGAACGCTCTACCACTTGAGTTACGGCGGTTGGACACTGACTTGCATAGAATGCCTGCCGACAATGTAGTTCTGCTCACCACCAAAAAGCAGAAGACGAATGGTCAGCAGGGGAGAACAAATGTGCCGCCTTGTCCTGCATAACCCAGTGGCCACACCAAAGGATTCTGCATAGCAGAAGCCACCCAAGGCTAGTCTAACCAACAAATGCAAGGTAGACAACCTTTCTCCCAAGCTTGAACCAGCCACCTCCCTTTCCGCCACAATAATAATAATAATAATAATAATAATAATAATAATAATAATAATAATAATAATAATAATAATACATGTATTCTGTTACGTCATTATTTTGTTTGTGTGTATGGCTATTTTTTTTTTAAATAGTATCCCCACTTTCTGGAAATTTAGTGCTTTAAATTCCCACTGTCGCTGTCTTTCTCATTTGCTCTTTCTCATTCCTGCTCTGTTCTATCAATCTGCTATACTATCGTCTTCTTTGCTAGACCAGTCTCCTACCTTTTTTCTTGAAAACTCTTCCGGGACAAGACTCCTTATTTGTATATGAGGTCTGTTGGATCAGCTTGGGAATATTGGACGCTTTCTGCCAGGTGGTCACTAGGGCCTCATATGATGTTATTATTTAGCAATGTAGAATACGAATACGAATCTTTATTGTCCATAGTTAAAATACAATAACATGGAAATTTGTCTTTAGTAGCACAAAGACTAAGACGGAAAGATTAAAAACTAAAAGAAATATTAACAGTTTTTGTTATATAAAACATTAATTAAGACAATCAAACGCATAACAAATAGCTTACTTCATTGCACAACTCACATCATAATACATTACATCATCACAGTACACAGAAGTTGTTGTATCAAATTTTATTCATCAGATTAACATAAGTTGTACTGATTTTTGTACACAGAAGAAAAAAGGTAGGTAACTGGGGGTATTACAGTTTGCTTAAATTTAAGATGCGGATTGCACTTGGTACATAAGAGTGGTCATACAAGTTTCTTTTCCAGGCCGGGGTTCTAAACCTCCGACCTGAGGGCAACAGTTCAAATGATCTACACATGGGATGACTGTTATCAGACATGATCTTTCTAGCTTTCCTTTTTACAGAATCTTTATATATTTCTGTTATTGGCTTTTGTGTCTTTCCTATCACTCAGCTAGCTAGGTTTACAATGCGGTTTAGTCTGTTCCTGTCTCTAACACCAAGATTTCCGAACCAGGTAACAATGTTAAAGCATAGAATACTTTCTACTAGAGATCTGTAAACTATTTCTAAGATATGTACATTGACCCCAAAATTTTTTAACTTTCTTACTAGATTGATTCCTTTGATTGGCCTTTTTGCAACATGATCACTGAACTTCAAGTTCTTGTCTAAAACCGTCCCTAAATACTTAAAAGTTTCAACCTGTTCTACATTTTCAGATGCAATTTTCAGGGGGCGAAGCAGGGCAGGATCTCTCGCACGGCATTTTATATGTATGTGTTTTGTTGATAATTTATAATGATGTTTGTATTCTATTTTGTTTTTGTAAACAGGGGTTCGATAAGTTGGGGTGAAGCCACAGCCGTCCCCTGCGTGGGATGTCTTTATTGTAAAGTGACTGGCTGGTGGAGACCTTTCGGTTTTACCATTAGGGTTGTTTCAACAGATCTTTTATGCGGATTGGGGGTTGTCCGGTCCTGATTTGGCTCGGAAGAGTCCGCTGGACCTAAAGCAACAATAATGTAATGTAATGTAACCGAAACTATCCAGTACAATCTCTCTCTCTCTCTCTCTCTCTCTCTCTCTCTCTCTCTCTCTCTCTCTCTCTCTCTCTCTCTCTCTCTCTCTCTCTCCTTGATATCGTCCAAAAAAATTCGGGGAGGGAGTAAGAGGGATGGGGGTTTAAAAACATACGTTTGCCCCCTCCACTCCACCCCCCAAAAAAGATACCTTTGCCCTCTTCCTCTCCCCTACTACTACTACTACTACTACTACTACTACTACTACTACTACTACTACTACTACTACTAAACGTGATCATTTGTAAAATATGTGCAATATATTTCATTACAATTACATTACATACCGTAAGCCTAGATCTTGACAGATGTAAAATGTCCTAAGGTTCGCTCAACACATCATATTCAGGGATGGATGAAGAGATATTTAATCAAGTGCATACTAAAGCAGTACAACGGTTTGTGCAGAACATCGTCAAGTGGACAGTCATTTAAATCATTAGGTAAGTGTCTCCGGATAATGGGCGGGGCTGATCGGATGGGTAGGCATATCAACTTACAGTTCGCTAAAAAAACCGTCCATGGACTATCAGATGCACAACGTTGCAGCTATATCCAAGATCGCTAATCGTCTGGCACAACGGGAGGTAGTCTATCTATGAATAATTTGTACAGCGCGTAAATATCTCCACGCCGACGGGCAAGATCGCAGCGTTGGTGGGAGGGATGTTGACACACATCATTCGGATCAGAGTATAAACCGAGGTCTAGTCTGTGCATGCACGCATTCCATGGCATGGACTTTAAAGATCCTGACGCTCATGTCCTAAACGGGTGAGTGCCGGATACCCAAGTACACCCAGCACGCACTAGGTCCCTTCTACCTATCCCCGGTCGCACAGGATTGTGCTCAGTCGTCTGGGAGTTAGACTATGTACCCAAAGGATGCAAGTGGGCGCCTCGGGCTGCTTGAGTTTTGGATCCTGTATCGGCCAGCGCTTTGAGCGGTTCTTGAGCTGGTAAAGCGCTATATAAAAGTTATTAAATAAATAAATAAAATAAACTTCACCAGAAGGTTGCTCAGGTGTAAGGTGGTCAGGTGGGAAAAGGCCAGGGAGAAGTCGACGTTGTCCTTAAGTTTGGGCCGCATGGTATCACGGACTTAACGTTTTGGCCGCTTTTATGTCTTTCATTTTCTTGAGCCAGTACTCTCTGAGCAAAAACGGGCCTGTATCAGATAAGAGGGGCAGAGCACTATCACTCTTCCCAAAGAAGGTAACCTTCAGGAATGTGAAAATTACCAAACCATCAGCCTCATCAGCCATCCCAGCAAGGTCCTCCTGAAAATAATACTCAACAAGTTGAAACCCCAAGCTGAACAAATCATAGCTGAAGAGCAAGCAGGGCAGGGCGAAGTAACACTGAACAGATTTTCAACCTCAGAATAATCTGCGAGATATGCCACAACATCTATTTCATGTGTTCGTAGACTTCAAAAAGGCGTTTGACCGAGTCTGGCATGCAGCTCTGTGGGCAAACATGAGAGTGTATAACATCAGCCCTAAAATTATTGAAGTCATCAAAAGCCTGTATGACAAGGCTACCAGTGCAGTCCTCCACAACAGCGCCATCGGAAACTGATTCAGAACAACAATCGGTGTGCGTCAGGGATGCCCACTCTCTCCAACACTCTTCAACATCTTCCTAGAGCGCATCATGTCAGATGCCCTTGGAGATCACGAAGGCACAGTCAGCATAGGGGGAAGAGCAATCTCCAACTTTCGTTTTGCGGATGACATTGATGGATTGGCTGGAAAGGAACAAGAACTTGAACAGCTGGTACAGAGGCTTGACACCACCTCCAGAGCCTATGGAATGGAAATAAGTGCAGAGAAGACCAAAATGATGACCAACACCAATGGCATCAACACGGACATCAAAGTCCATGGCCAATCCATCAACACAGTGCATAGCTTCAAATATTTAGGAGCCATTGTATCAGACAATGGGTCTCGACAAGAAGTCCTCTCCAGGATCGCACAAACAACCGCTGCCCTGGCAAGGTTGAAGCCCATTTGGAAAGACAGGACCATCAGTCTACATTTCAAAGTAAGGCTGATGCGCTCCCTTGTCATCTCCATCTTCATATATGCTTGCGAAACATGGACCCTCACAGCAGATCTCCAACGAAGAATACAAAGCATGGAGATGAGGTGCTACAGAAGACTTCTGGGCATTTCTTATACCCAGCACATCACCAACGACGAAGTCCGACAGATCATCACACAAGCCATTGGACAACACGATGACCTGCTCACTGTGGTGAAAAAAGGAAACTCCGATTGTATGGCCGGCCACGTCAGCAGATCATCAGGTCTTACAAAGACCATCCTGCAAGGCACAGTGCAAGGAGGTAGAAGAAAAGGGAGACCGAAAAAGAGGTGGGAGAACAACATTCGAGAATGGACTGGTTAGACACTGAGCGAAACAATCAGGGTTGCTGAGGACAGGGAAAGATGGAGTACGCTGGTTAAACGATCATCTGCGGTGACCCTACGACCTCCGAGTTACGGGATAGGATAGGATAGGTATTATCAATGATTTATTTATTTGTAAAGTGCGTAAATATCTGCACGCCGAAGCCATGATCGCAGTGCTGGTGGGATGGAGGTGGCCACACACACACACTCACACACACACACATACATACGTACGCACCCGCACGCACACACACACACACACACACACACACACACACACAGGTTTGGATCAGGAACAACGAGGAGGGAAGCTGAGCGGAGATTGCGAGATTGTTAAAACACGTTTAGAAGTTCGGACAGATGTTGTTGTTGTTTGTAGATTATAGTCACACGACACTTTCGCATATAGGTGACTACTGTACCGATTTATACTGACACCAGCGGGCCAGTTGTTGGTAAAGGGGAAAATAATATGATCACACGTTGACCAATCCGGGATTCGAACCAGCGACCTTTCGGTTACTAGCATGACGTTCTTACCAACTGAGCTACCCGGCCCCTTCTCTTCGTACAGATATTCAGGAGTGTGCTCTATAACTGTGCGATATGGACTGCAACCAATGGAGCTGCTTAGGAATAATCCTCCTCTTGCCAGAGTTCCCCCTCCCCCTAACCACACCCCATACATCGTCATTGGACGCTGATAGTATCAGTGGTGTCCAATCCTATTTTAAGCCTGCTCAAAACGCCGTCGTTGTGCGCCATTAGCACCATCTCTCTCTGAATTCGAAGAGTCCGTGTCAGACCGAGCCGGAAAGTCTGGGCATTTTGCACGCGCCCTCGCCCCTCTTTTCACCTCTTAGGCACCAACTGAGGAGGATAGTTTGGCATTTAGGGAGGGGAGTTGAGGTCTCCAGCTTCGTAGCTATCGTCAACATGAATGCTTGCGTAGATTGCATTGTTTGACACATAACTTGCATGTGATTCGTAGCGTCATTCATAACAGGGGCATTACATGCATTTACATCCATGCTTGCACAGATTTGTTCGCCAAACATGATAGGAAGCAAGCCTCCTAGATGGTGCACGGGGCTGCCTAAACAAAACCCTCAAAGCTGCAATAGCTAAGGGTAAAGGTAAATCCGTCGATCACACATGTGCGAAATGGCGTCGGACAAATAATGTTTCAACTGTCCTCCACTTACTAGTCGAAAGTGAAAAACACACATCATCACACAAGCTAATAATCACAAACTCACACTGAGCAGCAGTGAATTATGTTAAACTAGTGGTTTTGTACCCTGGCAAGCCAGGGTACACAGGTTGCTGTTTAAAATGTAGACAGAGACAACTTTTGTCTGCGAGTTTCATTTGGACGATTTTGCCTTGGCTTCTAAAAGTATCTTCATTTATTATTTTATTTTTATGTTTTTGGGGGAAAAAAAATAGGGTTGGTGCAAAATGTACAGGTAAACGGACAATTTTTTTTCTTTGGCCTAAGCGCTGCACATAGGAATAAAAAAAAGTACAATGCACATATGAATAAGCTTCATGGGACTGGTCGTTTGAAGGGGTGAGCTTGGTTACATGAGCATGCAATGCACTGAAATTAATCGTAATGTACTGCCAGGGTACAAAGGCATCCTCTCCCTGTACCTTTGGTGAAGCATGTTTGAGTAATGCACTAAAATATTTTATTTTAATTTAGTATTTATGTTAGGCAACGTATTTTTAAATGTCATACCTTTATTTAAAAATATTAGGCATGATATTTATTGCAATGTACTTACACTTACAGCCGACGCTGTTGTCAAATGTCTGCAAAGTTATATGTGATGTCACGTTTGGCGCTTGAATGGGATTCTTGCAAGATTGTTTGCGAATGAATTTTTGTGCGCATATAAGTATGGATGAAAAAGAAAGTAACCTTATGGTGTAAGATTGGTGACATGAGTGCAAAAGTGTTTTGAATGGAAATAAAACAAAATTTGCGGTATTACGGTATTATTTCTTGACACGGTTGAATCGGAAGCGCGCGGAAGGAGGCTATTGCAGTTTGTGGACATTTTGTTTATTTATTTATCTCAGAAACGGTTAAACGTTCGGTAAGGAAATGTTGGCTATAACGATTTAGCGGGTTTTGAGCGCACAGCAGGCCGATCCGCAGCGCCCAGCACCTGCCCAGATCAGCGTCCATACCGGACAAACTTTACAGTAGAGGCGAAGAAGGACTTCCGGCTAAGCAATTTATATATATATAGATGTGAATACACACAAAAAAACCCACAAAACTTCACACCACCTTAGATTTCAACGTACAGACAAAACTTTGGCAACTTGAAGCTGGGGAAGAAAGCTCGCACACTGAAAGGGTATTAGCTACGCATGCTGAACACTATTCATGGAAGAGCTGTACGAAAGGAAAACCACATCCCCGTTGGAGTGCCGGGGGTTTCAGTAAAAATAGTATCCCCACTTTCTGGAAATTTAGTGCTTTAAATTCCCACTGTCGCTGTCTTTCTCCTTTGTTCTTTCTCATTTCTGCTATACTCAATCTGCTATACTATCTTTTTCTTCGCTAGACCAGTCAACTACCTTTTTTCTTGAAAACTCTTCCGGGACAAGACTCCTTATTTGTGTGTGAGATCTGTTGGATCAGCTTGGGAATATTGGACACTTTCTGCCAGGTGGTCATTGGGGCTTCCTATGATGTTATTATTTAGCAATGTAGGCATTTTATATGTATGTGTTTTGTTGATAATTTATAATGATGTTTGTATTCTATTTTGTTTTTGTAAACGGGGGTTCGATAAATTAGAGTACAGCCTCAGCGTCCCCTGCGTGGGATGTCTTTATTGTAAAGTGACTAGCTGGTGGAGAGCCTTCAGTGTTACCACTAGGGTTGTTTCAGCAGATCTTTTTATGCGGATTGGGGGTTGTCCGGTCCTGATTTGGC
Source organism: Oncomelania hupensis (assembly GCA_036898135.1). NCBI lineage: Eukaryota > Metazoa > Mollusca > Gastropoda > Littorinimorpha > Pomatiopsidae > Oncomelania > Oncomelania hupensis. The sequence continues at coordinate 13,700,094 of CM072521.1, read as the reverse complement.
TCGGAAGAGTCCGCTGGACCTAAAGCAATAATCATGTAATGTAATGTAAAGGAAAACCACGACAAACTAACTTTCACAATTTACGAAAGCTGTCGATGCTGCAGCGAGTGGAGGATGACTTCTTGCTGTCTTTGTTAATGATGTTTACTGCTTCGCTCTTTTTCTCCTGCCACAGGCGACTTAGCCTTTTCCGATAATGGGAACTTCCTGCTTACGTACGCCGGGGCACTCTAGCGACACGACGACTGGCTAAAAAGCAGGAGCAGAAACACACACACACACACACACACACACACACACACACACACACACACACACACACCCATACACACACACACACACCCACACACACACACATTGTTTTTAAATAGCGGTTTCCTGCTAAAGGTGCTAGTTAAAACAGGATCCAACTCAAGCCGGCGGGCATACTTTCACCCTAAAGTGCATCTAATGCCCCAGACAACTGAGCACTATCTTGGGCGACCGGAGATGGGAGAGAAGGGGCTTGGATGTATTCGCCTTGAATCGCCGCCGTGACATCGAGAGACATGAGCGTTATAAATCAAGGTATGATGATGATGATGATGATGATGAGTTTAACTGGCACTTACCCACTTAGGACACGTGTGTCAAAATATTTAAAGTTAGAGCGATAAAATGCGTGCGTGTACAGGAAAGACCTCAGATAGCCTACTCTAATCCGAAGGAGTAGGGGTTGCTTGTGCATCGGAGTCATGTAATGTTTTTCGGCTCTCCAAGCCTTCAACCTTGACATTTCGAACTACAATATTATCGCTCAATATCCAATGCTTTAGTTGTTTTCCCGTCGCTTTCAGTTCCGAGTCACCGTGCCCCCATTTATACTAAAATAACTATAACAATATGCAGTGTGTCATGCGCACAGGAACGTTGTACCAATGGGACAACGGCGTGGAAGTGAACAAGACGTTCTGGTCGTCGTCACAGCCCAATGTGGACAAGAGCCATGTGCAGATCAAGGCCGTGGTGGGCGGCCATTTCGAGCTAACCTCCATCTCCAGCACCTTCTTCAGGCACGCGCTCTGCGAATTCCCACCCATGAAAAGAGGTCAGTAGTCTGAATGAAAGAATGAATTAATGAAGTCTAACACGCTTAACTATCTCCGCACAAATGCCGGCAAGGGCATGTGTGCTCAAATGAAGTACACACACGCATGTACATAATGTACTCATCCAAACATCCCTTGGGGGGATTCGACCTTTTCGTTGAAAAGGAAATGACGACGTTCGACGAAGTTCTCCATTATGCTTAAAACAGGCGACTTGGTGAGCATTACCTGTGGTCGCGTGGTCAGTTCCCTGTTAGCGGCGGCGGATCGGGGCAGAGTGTCGGTCCTATTGATGTTCGACCTCATGCCTTCGACACTATCGGCATTGACTATTAAATCTCTTGTGCGGGTCTAGAAGAAAGCTTTGGCTGCACTGCAACGGTTTATGCATGGTTCTGTTCATACCTCTCTGACAGTACGCAATCTGTCATATGACACAGAGGTGTTGAGTGTAATTGTACCACCCAGATCTACAGGGACAGGATGGTTGTCAGGGGCCTAAAAAAAAAAGGAAAAAAAAGAAGAAGAAGGAGAGAGAGAAAGGGAGAAAGAGAGAGAGAGAGAGAAAAATTTAAAAGAAACAGATCAATCACTTGGAAACTGTAACCTCCATATCCCATATATGTATGTCTAAAATAAAATTATAAAAATTAAAATTAAAAAAAAAAACATAAACATAAAATAAATGAATAAATAAATAAATAAATAAATTATATATATATATATATATATATATATATATATATATATATATATATATATATATATATATATATATATATATATATATATATATATATATATATATATATATATATATATATATATATAATTTTTTTTTAATTTTTTTTATACGAGTATTTGACCTCTCCCACAATATGCAAGCCCACGCAATCTTCTCCCTAAAAAAGTTCAATCATTGCAATCATTCTAAACAATCTCCAGACGAACACCGTCTTTGGTGCTCCACAAAGAGCAAAGCTGATATTTCCCGTCTTCAGCGACATTCTATTTATTTATTTATTTTTTTATTTTATTTTATTTTTTAAGGGGGGATTGGAGGGGGGGGCGCCACGAGCGGAAGAAATGAAAAGAAAGAAAACGATATTCCTAATGGATAATATAATGGATTACGACAGGAGTGCCCAATAAGTCGATCGCGATCGACCGGTCCATCGGAGTTTCCGTTTTTTCACCACTGAGAGCAGGTCATCGTGTTGTCCAATGGCTTGTGTGATGGTCTGTCGGACTTCGTCGTTGGTGATGTTCTGGGTATAGGAAATGCCCAGAAGTCTTCTGTAGCACCTCATCTCTATGCTTTGTATTCTTCGTTGGAGATCTGCTGTGAGGGTCCATGTTTCGCAAGCATATAGGAAGATGGAGATGACAAGGGAGCGCAGCTGCCTTACCTTGGAATGTAGACTGATGGTCCTGTCTTTCCAAATTGGCTTCAACCTCGCCAGGGCAGCAGTTGTTTGTGCGATCCTGGAGAGGACTTCCTGTCGGGACCCATTGTCTGATACAATGGCTCCTAAATATTTGAAGCTATGCATTGTGTTGAGGGATTGGCCTTGGACTTTGATGTCCGTGTTGATGCCATGGGTGTTGTTGGTCATCATTTTGGTCTTCTCTGCACTTATTTCCATTCCATAGGCTCTGGAGGAGGTGTCAAGCCTCTGTACCAGCCGTTCAAGTTCTTGTTCCTCTCCAGCCAATCCATCAATGTCATCCGCAAAACGAAGGTTGGAGATTGCTCTTCCCCCTATGCTGACTGTGCCTTCGTGGTCTGCAAGGGCATCTGACATGATGCGCTCTAGGAAGATGTTGAAGAGTGTTGGAGAGAGTAGGCATCCCTGACGCACACAGATTGTTGTTCTGAACCAGTTTCCGATGGCGCTGTTGTGGAGGACTGCACTGGTAGCCTTGTCATACAGGCTTTTGATGACTTCAACAATTTTAGGGCTGATGTTGTACACTCTCATGGTTGCCCACAGAGCTGCATGCCAGACTCGGTCAAACGCCTTTTTGATGTCTACGAACACATGATATAGATGTTGTTGGTGCTGTTGGTATTTCTCACAGATTATTCTGAGGTTGAAAATCTGTTCAGTTGTACTTCGCCCTGCCCTAAATCCTGCTTGCTCTTCGGCTATGATTTGTTCAGCTTGGGGTTTCAACCTGTTGAGTATTATTTTCAGGTTCCTGAAGGTTACCTTTTTTGGGAAGTGTGATGACAAGCGACTGGGTCCATGGTGTAGGCCACTCCCCACTCTGCCACACCTTGTTACACATAATGGTGAGTGCGTTGATCATCGCTTCGCCTCCTGCTTAAAGCAGTTCCGCGGGTCCACTCCCGCTGACTTCCCCTCCTTCAGCGATTGCACTGCTGCCTCAACTTCTTCTCGGAGAATTGGGAGGTTTTCTTCTTCTTCTCTATTCTCTGGACATGCTAGAACTGATGGGTCTCCGTTTGGTTTGTGGTTGTAAAGGTCAGAGCAGTACTCTGTCCATCTGTCCAATACTTCTTGTTCTTCTGTAAGGCATAAGCCACTTGCTTTGGATCGTGGAGACCTTGGGCTGTTTAACACTTGTCAGCGGCTTCAGAGTCTGGTAGGCCTTCTTGCTGTTGTTCTTGTTCAGACTGTTCTCTATTTCCTGGCATTGAGCTTCTATCCAGTTCTCCTTTGCTGTGCGCATGCCTTTTCGGATGCCATTGTTGATTTTTCGGTAGGCATCAGCTCCCTGTCAGGTGTTCCTTTTCTTTTTCATCTCTCTTCGTTTATTACACAGGTCCAAAAGTTCAGGTGTGATTCACAGCTTCTTCTTTGACCGGTGCTTTCCAAGGATCTCCGTGGCTAAGTTGAAGGTGGTGGTCATGGTGTTGACATCTACTTCACCAGCTCCCAAAATGAGCAGTGGTGCAAATTTCCCTCCAATTGTGGCTTGAAATATTTCTGTCACCTCCGGGTCTTGCAGTTTGTCCACGTCGAACTTCAGTCTAGTGCACTTTGCTGTGATTACTCTCTTCAAGTGAAGCCGGAAAGACATCATCACAAGATTGTGGTCACTTCCGATGTCTGCTCCTGGAAAAGTGCGTGTCCTGCAAATGTTGATGCTTGATCTGAAGCGTTTCTTGACCATCATTAACATTTACCGAGTAAGTCCCTTTAATAGAATTTTGGAAACCCTCCCCCAAAAACTAACTGATCCGCCCCTGGTTGTCTCGCGCGCGCAGTGCAGTTTCTCTCTCGCGAGGTGCCGGAACGCAACCTTGTTTCTTCCAACCTAGTTCCAGTCATTCGCCGTAAAAGGCAAACACCGAATTCGAACGAAGCTCTCCGAGTCGAGCGAAGCTATCCGATGATTTACAAACGAATGCTTACAGGACTACGTGAAACATCCTTGTATAAAAAGGCCGCTGTTGCTTATAGATCTAAATAGTGGTGGTTCACCCGTCCCCTATATGCTTAATGTGTCCGGGGACGTAAATTTACTCCCCCCCCCCCCCCCCCCAAAAAAAAAGATCTAATTTTGTTTCGATTTGCACAGCTTCAAGCTGTAAGTCAAGTCGAGATTCGCATTTTGAAGCAGTTATTAATATTATTTTATGATTATTACTATACTGACACAGTAAAAAAAAAAATACATTACACATAATACAACATACAACGATATTTCACATCTATATCAACAATAAAACCATAAAACAATTTCAAAGCACGATGGACACGGTGATGTCCCTTCAACACAACAAGGCAAAGCAAGTTTATTGGTCTAAAAAAATCAAGAACATTTTTATTGCAATCCTATCCTATCCCATTACTGGGAGGTAGATAATCTTGCCGAAGCTTCAGACAGATTGGGTTTGAAAGTTAACTTGAATATAATTCAATTTAATTGTGCTGTTTAAAATGTAGACAGAAAAATATAAGATAATTACTTTCTTGACAATGTCAGGCCGTGGCTAACTTGATTGAATCTTGCTTATAAGATAAAAAAAGAATCTTGCTTTATAAGATAAAAATATAAAATGTAGACAGAAAAATATAAGAGAAGGTCTTTGCAAGGCCTGATGATAAAGTAATGATTTTTAGGAAAGGGGGCAGATTATCAAAAAGGGAAAAATGTTTTTTTTAAGGCACAGAACTTGAAATAGTGAAGGAGTATAGGTACTTAGGATTTCTCCTGACAAGTAGACTGTCTGTTGTGGGCGCCCTAGATCAGGTTGTGAAGAAGGGTAAAGGCAAGGTCGTCGAGATTTTGAGGACCATGTGGAGCCTTGGAAAGATGAATATGTCTTTTTTCTTTAGACTGTTTGATGCTCAGGTCAAGCCGATGCTTTTGTATGCTTCGGAAGTCTGGGGGGCAACTCAGTTTAAAATAGTTGAATCAGTACACCTTTTTGCTTTAAAAAGACTGCTGAGTGTTGGCCCTCGGACGCCAAATACAATGGTATACGGTGAGACAGGACGCTATCCTCTATTTATAGATAGTACTATCAATGTCTTGCGTTACTGGTTTACTGTACAGAGAATGGAACTATATAGAATTCCACGTCAGGTATATGAAATGCTGTATATTTCTATGAATAACCCTGATAAAAACTGGGCATATATGGTTAAAAGTATACTTGACAATTATGGATTTTCATTTGTTTGGTCAAATGGAGTAGGAAATGAAAAAATGTTTTTGAAACTGTTTAAGCAAAGAATGATTGATTGCTACTGCCAACAATGGAATGCTAAGATTAATGGGAGTGACAGGTTTTTAATGTACCGTTCTTTTCCATTGGACAACACGATGACCTGCTAACAGTGGTGAAGAAACGGAAACTCCGATGGTATGGCCACGTCACCAGATCATCAGGCCTTTCAAAGACTATTCTGCAAGGCACAGTGCAAGGAGGTAGAAGAAGAGGGAGACCGAAAAAGAGGTGGGAGGACAACATTCGAGAATGGACTGGTTTGACACTGAGCGAAGCCATCAGGGCTGCTGAGGACAGAGAAAGATGGAGTATGTTGGTTAAACGATCATCTGTGGTGCCCCTACGACCTTCGGGTTACGGGATAGGATAGGATAGGATAGGATAGGATTCTTTCAAATCATTTTTATGCCCTGAGCAATATCTTACTCAATTGACGATTAGTAAGTTTCGTATAGCATTTACAAGATTTCGCTTGGGGTTAAATGGTTTGAAAGTAAACCAACGTTATACTGTGGTTAACCCTTTGTGTACTTTTTGTGATGAAGTTGAAGATGAGACGCATTTTCTTTTCAGTTGCAAGATGTATGATGATTTGAGGACTAAATATTTGTCTAAATATTTAACTATAATGAGGAACTGCCCATCTGTGGTAAAAATATTTGGTATCAAATGAAAATTCTGATATTACAAGAGATGTGGCCATGTATATATTTTATTCGATGAAGAAAAGAGAACAGTATTATAACGCTTTGGTAATATTGTAGGACAGCCCGACTATTACATACTCAGATATATAACTCTTCATTGTTTATGCATTTTTGTTTATGCATTTCTGATATTTCTGTTTTGTTTTAGTATAGGTTGCATGTGATTAACCCCGTGTCTACAGGCCGGTGGCCTTATTTTGACGCAAATAAATTGAATTGAATTGAAATTGAATTGAATTGAATTACTGGGAGGTCGTTGGGGCACCACAGATGATCGCTTAACCAGGGTACTCCATCTTTTTCTGTCCTCAGCAACCCTCATGGCTTCGCTCAGTGTCAAGCCAGTCCATTCTCGAATGTTGTTTTCCCACCTCTTTTTATGTCTCCCTCTTCCTCTGCCTCCTTGCACTGTGCCTTGCAGGAAGGTCTTAGCAAGGCCTGATGATCTGGTGACGTGGCCATACCATCGGAGTTCCGCTTCTACACCACTGTGAGCAGGTCATCGTGTTGTCCAATGGCTTGTGTGATGGTCTGTCATTGGTGATGTGCTGGGTATAGGAAATGCCCTTCTATCCACACACCAGCTCAATGCCTATGTGAGCAGCACTCTTAGGTTCCCCCACATTTTGCAAAAAAATTAAAATTCGCTTAACCTTCTCGTCCTTCTCCGGAAACTAAAGATTCGAATATTATGAAGTATAGACCTAAATAGTATTAACTAGAATAGTTTATACATTTATTTACGTATAAAACAAACCATACAGATCTAATAATTCTAGTCAGCTAGTGACGCGTCTTCGCTGCGCCGAGACTGACTTGTATTAGCCTACTGCCGAGAACTAACAAAAGCAAAACAAGGGACGCAACTATTAAATATGGTCGATATTAATTATGCTCATCTTAACAAAGTACACCGTTGAAAAATGCTAATCTGTGTAAATCGGACAGAAGTAGACGCAACAGTGACCATTTTTAATGTTTAACTAGTCGTAGTCATGCAAGCATCATTTCGTAATATATCGGAGAGCTTCGTTCGACTTCGGTGATTGCCTTTTTCGGCGAATGACTGGAACTAGGTTGATGGTATGGCCACGTCACCAGATCATCAGGCCTTGCAAAGACCATTCTGCAAGGCACAGTGCAAGGAGGTAGAAGAAGAGGGAGACCGAAAAAGAGGTGGGAGGGCAACATTCGAGAATGGACTGGTTTGACACTGAGCGAAGCCATCAGGGCTGCTGAGGACAGAGAAAGATGGAGTATGCTGGTTAAACGATCATCTGTGGTGCCCCTACGACCTCCGGGTTACGGGACAGGATAGGATAGGATAGGATAGGATAGGATAGGTTGGAAAGATCAAGTTCGCGGAACGAACCCCACTGGCGCAAAGCCAAACTGCAAGGATTACTTCCGGTGTGTAAACAGCTTGGCAGCGACCACAGGAAAATGTGTTGTGGGCGATATACTTCAGGTTAGTTTGTTGTTATAAAAGTTCTCGACATATATGTTTAGACAGGTATTTGTTTTCTAGTCTCCCCAGTGGTATTTCAGACACACTGTGCGTTCATTGAATTACCACTTTACAGCACACAGCGACCGACAATATTGGTGATATTGATGTGCGGGCTAAATCGGAGATCGCGGCCCCAAATTCGAGACGTATTTCGAATTAATTTCATGTTTACCATCAGTTCAGGATGAAGCGAAACTTTGAGTTATGGTTAGGTTTAGCAGTAGCGTTTATTTTCATTTCCATTGCATAAACTTACAGACATTTCAGTGTTCTCTGAGTCGTAAAAATCTGAGAGTACAGTGTACCTTCCAGCTGCCTAAAAACTCTTAGAGTACAGCCCAGAAAACTGTCACAGCCCTTAAATCTGGGGTACATTTGCCATTCTGGAGTTGCAGATTATATATATTATTTATAGATAAAACTATTGTTTAATTTTGTGATTTGCCATGTTACTTTTTTCTCTGTAGCTCTCTGGTAGGCCTACCACCTAATGTGATCTAGTGTTAGTGTTTTACTTCTACGTTTACAACTATATTGTTACTGTTTTCCTATCCTATCCCGTAACTCGAAGGTCGTTGTGGCATCACATATAATCGTTTAACCAGAGTACTCTATCTTTCTCTGTCCTCAACAACCCTCATGGCTTTGCTCAGTGTCAAGCCAGTCCATTCTCGAATGTTGTTCTCCCACCTCTTTTTCTGTCTACCTCTTCTTCTGCCTCCTTGCGCTGTGCCTTGCAGGATGGTCTATGCAAGGCCTGATGCTCTGTTGACATTGGCCATACCATCGGAGTTTCCGTTTCTTCACCACTGTGAGCATGTCATCATGTTGTCCAATGGCTTGTGTGATGATTTGTCGGACTTTGTCATTGGTGATGTGCTGAGTATAGGAAATGCCCAGAAGTCTTCTGTAGCACCTCATCTCCATGCTTTGTATTCTTCGTTGTAGATTTGCTGTGAGGGTCCATGTTTCGCAATGCTATAGGAAAGTGGAGATGACAAGGGAGCGCAGCAGCCTTATCTTGGAATGTAGACTGATGGTCCTGACTTTCCAAATAGGTTTCAACCTTGTCAGGACAGCAGTTGTTTGTGCGATCCTGGAGAGAACTTCCTGTCGTGACCCATTGTCTGATACAATGGCTCCTAAATATTTGAAGCTATGCACTGTGCTGAGGGATTGGCCTTGGACTTTGATGTCCGTGTTGATGCCATTGGTGTTGTTGATCATCATTTGGTCTTGTCTGCACTTATTTCCATTCCATAGGCTCTGGAGGTGGTGTCAAGCCTCTGTACCAGTTGTTCCCTCTCCAGCCAATCCATCAATGTCATCCGCAAAACGGAGGTTGGAGATTGCTCTACCCCGTATGCTGATTGTGCCTTCGTGATCTGTAAGGGCATCTGACCCGTGGTGCGCTCTAGGAAGATATTGAAGAGTGTTGGAGAGAGAAGGCATCCTTGACGCACACCGGTTGTTATTCTGAACCAGTTTACAATGGCGCTGTTGTGGAGGATTGCACTGGTTGCCTTGTCATACAGGTCTTTGATGACTTCAATAATTTTAGGGCTGATGGTGTACACTCTCATTGTTTCCCACAGAGCTGCATGCCAGACTCGGTCAAACGAGTTTTTGAAGTCTACGAACACATGATAAAGATGTTGGTGCTGTACGTATATCTCGCAGATTATTCCGAGGCTGAAAATCTGTTCGTCCTGCTGGGAATCCTGCATGTTCTTCAGCTATGATTTGTTCAGCTTGGGGTTTCAACCTGCTTTTTTCAGGAGAACCTTGCTTGGATGGCTGATGAGGCTGATGGTGCGGTAATTTTCGCACTCCTGAAAATACCGTTTTTGGGAAGAGCGATAACAAGCGACTGGGTCCATGGTGTAGTCCACTCCCCACTCTGCCAGATCTTGTTACAGATAACGGTGAGGGCATCAGTCATCGTTTCTCCTCCTGCTGGAAGCAACTCAGCGGGTATGTTGTCCACTCCCTCTGACTTCCCATTCTTCAGCCATTGCACTGCTGCTTCGACTTCTTCTCGGAGAATTGGGAGGATTTCTTCTTTTTCTTATCTGTTTTGAGTAAGATGGGTCTCCGTTTGGTGTGTGGTTATAAAGATCAGATCTCTGTCCATCTATTCAAGACTTCTTTTTCTTCTGTGAGACAGATTTGCTTTGGATCGTGGAGACATATAACACTTGTCAGCCGCTCCACAGTCTGGTAGGCCTTCTTGTTGTTCTTGTTTACACTGTTCTCTTTTTTGTGGCATTGCTCGTCTATCCAGTTCTCCTTTGCTGTGCGCATGCCTTTTTGGATGTCATGGCTGATTTTTCGGTAGGCATCAGCTCCCTGTGAGGTAAACCAATGACAGCAAGTAACAGGAAAACTGGATTTGTTGGCTTTTTGTTGTGTATCAACAGTTTAAATGCTCAACATTAACTCAGACGCACAATCTTACATTTTTGCTGACTTACAAGTTCAGTCAGGACCACATTGAGTTGTTTTTTGGTAGAAGTAGAAGCATGTTTGGTTGTAATAACAATCCAACTTGTAAACAGTTTTCAGGGGCGTACAAAAAGCTTTTAATGCATAACAAAATATAAAAAGTCATGCGTGGTAACTGTGTGCCATTAGAGAGTGTTCATGTGTTGAACGTTTCCAGTGGATACAATTACATGAGTAATGAATTAGATACTGTGCCGTCTGTGGAAGCCATAAACAGGTCCAACCAAAAGCTCATAATGGTGGATGGTGACTGACTGCAGTGATCACACTTATGTGTCTCCTTCAGCTCTTGAGGTGTCCGAGTGCTCTGAGAAAATTGTTGCCTACGTTGGAGGCTTTGTTGTGCATAAACTGAAACAGACTATTTGTTGTGAAACATGCGTTGGTGCGTTAACTGAGGTACACACGCTGAAGAGATCTGTACATTCTTTATTGTCTAAAATCCATTCGGTGAATAGACGTTAAATGAAATAAACAAACAAACAAACATGTACATTCTTTAATTAAGGAGAAAAGCAGAGGAGCTCTGGTTACTCCGTCTGACAATGTTGTTAATATTTGTCTTATGGCAGAAACATATTTCAGACGCTTTGTTTCACTGCACCAAGGTTCAAAGTACATTTCCAATATGCAGTGTCACAAGCTTGTGCATGCCACACTTGACTCATTGCTTGCCAAAGACTTGTTCAGGTCGCTGCAGTCACATGTGTTTGATCTCGATCCCTTGAGTAATCATGTTGTATTGCTTATGAAAGCTACTGTGGAAAAATACTTGCAAGTGAGATACTATTATGCTGGCCGAAAGTACACCTTAGAGCTGAAACAAAACCTCAAATGTAAAAGCAAACAAGCTGCAAACAAGCTTGTTTTATTTTCAGGTCAATAATTTCAACTGGTGCGTAATTATATCTGAGGTCTGTTTTTACTCCAGTTTTTCAAAGGATTCAGCTTTTGATACAGGAGAGAGAGAGAGAGAGAGAGAGAGAGAGAGAGAGAGAGAGAGAGAGAGAGAGAGAGAGAGAGAGAGAGAGAGAGAGAGAGAGAGAGAGAGAGAGAGAGAGAGAGTGGCCAGTGGGGGAGAACGAGTTTGTGGTAGTTGAGAATGATAACAAAACTTGATGCAGAATGTTGTATTCAATAGCAAGGAAGTGTAACAAGAAGGCGAGTTTACACAGCACAGTAAGCGTTGCCTTGCTTAGTCAGTGCAACACAGTTGTAGCTTGACGCCCGCACAGTTAGTGACATCATCGCAGCGTACGTTATAGAGCTTCGATTTTACGGCCAATGAGAACACAGCTAGAGTAGGTAGAACCAGTTCTGGCTGATTCAAGCAGAGAGGTAGAAGAGTCAGTCTAGATTCAAACACTGAGCAGTATACAGTTACACTCTAGCAAAAATCTCTCCTGAGCAGACTTAGGAAGCAAGATTCAATCAAGTTAGCCACGGCCTGACATTGTCAAGAAGGTAAATGAACATACTTTTGTTTCATTGTGATGTATTTATATTATTGTTGAATTATGTGTGTGAAAGTTGTTATGCTTAGAATTGTTAGTCCAATGTTGCGTGTCCACGTGGCGAACACGACCGGTCGACGCCATGTTGTATTATGTACGGATCCACTGTTGTTTAACCAATATGTATGCTTGCAGACCAGTGGCTGTATTAGAGAATGTGTATAATATTAATTCGTTCTCTATGTGTATAGTTAGCCAAGATTTATATTTATATATGTATAGGAAATTAGAGTGGAGATTCCAGTGGACCACGGACGTAACAGAATGTTCGTCGCTTATATATAGAAATGTGGAGCTAATCACTGAGGGCTACTTCCAATTACCCCTTGGGGTCATGAGCAATCTTGCCACTGTAGATTGTTCAAACCTATAAAGGGAACAGTGAAAGCCACAGTTGAAAACCTGTCTTTCCTTTATAGGCAAGATGCTTCACTGCGGCAACAGTACCCCCGTTGGAGTGCCGGGGGTTTTCAGTATAAATAGTATCCCCACTTTATGGAAATTTAGTGCTTTAAATTCCCACTGTCGCTGTCTTCCTCATTTACTCTTTCCTATTCCTGCTCTGTCCTTCACTCTGCTATACTATCTTCTTCTTCGCTAGATCAATGACCTACCTTTTTTCTTGAAAACTCTTCCTGGACAAGACTCCTTGTTTGTGTATGAGGTCTGTTGGATCAGCTTGGGAGTGTTGGACGCTTTCTGCCGGGTGGTCACTAGGGCTTCCTATGATTGTACTATTTAGCACTATAGGCATTTTATATGTATGTGTTTGGTTGATGATTTATAATGATGTTTGTATTCTATTTTGTTTTTGTAACCGGGGTGTTCGCGTAGTTGAGGTCAACCCTCAGCCGTCCCCCGCGTGGGATGTCTTTATTGTAAAGTGACTGGCCGGTGGAGGGCATTCAATTTTCCCACTGGGGTTGTTTCAGCAGATCTTTTATGCGGATCGGGGGTTGTCCGGTCCTGATTTGGCTCGGAAGAGTCCGCTGGACCTAAAGCAACAATAAATCAATCAATCAATCAATACTTCCAATTATACAGGGTTGTGCAGAATTTCGTCTCATATGTTACAGACGAGCAGGCATTGTATCGTGAGCCCAACTAGGCGAACAACAAAAACAAGCCGCTGAACGTTGGCTGCCGAGGCATCGAAAGCACTGCGCGAAGATAGCCCACCCGTCTAGCCACAGAGAGAAGACTCCATGACACCACAGCTTGTCACAGAATAAACCACAACGCAGCGCTCCAACCACTCGAGTTAAGTGCCCCTCGAAGCAGTGCACTAAAACTGTAACAAAGGACCACAGTAGTCCACTCTTCAAGAACTCTGACCATTAGGGCAGAAAGTATCCAGTGCCCTATGATGAGAAAGTAGCTGCCTATACCTATCACCGAGCGAACCATTCACATTGACATTTGAACTTTTAAGTTAGTTTCGTACTTCAAAGATCGTGTAGAGAGTAGAGGAAATAAATGTGTGATATTTACTGTTATCAAGTGGCTGGACTACTTATGTTTCATAGCCGTGTGAAAGCTAGTGTGACAGTATTCTTTTACCATTTTTCTATAGATCTATCTCTGTACCCCAGCCTAACCACAGACCGAGCTAAACAAATAAATGTATTAAGTTAAGTCACAGGGAGATTCACTAGCGATCCCCATAGACTAAGACGAGTGGGTAATAGCAGTCCATTGTGCAGAGCCCAGCAACAATAAAACCCCACGTCACAGGAAAGAAACATGGGAAGCAACCCTGATAGTCTATTAAATTTAAAAAGTGCAAAATGGAGAAAATAGGACGGTGCTACGTGTCACAGTGTGTGTGTTTGCATGATTTATCTTGTTAAGTTTGGTATCTGCTTTGTAATAGATATACGTAAACACCATCATCATCTTTTTTTTGTTGGGAAAACAAAAGAAAACAAAAACAATTAAGGAGCCCGACGTGCCACTATGGGCGTTTATAATTGATGATGTGTGAATAAATTCTTGCTTCAAAGTTAATTATTATATGTTAAAATGACTTGTATGTCCGTTAAATGTTAAACATAATCATCATCATCATCATCATCATCATCATTATTATTATGATTATCATCATCATCATCATCATCATTATGATCATTTCGTCAACATCATCATCATCATCATCAACATCATTCTGTTGAAAGAACAGAGTAAGATTGAAACGCAAGGATACAAACACACCAATCATTTCTTTCATTGCTATTTTTTGAGCTCCGTCAACAAGCAAGGATTGTGCTAGGTCATGGATGTGAAGAACATAATAATAATAATAATAATAATAATAATAATAATAATAATAATAATAATAATAATAATAAATTGCATTTATACAACGCATTTTTTATTAGAATAACAACTCAATGCGCTTACACACATCGTTCGTAGGCATCATCACAACATTCGCACTACATCATGTACAGTATCATTCAGAAAGTATTATTACTGTTCTTACTATTTACACAATAGTATATCAGGGTAAAAACGCAGATCGCTACAGCAAAAAGAAGAACAGAGAGAGCATTGTTTTGGGCTAACCAACATGGCGGATAAGCTCCGCCCACTGGCTTCAAATCGCTAAGAGAAAGAGCGCAATGCAGCCTCCCTTCTATCAAAACCTCCTTGGGCGAGCCAACCAAAATATCAGGAAAATGCTGAGTGAAAAGAGGAAAAAATACAGGTGAATTACATTACATTACATCATTATTGATTTAGGTCCAGCGGACTCTTCCGAGCCAAATCAGGACCGGACAACCCCTGATCCGCATAAAAGATCTGCTGAAACAACCCTAGTGATAAAACTGAAAGCTCTCCACCAGCCAGTCACTTTACAATAAAGACATCCCACGCAGGGGACGTTGAGACTGTACTCTAATTTATCGAACCCCCGTTTACAAAAACAAAATAGAATACAAACATCATTATATATTATCAACAAAACACATATAAAATGCCTACATTGCTAAATAATAACATCATAGGAAGCCCTAGTGACCACCTGGCAGAAAGCGTCCAATATTCCCAAGCTGATCCAACAGACCTCACACACAAATAAGGAGTCTTGTCCCGGAAGAGTTTTCAAGAAAAAGGTTAGGTGACTGGTCAAGCGAAGAAGAAGATAGTATAGCAGATTGATAGAACAGAGCATAAATGAGAAAGACAGCGACAGTGGGAATTTAAAGCACTAAATTTCCAGAAAGTTGGGATACTATTTATACTGAAACCCCCGGCACCCCAACGGGGATGGAATTACATATTTAAAGAGTGAATATTTTAGATAACAGAACGGAAAAGCAAAGGCAGAAATAGAAAAAGGTTATAGAAAAGAGGAAATTTGAAGCACGAAAGTTACAGGAAATGGGGGAAACTATACTGAAAGAGCCCTTGGTATTTCCACGGTTGGGGGTGGGGGTGGCCCACCAATAAAATTATGAGACTTTTTTTGAAAGGTTATGAATTCATTACCTAAATCAACTGGAAACTAATTAAGTTGAAAGGTCCTTATGACATGGGGGAAAATCCTTGAATATTGGTACTAAAAAAAATTGATACAAATAATTTCAAAAACACACCTAATATTAAATAGGTTGGGTTTGGGCGCGCCACAGGCGCGATGACGTCAATCAGTCTCACCATCACTTCCGCCTACGCAATCCCCTAACCGCTAACGAAAGAATACATTTTTCTCGTTGCTGAAAAACCGAATTAATAAACATGCAAACATGCACGAAACGATCGGATTTACGAACCGTACAAATCATTCATTCACTCATTCGCAACTGGAAACCAATGCCACGCTCGCGCGATCATTGCCGACACACATACCGCCGAAGCCGCATTTCGATCCCTCGTCCTATAGATATCTATGACTTCACGGATGTTTCCAGCCACGAATTGCACGCAACCGACGATTTACATACCCAAACGGTGTCTGAATAAACTGGCTATGATACTCCTGCTATTACGGCTGCAGTACGCCTTTCACACAAATAATCTGTAGCATTGAATCGTTGCTTACATCGCCAACCATCTTATCGCTGCTGACAGAATTTGCCAAATGGAAGTGTAGCTACCTCAGCGTACCAAATCTTCCAAAGTTCGTGACTAAATGCTCTTCACAGTTGTCCTATTTGAAACCAACATGTTTCCACATCAACATAGGCTGTGATCCATTTACAACACAACGCTTTTTTAGTGGTAAAAAAGTCGAAAAACCGTTTGTTAGGCCAGCGCCTATTGCACGTGAGTCCTTCCTCTCCCAGGTTTTGTTGCAGACTGATTTTCAACCGTGAAAAATTTGCGTTCCTACGCGACAAGGGTTTTCCCTGCAAATCATTGGCCCTGGAAGTGACACAATACAAAATAAAAACAAATGACGAAAGCTCCAAAATGACGCATCTGCTACGTCATTCAATATTTTTGTGTTCGTCTCGGTACTTTACGAAACAGAATAATTATTGACAACTTTTACCTTCAACAATATCATTTTTAAACAGCGTTTTAAACAGCGTTATAATATACAGCTTATCAACGTATCTCAATGGAGCTTGTATCGCGACAACTTTTGCACAGCCATCAATTGCCGCAATGCCAGATACAAGAAAAGTTGTGATGGCAAGTTCTTTTTCAAAGTTTCCAAGAGACAAAGAAAGGTAAATTGCAATCGAAAACTTCTTTTTTGTGTGTTTATATAGGCCTAAACCAAGACCGCTGCAGTGTTGTTAAAACAATCGGGGAGAGGCTTCAGTGATTCATGTTATATCTATTCTATGTGCTAAAACAAAAACTGTTTGCTTGCTGACAGTTTACGTTCAAAAGGTCGCTCACTGTTTACGTTGTTTCTAGGTTGTTTGACTATTATATTTGTGCTTACATTTCAAACGTAGATGTTGTCAGATTGGCAATTTGGCTTCGTCAAACTGCTTATGTTAACAAGTTAAATTAGACTAAGTCTGTTTTCTCCTCGTGATCAAATACTGTGCAAGATAACCCCTTACCTAGGCACAAAAATGATCCTTGATCTGTTGTAATCCCTTTTCGTTTGAGTGTAAACGGGAAAAAAAAGTAATGTAGAAACTCAGTCCTTGTTCTCATCTGTGAATTTCTGCGCATTAGATCCATATTGCGTGGAATGTTGTAGTCTAGGTTCTGATTGTTCTGTCTGATTAATTAATTATTTTCCATGAAGTGACTGATGTTATTAAGCAAGTGATGTGGGAGGTGAGAGGTGGGAACTTCCCGATGGATATCGAAGTATGAGAATGTTCCCGGAAGGAGAAGAAATAGGTATGACGTAAGACAGTAATGACGAAGTTAGAAGCGATTGGTTAAATTGCGTCATACGAGATTGATCCAGGGTGTTCGGGAGTATCAAGAGACTATTTAAGTGCCGCAATGTTTCAAAAGTCGGTGAAAGTTGTTGATAGTGAGTTGAGTTGAGAATTGTATGCAGTTGTTGATGTGTGCTGAATAAAAGTGGAAAACTTCATATGTCGACTTTGTGACTTGTATGCTGATTGAGCGGGTTGCGTGAATAAACGAATCTGAGTTACACCTTATCAGGAATTCAATTGTGATTAATTGATTGAATGACAGAGCTCTCTTTTCCCCCAACCCCCCCCTCTCTCTCTCTCTCTCTCTTCTCTCTCTCTCACGATTACGGATTTACACAGTTTCGGATAAATGAAACAGTCTGTCATGCATATTTTAATTTTAAAATATCTGTTGTTGATTAAAAAATAATAAATTCCAGGGCAGAAAACGAACCTATGACATACACAGATAAGCAGCATAAAAGCACCTAATAAATGTCAATAAGTAAACATAAACAACAAAAACAAAACAAAACAAAAAGACAACCGTAGCGGAATGTTCATAATAATGATGGTTAAAAGTTTGGGTTTTGCAAACGTTGCAATAAAAATGTTCTTTTGCAATGGCATAGGCTCAATAGGTTACCACGCACAGATCATTCATATAGCAGATGATGAAATATAGCCAGCCCGAGCAAAGGGAAATAATCCGTGAGAGCGTCTCGCATTTTTGTATAGGACATAATGGAAGTTCTCCCTCTTTCCGTAATAAGCTCTTTGGTTACACCTATCAGGATTTCAAGCATTGGGGCTGAATCAAATACTGATAGAAAAACACCAACATCGATCGAGTGTAACAAAGGGACAATGAAGTGTCAAACAAAAAATCAGCCCAATCTTTGCCCTTAACGAAACAAGAAGAATGGAAAAAAACCACTTAACTTTATGTCAGCAAATCTACTGTTAAGGAAAAGAAAACAAGTAAAACAAATTTTGCCAAGACATGCCCTGCCATTCATGAGTAAAATCAACTGAAAACGTATTTTACCTGTCATTAATGACAGTAAAATCAACTAAAACAAATTGCCCAGAAATGGCATGTCATTAATGTGCGCAATGTTTAACAGCCTTTAATTTAGTTTGTGTATGTGTGTGAGAGAGAGACAGACAGACAGAGAGAGAGAGAGAGAGTGTGTGCGTGTGTGTGTGTGTGCGTGTGTGTGTGTGAATGATCTGTGGATGTTGTGACTAAGTATGTGAAGTTTTGCAAGGAAATGATTATTCTCTCAAAACGAGTGAAAGTTTTCCCGAACAACAAAGCTTGGATTTCTGGGTCTCTGAAGGCAAGATAGAACGAAAAGAAAATCGCGTTTCAGACTGGTGACCGAGCCGAGCGTCGGCCCGTGCAAAATAAACTGCGAAAAAAGATGACCGAGCCGAGCGTCGGCCCGTGCAATATAAACTGCGAAAAAGATTAAAGAAGCAATATATCAGAGTCTCCTCTCTGAAAATCCTTACGGGAAGAGAGGGGACTATAAACTGATAAACATAACATAACATAACATAACAAAGAAGCAATAGAGGGGCCGGGTAGCTCAGTTGGTAAGAGCGTCTTGCTAGTAACCGAAAGGTCGCTGGTTCGAATCCCGGATTGGTCAACGTGTGATCATATTATTTTCCCCTTTACCAACAACTGGCCCGCTGGTGTCAGTATAAATCGGTCCAGTAGTTACCTATATGCGAAAGTGTCGTGTGACTATAATCTACAAACAACAACAACAATAAAGAAGCAAAGAGAGCGTATAACGAGAAAGTCGAAGCGCAGTTTTACAGTGGGAGCCTTGCTGGCGAGAGGTCAAGACGCATACCGTTCAAGCCACAGGCGATTGTATCAGGACACGCGAGTGCCTATGCCTGTGACGCGTTTCCCTTTGGTTATCTATAATACAAGGTCCCAAACAGAACCAAGAGGAACTTGCGGGTCATCGCAGTTTTCAAATCTATGTGAACAAACTAGAAGAGTTCTCCTCAAAGAAGGCAACTCATTCATTTCAGCAGTGACTCACGCAAACAAACAAAATAAGAAATATGCTCTCTCTATTTTCAAACTCGTTCAATTTCGGTAAAATTGTCAAAAAAAGTGACATTTTTCGTAATCGCTTTACGGAAATGCGAGTTCTGCCGAGACTAAAAAGGAAATTACTCCTCATTCGTTACAACCGCATGGCTTTCACTTCAGCATTGCAGTGTCAGAAAAATGCCTTCGATCGGATAGTTTCTGGGCCAAAAGTGGCTGTTTTAGGTCAAGCAGGCAGTGTCAAAACATTTCTTGTGCGAGGAAGTGCAATGGTACTTGGTAAAATGAGAAAGAAAGTTGCTGTTAATGTTTCAAATGGGAATAGCAGCAACGCAGTTGAAATCACAAATGCCAATGGCGAAACTTTGCATAGGCCTACATTAAAGAGGAGGCAGTCTCGGATGTACGTTCCCAAAATGCAACAAATTATTAACAACCAACGTACTGATTGTTGAGGAAATCAGCATAATGAGCGCTAAAATATTTGATCAGTTAGGTTGTTTTTTTTTAAATGTTATTATTGTTATTCACTTCTTAATCATTAATTGTGCTAATCAATAATCACATGTTTTCACTAGTGTAAATTACAACAGTAACCAGTAAAAGATAAATTTATTAGTAACATTGTGATGAACAGTGAGCGGCAATCGGATCATGCAGTATTCCAATATGGGTTTGTTTACCTGTACACTCAGTATTCTATGAGAGTTCTTCGTCATCAACAAGAATTGGTGAAAAGCTAAACATTCTTTTTGTAACATTTTCTTTGGCCATATAAAACACACAGCTTTGTCGTTGAATTTATTTATCACCAGTCATGATTTGATCTTCTATGGAGATGTGAATGCAGCTGCAAAAACAAAATATTGGTATGACTATGACTAAAAATTTCAGATAAAATACTGCTTCAGTGTAGCTGTACTCTCCCAATACTGGTATGAAGGGAAAGAAAATAAAAGTGTAAAAATACATAATAACTGATATTTATGAATGTTACACTCAGTTTGATGTTGGTGTTTTCTATCAGTATCTGATTCAGCCCCGATGCTTGAATTCCTGATAGTTGTGTAACTCAGATTCGTTTATTCACGCAACCCGTCCAAACAGCGTACAAGTCACAAAGTCGACGTATGAAGTTTTCCACTTTTATTCAGCACACACCAACAACTGCATACAATTCTCAACTCAACTCAACAACTTTCACAGCAACTCTCCAAATCACTATCAACAACTTTACTCTCTCCCAACAGCAACTCGGCACACGATTAAATAACCTCTCTCTTTTTCTGGAACAATTTGGTATATGGTAGAAATGACGCACTGCCACCAATCGAACTAAAGATCGTCATCACTGACTTACGTCATTCACATTTTCTCTACTTCCGGAACATTCACGACCTTCGATATCCATCCGGAAATTTCTATCAAGAGTAAACACGCAGATCCAGAATATTCTACATCAATATCGACCAACGAAAATTATCAACGTTATACAAAGCCTTTCCTAACAACAATGCAAACTCAAATCAAAGGTAAATAAACTCTATTATTGAATACTTTGCAAAACGAAACGATTAGATCTATCGTACACGCTTCCGACATACTTTCGTTACGCGTTTCAACGTAACATAACCCCCCACTCAAGAAGAAATTTACCCAATTTCTTTCAACAACGTTGAAACGTAATGCACAAACAAAGTCCTCAATTGAAACTAATTTAAGACTTTCTGAATACTGTAATTGCGCTCAGCTTATCTACACAGAGTCAATGGTTTTCATCTTCAAATCTGCCTGGATAATGTCAATGTTCACAGTTCATTCACACAGTGTCAAAGTTTCTCATCTGCAAGTCTTTCTGGATACTGTCAATGTTCACAGATCATTTACCCAGTCAACGTTTTTCATTTTCAAGTCTGTCATTACCAATATTCTTAGTTCGTCCACACAGTCAATGTTCTTTCGTTCGCAAGGAATCGACGCCCTCGTCAGTTGCGGTCGTCATCGGCCCAGGGTCAAAGACGATGATCACGTGGGCTTCCTGGAATCATTGCGTCCTCCGTTGTCTTTTTCTTCCGTCGGATGTCCGACGCAGTCGACGTTGTCAGCTCCCAGAATGCATTCGCTGGGTCTCACGGTCAGGTTGGCTTCTGCGGGACGGTGGAACAGCTCCCTCAAGGTCTGGGTGTAGACTTCATGTTCGACCAAAGTCGTAGAGCCTGGGACATCGCTGAAGCTATGGGGAAATTCGCCCATAAGGTCCTTGAGCTCAATCTTTTGACCTTCCGTCAAGCGTGGTCCTAGCTTAACATCATTGATGCCTTCTTTGCTGTGGAAGTCTCCCAGTTCCAACAGTTCCTCGCTGTCAAAGCTGTTGTCGATCTCAGCTGCTGTTGCTGCGTGCACATCTCTGATGGCCTTTCCACGTACAGCTTAAGGAGGTTGGCGTGGTATATCTTGGAATGCTGGCCGACCTTCACCTTGTAGTCGTTGATTCCCACCACGGTCTCCACTTCGTACGGGCCTTTCCACTGCATCAGCAACTTATTATGATCAGTAGGTAGCAGCACCAGCACTTTGTTGCCAGGTTTAAACTTCCTGTTCACAGCCCTACGATCATAGTAGTGCTTTCCACAGTCCTGGGACTTCTTCAGGTTTTCTCTGGCTATCTCGAGAGTCTGCTCCAGCTTCTCCCGTAGCTCAAACACGTACTGGTAGCTGTTCTTCACCTCTGGGGTGTCTACTTCTTTCGTCCACAGTTCTTTTAGGATGTGCATCGGCCCTCGGATGGTTCTTCCGTACAGCAGCTCGAACGGAGAAAAGCCGGTGGACTCCTGCGGTACTTCTCTGTAGGCGAAAAGTAAGGCGTTGATGTAGCGATGCCATTGTCTGGGCTGCTCGCTGCACAGTTTCTTCAGGGTGGACTTCAGCGTAGCATTGAACTTTTTCGACAAGCCCGTTGCACATTGGATGGTAGGGTGTCGTAGTCAAATGCCGGATGCTCAGCAGTCTGTTGACCTCCTTCATGCAGTCAGAGACGAACTGCGTCCCGAGGTCTGTCAGAATTTCTTCAGGCACTCCAAGTCTACTGAACATGTCCACCAGTGCCTCTGCTACAGTTTCAGTGTCAATCTTCTTCAGTGGCACTGCTTCTGGGTACCGAGTCGCATAGTCCACTAAAGTCAGTACCCACCGATGACCTTCTTCACTCGGAGGTCTTATTTCGCCGATTAAGTCTAAGGCCACCCTCTTGAAAGGTCGGTCGATCAGAGGCATCCTCTGCATAGGCACTTTCGGGACCCTTCCTCGAGGTATGGTCTTCTGGCAAATGTCACATGATCGGCAGAAACGGCTGACGTCCGCATGAAGTCCTGGCCAGTAGAACACCGCCTGGATTCTATCCGACGTCTTCTTGATACCTAGGTGACCTCCCATGATTGAGTCATGCGCTACTTCCATCACCTGGCGCCTTAGGGGTAACGGTACCAAGACTTGACGTAGTGGTTTTCCCTCCGTTGACCCTCGGGTGCTGGAAGATTCGATACAGGATCTTGGCCTTCACCTCAAAATAGACCGTGCCACTGCCTTTGGTCACGTGGTCTTGGCGGTTCCTGTACTTGTTTAAAGTGCTATCAGCTTCCTGGAGCTGGATCAGCTTATCTCTGTCCACGATGGCAGCTTTAGAGTTGTCGGCGACCTTCAGTGGCGTAGACGTCTTGTCTCTCTTGGCCTGGGCCCTGGTAGTAACAGCACCGACGATCTCTGGTCGGCAGGGCTGAGCCGGAGTAACCACATTGTCCCGTAGCAGCTCTGTAAGGTCTCCATCGGGAAATGGCAATGGATCCTCCTCCACAACTTCGACGTGTTGAGTTGAGGCAGGACTCCACTCTGGATCGGGGTCGTCGGGTCGTCTCGCGCCGTCGATATTCCCGATCATCAAATCATACAGCGGCTTCTTCAGGCAAACCGCTTCGACTTCGCCTATGTAGAAAGGGGTGTTGACATGAATCTTCGCAACTGGCGCTCTCACACATTTGCTGTCGGCCATAAGTGTCCATTTTGAATCGCCAGTGAACTGTTCTTTAGCGATTAGGTCTTCTCTGACGATGACCCCACTGCAGCCAGAGTCTCTTAAAACAGTCACTTCATGATTTCCGACGCGTCCCTTGGAAACAGGCATGTTCTGGACGGTCACAGCTGCGCTGGCGACGACGGGGATGGATTTTCCGTTGGCAAGGAGAAGTTGGCCATCGGTCATGCACTCTTGCACGTCCGCAGGGGTAGCTGTGCGCTTGGTCTCACTCGGAAGAATGACGCTCCCTCCCGCCGCACACTTGATGGTCAGATCTACTGGTTTGCCGTTGATTGGAGAACCGCCTCTGCCGGTTGCCCGCCGCTGCATTGTCCGTACTGCTCCGCTGTCCGCTACTTTTGTTTTGAGGACAGTTAGCCGCTCTGTGGTCTGTAGCGTTGCAGGTGAAACAGCCTCTTGAATGCCCTTCCCTGGGAGGAGGCGTGGAGTCTGTGTCTCTGGCTCGTCTGGCTTCCCTGGATCTGGTTCACATGGTTTCCAGTCTTCTGAAATGGTTTCGTTGCGCTGGGTGGCCCTAGCGTCTTCTCATGGGCGATGAGATATCTTTCAGCAGCCTCAGCAACGTCTTTTAGCGTCGACAATTTTTGTATTTCCAAGTGGATCGCGAGGTCCTTAGGGCAGGCGTTGAGTAATTGTTCCCTCACAATCAGCTCATGGAGACTCTCGTAAGTCTTCCCTTTGCCTGATAATTCCACCCACTTGTGTAGATATGATGACAGGCGCTCCACAAATTGCTTTGGTGTCTCGTCTGACAAAGGCCGGCATTCACGAAAGCGTTTACGGTAGCCCTTCTCTGTAAAGTTGTAGCACTGCAATAGGGCCGCTTTCAAAACGTCGTAGTCTTTGGCGTCATTATTCGACAGTCTACTGTAGACATCGAGCGCCTTCCCCGTCAGTAGTGCGCTGAGTATGATCGCCCAGTTTTTACGTTGCCATTTAGCGCTTTCGGCGAACCTTTCAAACCTCGCCAGATAGCTGTCGATCTGGTCCTTTTCGTCGACGAACACTGGCAATTTTGGAGCCTTGAAGTCACTGATAACTTGTGGCGCACGCTGCTGTTGCTGGATGCGCGCCAACTCTAGTTGGTACTGACGCTCAGCCTCTCTTTCCTCTCTTTCTTCTCGGCGCCGCTGTTCTTCTGATTCTCTGTCTTCTCGGCGACGTTGTTCTTCTATTTCTAGACGCTTCTGTTCTAATTCTCTTTCTTCACGGCGACGCTGCTCTTCTAATTCTCGTTCTTCACGGCGACGCTGCTCTTCTAATTCTCGTTCTTCGCGCCGTCGCTGTTCTTCTCTTTCTTCACGCAATATTCTCTCCTGGCATTTGACGTACTCTGTCAACTGTTTGCCTTTTAGATTTAGTTCAACCCCTTTCTGCCAGAAGTCAGCCATCTTGATGCTTCTGGAAAGTAAATTTGAGAGTGGAAAGACGATTGAGCGATTGTATGCAGTTGTTGATGTATGCTGAATAAAAGTGCAAAAAAAAAATACGTCGACTTTGAGACTTGTATGCTGTTTGAGCGGGCTGCGTGAATAAACGAATCTGAGTTACACAACTATCAGGAATTCAAGCATCGGGGCTGAATCAGATACTGATAGAAAAACTCCAACATCAAACCGAGTGTAACATTTTGGCGTCAGTATTGTTGTAAAGTTGTGTGTGCTAAAATAAATACTTATATAATATATATTAGTATATATAAAATAGTTTTTGCTTTGAGAGTAAAGTTATATTGTGCAAGGAAACGTCGCCCTCGTCAGTTGCGGTTGTCATCGATCATAAATGTTACACTCAGTTTGATGTTGGTGTTTTCTATCAGTATCTGATTCAGCCCCGATGCTTGAATTCCTGATAGTTGTGTAACTCAGATTCGTTTATCCACGCAACCCGTCCAAACAGCATACAAGTCACAAAGTCAACGTATGAAGTTTTCCACTTTTATTCAGCACACACCAACAACTGCATACCCGTCCAAACAGCGTACAAGTCACAAAGTCGACGTATGAAGTTTTCCACTTTTATTCAGCACACACCAACAACTGCATACAATTCTCAACTCAACTCAACAACTTTCACAGCAACTCTCCAAATCACTATCAACAACTTTACTCTCTCCCAACAGCAACTCGGCACACGATTAAATAACCTCTCTCTTTTCTGGAACAATTTGGTATATGGTAGAAATGACGCACTGCCACCAATCGAACTAAAGATCGTCATCACTGACTTACGTCATTCACATTTTCTCTACTTCCGGGAACATTCACGACCTTCGATATCCATCCGGAAATTTCTATCAAGAGTAAACATGCAGATCCAGAATATTCTACATCAATATCGACCAACGAAAATTATCAACGTTATACAAAGCCTTTCCTAACAACAATGCAAACTCAAATCAAAGGTAAATAAACTCTATTATTGAATACTTTGCAAATCGAAACGATTAGATCTATCGTACACGCTTCCGACATACTTTCGTACGCGTTTCAACGTAACAATGAAAAACCAATAAATAACTTTAAATACATTAAGGGATTCATTGATTAATTTATTTCATTTTTTTTATTTCTTCTTATATTCCCTTGATATTTATTATTTGCATACACATTGAAAAGATCTGTGTAGAAATGTTGACAAATTACATAGAAATGTTCTTAATAACTTGTTTTATTTGTAATTTTAAGCTAATAACACGAAAGCAGTGTACAGTTAGTGTATATTTGTATTTCCTCATCCGCTCAAGAAAAGGTGAAAAGAGACTGAAAGTACGTAAATAAATAAAATAAAAATGTACGTATAAGTGAAGAGTGGATTTGCATAGTGTTATTCTTTGATGTGATGACACTGTTGTCTTCCATTCTTTTTACATTCTCTGTCTCCGTTTCTTTTTGTTTGTCTGTCTCTCTTTTTTCATGTTTTCCATTGTATTAATACTCTCTCTTTCCCTCTGTTGTGATTATCTTGCTCACATTCATCATACTGGAACTTGAGCAGCTCTTAAACTGGAAAAGGGCTATATAAGAACAATTCATTTAAGTCGTACAGATGAAAACTGACACAACCAACACCATACTAATGTTTACGTCATATCTGGACATGACTTTTGTATTATTCTAAAATCTTATCCTGAATCATTATAACTAGCATGTAACATGCGGGAATACTACGAAATAAATAAATAGTTAAACAACAAAGCGAAACAAACAAAACACAGATGCTCCCACAATCTCCTGTAACAACGGCCTAAACAAATATTTATTTAGAAGGGGGAAACGGTGGTAGAGAGGGTGGGGATTAATTACACACACAAAGGTCTCAAAAGGAATAAACAACGACAAAAGTCTTTTATATCACAGCTGAATGCTTAGTGACATTGTAGTTGATCTTGCCACGCATGGACCTACATTGGTTTGAACTGCATCTGTGTAGATAGATCTATGCTCTAGTGCAGTAGATTTTATTTTTCATTCATCCTCATCATTTTTAGTGCAACCCTAAAATAGCAACAGAAATGGCGTTTGAATGTTTGCTACATTTCAATATGTTTCTTGTAATTAAGCTCTTACCACAAAAAAATCTTAGCATCCATCCCAAAAGCGAAAGTGACACGCTTGAATTCGTTCTTAAGAACCGATGGACATTGCTAGTTTAAACCGAAAATCGTTTACTACAGACGGAAGTTATAGTTTCGGTAAACAAAGGGCACTTCCGTGAAGCGATTGTGAAAAAAGTAATTTTGTTGACAATTTTATCGAAATGTAACGGGTTTAAAAATAGACAGAGCATATTTATTATTTTGTATGTTTGCGTGAATCACTGCTGAAATGAATGCGTTGCCTTCTTTGGGGAGACATTTTGTAGTTTGTCCATATAGATTTGAAAACTGCGATGACCCGTAAGTTTTGCTTGCTTCTGTTTGGGACCTTGTATTATAGATAACCAAAGGGAGACGCGTCACAGGCATAGGCGCTCGCGTGTGCGGACTTTCTCAGCAGAGAACAAGCGCCTGTGGTTCAAGCGTAATCAAAATCTACCGGTGTTTCTCTTGCTCTCGATGAGCAAGCGCGCTTCTCTGAGGAGTTTAACACGTTCTGCTGCCGGTTAGAGAGGGATGATACGCGCGTAGAGACCTCCGATATCGTATCGCGA
Source organism: Oncomelania hupensis (assembly GCA_036898135.1). Taxonomy (NCBI): domain Eukaryota; kingdom Metazoa; phylum Mollusca; class Gastropoda; order Littorinimorpha; family Pomatiopsidae; genus Oncomelania; species Oncomelania hupensis. The sequence continues at coordinate 13,672,407 of CM072521.1, read as the reverse complement.
ATGAGAGAGCAGATTGCCGATGATGTTGAGTAGTACGCGATCGACAGAGCTCTCGTCGAGGCCTTTTTACGCCTCCTGAACTTTAGAAATCCGGATTGCATCGGCGGCCGCCTCCTGAAGATGTGCGCTGTTCAACTAAGTAATGTATTTAGTCGCCTGTTTGCTTAATCACTTAAAGATTGCATTGTCCCTGACTCTTAGAAAACCTCTACCATCGGTCCCTTACCTAAAAACAATAGACCCAAGACTTTGAATGATTACCGATCGGTTGCTTTGATTTTTCCAATGCCATGAAATGCCTTGTGTTACACTCGTTTGGCGTTTTTCTATCAGTAGATTCAGCCCCAATGCTTAAATCCTGATAAGTGTAACTCAGATTCGTTTATCCACGCAACCTGTCCACTCAGCAACAAGGCACGGAGTCGTCGTATGAAGTTTCCCAACTTTATTCAACGTACATCAACAACTGCATACAATCGCTCAATCACTTTTTCAATTTTTTCTCTACACAGTGCATCAATTATATAGTTTTTTCTAAACTCCAGATAACGTCAGAATGTTCGAGGGAATAAACTTCGTCATCACTGTCATAAATCATACAACATTCTTCATCATAAAAGAATCTCTCAGCTTATAGTGGATCTATCTAGATTCTTCGATGATAGTAAACACGCAACTCTAGAGAAGTCTCCAATAATATCGACCAACGAAAATTATCAACGTTATACAAAGCTTCTTCTAACAACAATGCAAAATCAAATCAAAGGTAAATACACTTTGTTATTGAATGCTTTGCAAAATAAAACGATCAGATCTATCGCACGCGTTTCACACGCACCATCGTGCGCGTCGCAAACGTAACAAAACTCCCTACACAAGAAGAAATTTACTTAATTTCTTTCAGCAACGTTCAGACGCAATGAACTAACAAAGTCCAGAATTAAAACTTATTTTAGTCTGTCTGGATACTGTCAATGTTCTTTACTCACACTCTGCTGAGAAAGTCTGCAACAACATTGTCTAATCCTTTAATAGATTCTACTCGCATGTTAAAGTTCTGCAAGTACATAGCCCATCTCATGGTGCAACTGTTCACAAACTTGGCAGAGTTCAAGTAGGTTAGCGGCTTGTGATCAGTCTGTAGCACGAACTTCACTCCTTGAAGGTACAGTTCGATCTTCCGGATTCCCCATATGATGGCAAGGCACTCTTTCTCCATGGTCGAGTAATTTTTCTCAGCCCTGGACAGCTTCTTGAGGGCGTAACTGACCGGAAATAGTTTCCCTTCGTGTTCCTGCATCAGTATGGCGCCGATCCCTTCGTCCGCTGCGTCTGCTTTTAAGATGTAGTCCTCGGAAGTGTCGGGCAGTTGTAGCACCGGATCCTTCGAAAGGAGGTCGCCCATAGTCTGGTATGCCTTCTCCTGAGACGGTCCCCACTGCACTTGTTTCGGACAGCCTTTCCGCACCAGGTCCGACAAAGGTGATGTGATGGTTGAGTAGTTTGGCACGAACTCCCTATAATACCCAGCCAATCCCAGGAAAGACCGCACTTGCTTCTTTGTCTGTAGGACGGGGAACGCTCAGAATTTTGGTGACATTTTCTAGCAGAAGCCCCTTTTGTCCTTCTTTCAGCGAATGGCCGATGAAGTCGACGTTGTCAGTTCCCAGAATGCACTTACTGGGTCTCACGGTCAGGTAAGCATCTGTTAGACGGTGGAATAGCTCCCTCAAGGTGCATATGTTCTTCCCAGGTGTGGGTGTGGACTAGCAGGTCGTCCCAGTAACACACGACGTTGTCCATCCCATTGAGCATCTTCTTCATTCCTCTCTTCAGGGTAGCACCGCTGTTGACCATGCCAAAGAGCATCCTTAGGCACTCGAATGTCCCATCAGGAGTTATAAAAGCAGTCTGTGGTATGTCCTGTGGATGCACGATAATAATAATTATTATTATTATTGAAGAATTCTCTAGGGTTGCGTGTTTACTATCATCGAAGAATCTAGATAGATCCACTAATACTTACCTTTGCTGAGGTCAATCTTCGAGAATATTTTACTCCCCGATAATTGGCGGAAGAAGTCTGCTGCAGTAGGCATCAGCTCGGGGTCGAAGACGGTGATCTTATTAACCTTCAGGTGGTCGATGCATACTCTGTTGCTCCCGTCCTTCTTCTTCACGACCACGACAGAGGACGCGTAGGGGGAACTGGACTCCCTGATGATGCCCATCTTCAGCATCTCATCGATGTCTTTTTTCAAGGATTCACGGGCCTTGAAAGGGATCGGGAAGGGTTTGGATCGAACGGGAATATTTGAATTGAGGTGGACTTCATGTTCGACCAAAGTCGTAGAGCCTGGAACATCGCTAAAGATTATGGGGAAACTCGCCCATAAGGTCCTTGAGCTCCATCTTTTGACCTTCTGTCAAGCTTGGTCCTAGCTTAACATAATCGATGCCCTCTTTACTGTGGAAGTCTCCAAGTTCCAACAGTTCCTCGCTTTCAAAGCTGTCGTCGATCTCAGCTGCCGTTGCTGCGTGTACAATCTCTGATGGCCTTCCCACGTACAGCTTAAGGAGGTTGGCGTGATATATCTTGGAATGCTGGCCGACCTTCACCTTGTAGTCGTTGATCCCCACCACGGTCTCCACTTCGTATGGGCCTTTCCACTGCATCAGCAACTTATTGTGATCGGTAGGTAGCAGCACCAGCACTTTGTTGCAAGGTTTGAACTTCCTGTTCACAGCCCTACGGTCATAGTAGTGCTTTCCACAGTCCTGGGACTTCTTCAGGTTTTCGCTGGCTATCTCGAGAGTCTGCTCCAGCTTCTTCCGTAGCTCAAACACGTACTGGTAGCTGTTCTTTACCTCTGGAGTGTCTACTTCCTTCGTCCACAGTTCTTTCAGGATGTGCATCGGCCCTCGGATGGTTCTTCCGTACAGCAGCTCGAACGGAGAAAAGCCGGTGGACTCCTGCGGTACCTCTCTGTAGGCGAAAAGTAATGCGTTGATGTAGCGATGCCATTGTTTGGGCTGCTCGCTGCACAGTTTCTTCAGGGTGGACTTCAGCGTAGCATTGAACTTTTCGACGAGCCCGTTGCACATTGGATGGCAGGGTGTCGTAGTCAAATGCCGGATGCTCAGCAGTCTATTGACCTCCTTCATGCAGTCAGAGACGAACTGCGTCCCAAGGTCTGTCAGGATTTCTTCAGGCACCCCAAGTCTACTGAACATGTCCACTAGCGCCTCTGCTACAGTTTCAGTGTCAATCTTCTTCAGTGCCGCTGCTTCTGGGTACCGAGTCGCATAGTCCACTGAAGTTAGTACCCACCGATGACCTTCTTCACTCGGAGGTTTTATTTCGCCGATTAAGTCCAAGGCCACCCTCTTGAAGGGTCGGTCGATCAAAGGCATCCTCTGCATAGGCACTTTCGGGACCCTTCCTCAAAGTATGTTCTTCTGGCAAATGTCATATGAACGGTAGAAACGTCTGACGTCCGCATGACGTCCTGGCCAGTAGAATACCGCCTGGATTCTGTCTGACGTCTTTTTGATGCCCAGGTGACCTCCCATGAATCGTGAGCTATTTCCATCACTTGGCGCTTTAGGGGTAACGGTACCAAGACTTGACGTAGTGGTTTCCCTCAGTTGACTCTCGGGTGCTGGAAGATTCTGTACAGGACCTTGGCCTTCACCTCAAAGTAGACCGTGCCACTGCCTTTGGTCACGTGGTCTTTGCGGTTTCTGTACTTGTTTAAAGTGCTTTCAGCTTCATGGAGCTGGATCAGCTTATCTCTGTCCACGATGGCGGCTTTGGAGTTGTCGGCGACCTTCAGTGGCGTAGTCGTCTTGTCTCTCTTGGCCTGGGCCCTGGTAGTAACAGCACCGGCGATCTCTGGTCGGCAGGGCTGAGCCGGAGTAGCCACATTGTCCCGTAGCAGCTCTGTAAGGTCTCCATCGGGAAATGGCAATGGATCCTCCTCCGCAACTTCGACGCGTTGGGTTGAGGCAGGACTCCTTTCTGAATCGGGGTCGTCTGGTCGTCTCGCGCCGTCGATATTCCCGATCATCAAATCATACAGCGGCTTCTTCAGTCAAACCGCTTCTACTTCGCCTATGTAGAAAGGAGTGCTGACTTGAATCTTCGCAACTGGCGCTCTCACACATTTGCTGTCGGCCATGAGTGTCCATTTAGATTCGCCAGTGAACTGTTCTTTTGCGATTAGGTCTTCTTTGACGATGACCCCACTGCAACCTGAGTCTCTTATGACAGTCACTTCATGATTTCCGACGCGTCCCTTGGAAACAGGCATGTTCTGGACGGTCACAGATGCGCTGGCGACGACGGAGATGGATTTCCCGTTGGCAAGGAGAAGTTGGCCATCAATCATACACTCTTGCACGTCCGCAAGAGTACCTGTGCGCTCGGTCTCACTCGGAAGAATGACGCTCCCGCCGCACACTTGATGGTCAGATCTACTAGTTTGCCGTCGATTGGAGAAACGCCTCTGTCGGTTGCCCGCCTCTACGTTGTCCGTATTGCTCTGCTGTCCGCTACTTTTATTTTGAGGACAGTTAGAAGCTCTGTGGTCTGTAGCGTTGCAGGTGAAACAGCCTTTTGAACGCCCTTCCCTGGAAGGTGGCGTGGAGTTCGTGTGTCTCTGGCTCGTCTGACTTTCCTGGGTCTGGTTCCCATGGTTTCCAGTCTTCTGAAAATGTTTCGTAGCCTTGGGTGGCCCCAGCGTCTTCCCATAAGCGATATCTTTCAGCAGCCTCAACAACGTCTTTTAGCGTCTCCAACTTTTGTATTTCCAAGTGGATCGCTAGGTCCTTAGGGCATGCGTTGAGTAATTGCTCCCTTACGATCAGATCATGGAGTCTCTCGTAAGTCTTCCTGATAACTCCAACCACTTGTGTAGATATGACGACAGGCGCTCCACAAACTCCTTTGGCGTCTCGTCTGACAAAGGCCGCATTCACGAAAGCGTTTACGGTAGCCCTTCTCTGTAAAGTTGTAGCACTGCAATAGGGCCTCTTTCAAAACTTCTTGGGCGTCAGTATTCGACAGTCTGGTGTAGACGTCGAGCGCCTTCCCCGTCAGTAGTGCGCTGAGTATGATCACCCAGTCTTGACGTTGCCATTTAGCGGTTTCGGCGAACCTTTCGAACCTCGCCAGATAGCTGTCGATCTGGTCCTTTTCGTCGACGAATGCTGGCAATTTTGGAGCTTTGAAGTCGCTGATGTGGATGTATACGCTCCTGTGCTGAAGTAGACGCGACGTCCGCTCGTCGCTCTCTCTAATACTGGCGATGTAGCTCCGATGTAGTCTTACGGCAGCCACGTAGTCCCAGTCTGTTGTTCGCTCACGAAGCAACTAATAATAATAATAATAATAATAATACCGGATGCTAATACGCGCTTTACTTCGAATGATTTCAAACTCAAAGCGCGGCGACCTATACCAACATACACGCTCATACACAACTCTTCGGCGACTACACGCCCTTGCAGTCAACCGGAACCTATCGTGGATGTAGTCCCAGTATATTGGCCCCTCCCGACGCAACTCGTTGGGGGCTACCCTCGATGACTGCCTCTCGTAACGTTGACTCGCTTGTTTAGCAGTTGAACCCTTGGCTATGGCGTGGATATCGGCTTGGCCCCCCAAAATGTTACACTCGTTTGGTGTTTTTCTATCAGTAGATTCAGCCCCAATGCTTGAATCCTGATAGGTGTAACTCAGATTCGTTTATCCACGCAACCTGTTCACTCAGCAACAAGGCACGGAGTCGTCGTATGAAGTTTTCCAACTTTATTCAGCGTACATCAACAACTGCATACAATTGCTCAATCACTTTTTAGCTTTTTTCTCTACACAGTGCATCAATAATATAGTTTTTTTTTCTCTAAACTCCAGATAAACGTCAAAATGTTCGAGCGTGACATTACAACTAATCGGAATAAACTTCGTCATCACTGTCTTACGTCATACAACATTCTTCATCATAAAAGAAGCTCTCAGTTTATAGTGGATCTATCTAGATTCTTCGATGATAGTTAACACGCAACTCTAGAGAAGTCTCCAATAATATCGACCAACAAAAATTATCAACGTTATACAAAGCTTCTAACAACAATGCAAAATCAAATCAAAGGTAAATACACTTTGTTATTGAATGCTTTGCAAAATAAAACGATCAGATCTATCGCGCGCGTTTCACACGCACCATCGTGCGCGTCGCAAACGTAACACCTTGGCGTAGCCTATGATTCTTTCTCATCTCTTTTATCAAACAAAAACATTTCACGAACCTTTACAGTTTTCCTATCGAAGAAACAGAGGAATTAACGATGCTGTCCAGACCCTCCTCCACCAAGCTCTTTTTTATTTGGAAAAATCATGTTTCTTTGCCCGCATTCTGTTTGCTGATTTCTCTTCTGCTTTCAGTACTATCCAGCCCCATCTCATTGCTCAGAAGCTTCTAACCTTGATTGTAACCCTGTGACTTATCCTCTGGATCGTTAGCTTCCGCGCTCAAAGACTCCGTCTGTCCGTTGTCAGGCCGCTACCTCTTTTTGCCAAGGACCACGTCACGTCAGTCTTAAGGAATTGTTCTCTCCTGTATTCTTCTCTCTCTACAGTAATGACTGTCAAAGTGTTACACGTTATTTATCAATAGTTGATTCAGCCCCGATGCTTGAATCTTAATATGTGTAACTCGAATTCGTTTATACACGCAGCCGGTTCATTCAGCAACAAGACAGGAGTCGTCGTATAAAGTTTTCCAACTTTATTCAGCAAACATCAACAACTGCATACAAGATCGCTATCCGAAAGTCATTACAAAGATCACTAACAAGCAGACAGTGCATTACTTATCTAGCCTCTCTGCAATCGAGAACAAATTCGAACATTTTAGCATGACGCAATAACACCCAATCAAAACAAAACTCGTCAGCGGAACTTAGTTCTGTCTTACGTCATAGAACATTCTTTAGGTTAGAGGAATCGCTTAGCTATTATGATGCCTATCTGGAAGCTTCGGTCGATAATAAACATGTAATTCCAGAAAATTCTGAACAATATCGACCGCGAAACTATCAACATTATACAAAGCTTCTTCTAGCAACAGCTCAAAATCAAATCAAAGGTAAATACATGCTAACATTGCATGCTTTGCCAAACAAAATAATCGGATCTATCGTGCGCGTCTGAATCATAACACAAAGAGCCACCTCAGCTCTCATGATTAAATACTCTGATGATTCTGCCATTGAAGATTTTTCCAATTCTTGTTCTGCCTACTTTTTTCAAGTATAGCGGCTAGTGTGAACAGAACTTTCTTGATCTGAACGTCCGTAAAATCAAAGAATTATCATTGACCTTAGGAAAAATCATACCCTACTTCCTGATCTTGTTATTGGCGGCACCAAAGTTGAACAGATGACTGACTACAAGTACAGGTATCTCGGAACAGTCATTGACGCGAACCTCAGCTTCAAGCCGAACACACAGTACTTAAAATCAAGAAATGTCAAGCTCTCATCCAAAGCCTTCAAAGACTCCGGAAACTGAATCTCAACTCTGACATCCTCCAACTCTTTTATTGTTCTTTTATTTAGTCAGTTTTAACCTTCTCTTGTATCTGCTGGTATGGAAGTTTATGCGTGAAGAACAGAAGAGTGCTTGTTCGTGTAGTGAATATGTGCAGTAAGATTGGGGAAGAAAACAAAAAATCTTATTCTGCTGTATGAACGCCGTGTGCTGCGAAAAGCAGCAAGCATTGTACATGACTACAATCATGTATTGGCCAGCCAGTACGAACTACAACCATCGGGCAGTGTCACGAGAGGCTATTTAGACCCTGCACCACGGTTTCACGCCTAAAATAGTTCAGCCTGCTGTAGTCTTTGTAAATTAAAGTAGCTGCCTAGAAGACGACACAAGTCAGTTGTGTGCTAAGCATAGGTAGGCCGTGACCTTATGCTGCTGACGTATAGCCACCCCCGCTAGAGTGCACCACAAGTATCGGACGAGATTTTCGCGGGCTTTGGCTGACCGCAAGGCTAGGTAGTCATTCTTTCTCTGAATCTCAACCGAATAGGACGCATGCTAAAAGATCTCTCAGAAAGACTAAGCAGGTGACGGATGAAAGACATTCATCGCAGTATAGCCGCAGCCTGACATTGTCAAAATGTTTAATGATCAATCTTTTGTTTCATCGCGTTTTATTGATAATATTGTTGGAATATGTTTGTGAATTCTTGCCATGTTTTATCATTGTGAATGTTAGTCAATCTTTGCTTGACCACTTTGTCCCTGTGGGTTCGGGCATTAAATAGAATAGACCCAACGTTTCCCGGCGTGTCGTAAGAGGCGACTAACAGGGGTGATGTTAGCACGGCATCACTGGGCGAAAGTCTTCTACACAGAAGTCACCGGCCAGGGCGGAGAAACGTCATGTTACTACAGGTTCAACGACCACGTGCTCAGGGCCAAGGCGAGCCACACTGTATTCGTGGAATTGGCTGTGGCCAACAGCCTGGAGAGGATTGGGCACCGCCAGGTCTTTTTTGCCCAAGACACACTACATGATGACACTATCCACTAATTCCATCCTGGATCAGTGGTCGCCCGGCTCAAGGACTGCGCCTTCCGTTGGCCACCAGAACGGATGTGTTAAGTATGCTACTGATGGACAATTTAGCAAGATCCGCACGAGAAACAACATCGTCATAGGAACCTGGAATGTCAGAACCCTAACTGCGGAAGGAAAATTAGAAGAACTGGCCCATGAGCTGGACCACTATCGATGGAACGTTCTAGGCATCAGCAAACTGCGCTGGAAACGCCTAGGTGAAACAACGACCGACAAAGGCCACAAGCTCTACTTCAGCGATAGAGATGACAGGCACGAACACGGCGTTGGATTCTTGGTTCACAAAAACATTCTAGCCACTGTCATGGGTTGCCGCCCAGTCTCCAGTAGACTCATTACCATCCGCCTGAGAGCAGCCCCTTTCAACATCACCATCATCCAGGCCTATGCCCCAACACCAGACTATGACGACAGCGAAGTGGAGGATTTTTATGAAAATCTACAGGCGGTCCTTGACCAAGTGCCGAAGAAGGACATAGGCATAGTGCAAGGCGACTGGAATGCCAAGGTTGGCCAAGATGCGCACCACAACTGGGGAGACACATGTGGACCTAACTGCAACAACGAGAAAAATGACAGGGGTCTGAGACTCTTGGAGTTTGCCAGATACTGTCGTGAGATGACTAGTTTTACTCTGCTTATTTTAATATTTAGCTTGGTTAGTCTATGTAATATTAGAATTTCAAAGTTAGCAAGCAGCAGACGATGGAAGTAATCAAGCGTAGCAGAAGCCTACTGCCGATTACACACCGTGGTAGCTGACGGTAAGCAAAGGCAATGACATCATCGTAACGCCGTTAGGTAAGTCAGTTATCCGCCAATGAGAACACAGCTAGAAGGGACTCAACTAGGTCGGACTACTTCGAATGTAGAGAAGAACCGGCAGTCGTGTTTAAACCGAGTAAGAGTAAAGAGCTACATAGCTACACAGGAGCAGTAGTTCTCTCCAGAAAAGACTAGGACGCAGTACTTGTGTAAATTCGAATTCACTCAAGTAGCCACTGGCCTGATATTGTCACGAAGGTAAATGAACATATTTCTGTTTCGTCGTGATGTATTATATAATTGTGGAATTATGTTTGTGAAATTTGATATGCATAGAATTGAATTGTTAGCCCAACTTTGCCGAACACGTGGCGTAGCTGACCACGAGGCAAAAAGACGACCGGCGTACACCATCTTGAATTATGTATGGACCCACTGTTGTTTAACTTATATGTATGCTTACAGACCAGTGACTGTACAAATGAATGTGTATATTATTATTAATTCTTGATGTGTATAAGTAGCCATGTTTTATATTTAGGAATGTATAGGAAATTAGAGTGGAGATTCCAGTGGACCACGGACTTAGCAGAAATGTTCGTCGCTTATATATGTAGATGTGTGCTAATCACTGAAGGCTATTACGACCTTCAGTGAGACGCTCTGCACACACCTATCATTCAAGGTTGTGCAGAATTTCGTCTCATATGTTACAGACGAACAGGCGTTCTGTAGTGCGCCCAACACAGCCTCAGACGAAACCACGTCGACGCAGTAGTTGGCTGCAACGGCATCCCCAGCATTGCGCGAGGAAAGCCAACCAGTCACAGGGAAGAACCAGAAGAAGACAACACAAGTTGTCAACAAACCGACCACAGCACAGCACGCCAGACACACAGTTAAGTCTATAGTCGTGTGTGCACACAAAACTGAGAGCTACAGGACCACAGTAGTCCACTTCTCATGAACAATAACATCCAGTGCCCAAGGATGAACTATTAGCTGCATAGACTATCAGCGATCGAATTATTCACAGTGACTATATAACGTTTAAGGTAGATTAGTACTTAGAAAATCTTGTATAGAGTAGAAGAAATAAATGTGTGATGTTTAACTGTTATCAAGTGGCTGGACTACATATGATTCATAGCCGTGTGAAAGCTAGTGTGACAGTAATCTTTTACCATTTTTCTATCTTTCTCTGTAACCCAGCCTTAACCACAGACCGAGCTAAATAAATAAATTTATTATAGTAGTCCACAGGGTGACTAACTAGCAGTTCCCATCGGATAAAGCGTGAGGTTTACATAATTCCATTGTGCAGAGCCCTAAAACCCATAAACCCACGTGACAGATACAACAATCTGGTACTGGCAAACACGCTTGGTCTCCACATAAACTCCAGACGATGGACATGGCACAGTCCCGGCGGGGAGCATCACAACCAAATAGACTACATCAAAAAACGCCTTTAGATCAAGCATCAACATTAGCAGGACACGCACTTTTCCAGGAGCAGACATCGGAAGTGACCACGATCTCTTGATGATGTCTTTCCGGCTCCACTTACAGAGAGTAAATACAGCAAAGTGAACGAGACTGAAGTTCGACCTGGACAAACTGCAAGACCCGGAAGTGGCAGAACTATTTCAGGCCACAATTGGAGGAAAATTTTCACCACTGCTCATTTTGGGAGCTGGTGAAGTAGATGTCAACACCATGACCACCACCTTCAACTCAGCTGTGACAGATGCCGCCACTGAGATCCTTGGCAAGCACCGACCAAAGAAGAAGCCGTGGATCACACCTGAACTTTTGGATCTGTGTGATAAACGAAGAGATATAAAAAAAAAAAACAGAACAAGAACACCTCACAGGGAGCTGATGTCTACCGAAAAATCAACAATGACATCCGAAAAGGCATGCGCACAGCAAAGTAGAACTGGATAGAAGATCAATGCCAGGAAATAGAGAACAGTCTGAACAAAAACAACAGCAAGAAGGCCTACCAGACTGTGAAGCGGCTGACAAGTGTCAAACAGCCCAAAGTCTCCACGATCCAAAGCAAGTCTGGCATATGCCTTACAGAAGAGCAAGAAGTCTTGGACAGATGGACAGAGTACTGCTCTGACCTTTACAACCATACACCAATTGGAGACCCATCAGTTCTAGCATGTCCTGAGAACAGAGAAGAAGAAGAAATCCTCCCAATTCTCCGGGAAGAAGTTGAGGCAGCAGTGCAATCGCTAAAGAAAGGGAAGTCAGCGGGAGTGGACAACATACCCGCGGAACTGCTACAAGCAGAAGGAGAAGCGATGATTGATGCCCTCACCATTATCTGTAACAAGATCTGGCAGAGTGGGGAGTGGCCTATACCATGGGCCCAGTCGCTTGTCATCACTCTTCCCAAAAAAGGTATCCTTCAGGAGTGTGAAAATTACCGCACCATCAGCCTCATCAGCCATCCCAGCAAGGTCCTCCTGAAAATAATACTCAACAGGTTGAAACCCCAAGCTGAACAAATCATAGCTGAAGAACAAGCAGGATTCAGGGCAGGGCGAAGTACCACTGAACAGATTTTCAACCTCAGAATAATCTGTGAGAAATACCTACAGCACCAACAACATCTATATCATGTGTTCATAGACTTCAAGAAGGAATTTGGCCGAGTCTGGCATGCAGCTCTATTGGCAACAATTAAAGTGTACAACATCAGCCCTAAAATTATTGAAGTCATCAAAAGCCTGTATGACAAGGCTACCAGTGCAGTCCTCCACAACAGCGCCTCCATCGGGAGCTGGTTCAGAACAACAATCGGTGTGTGTCAAGGATGCCTACTCTCTCCAACACTCTTCAACAGCTTCATAGAGCGCATCATGTCAGATGCTCTAGCAGATCATGAAGGCACAGTCAGCATAGGGGGTAGAGCAATCTCCAATCTTCGTTTTGCGGATGACATTGATGGATTGGCTGGAGAGGAACAAGAACTTGAACAGCTGGTACAGAGGCTTGACACCACGTCCAGAGCTTATGGAATGGAAATATGTGCAAAGAAGACCAAAATATTGACCAACAACACCAATGGCATCAACACTGACATCAAAGTCCAGGGCCAATCCCTCAACACAGTGCATAGCTTCAAATATTTAGGAGCCATCGTATCAGACAATGGGTCCCGACAGGAAGTCCTCTTCAGGATCGCACAAACAACTGCTGCCCTGAGAAGGTTGAAGCCCATTTGGAAAGACAGGACCATCAGTCTACATTCCAAAGTAAGACTGCTGCGCCCACTTGTCATTTCCATCTTCCTATATGCTTGCGAAGCATGGACCCTCACAGCAGACCTCCAACGAAGAATACAAAGCATGGAGATGAGGTGCTACAGAAGACTTCTGGGCATTTCCTATACCCAACACATCACCAACGACGAAGTCCGACAGACCATCACACAAGCCATTGGACAACACGATGACCTGCTCACAGTGGTGAAGAAACGGAAACTCCGATGGTATGGCCACGTCACCAGATCATCAGGCCTTGCAAAGACTATTCTGCAAGGCACAGTGCAAGGGGTTAGAAGAAGAGGGAGACCGAAAAAGAGGTGGGAGGACAACATTCGAGAATGGACTGGTTTGACACTGAACGAAGCCATGAGGGCTGCTGAGGACAGAGAAAGATGGAGTATGCTGGTTAAACAATCATCTATGGTGCCCCTACGACTTCCGGGTTACGGGAAAGGATAGAGATAGGATAGGCTTGACCACGTGGCGGACACACGAGCCGTTTCGGCACCACGAGGTAGTCTCTACTGTCCAAATGTTGGCTCTCCTATGTGTATTATTGCATACCAGTGGCTGTACCTGAGAATGTGTATATTGTTAATTACTTCTCCATGTGTTTAGTTAGCCATGATATGTATATGTATAGGAATTATGTCGGAGATTCCAGTGGACCACGGACTTAGAAGAATGTTCGTCCCTTGTTTGTATAAGTGGATGCGATCTCAACTGAGGGCTGTTTCTGCCATCAGTGAGACGCTCTGCACAACCTTTGTATACAAGGCGTTGCAGAAACTCGTCTTAGACGCAGACGAGCAGGCTAGTTGGTCCGAGGCAGGGATAGACCACTAAGAGTCAACCCTGACATTCGGCCAGCAGGGGAACATCGAGCACTGAGCTCCGATAGCCCAATAATCAACAACCAAGGAGGAGACACCATCAACACACCTCAAAATATCAGCTAAGTGCACAAGAATAATTGCACACACACTGATCTAGAAGGGCTGTGCGGTAGTCCACTCTCCTGAAAACAAACATTAGGCCAACCAGAACAAATAGCCCAACGATGAGACAGTAGCAAATCTCAAGAACAGTAGCAGCATAGGCCCATCAAGGAGCGAACTAGTCGAAGTGAATTTGGACATTTAAGTTAATAGAGTGTTTAGAGAATTATGTATAGAGTAGAGGAAATAAATGTGTGATATTTACTGTTAACAAGTGGCTGGACTAACTATGTTTCATAGCCGTGCGAGAGCTAGTGTGTCAATAAATCTTTTACCATTTTCTCCCCATCCCTATTACCCTATCCGCACACAGACCGAGCTAAACATATAAATGTATTAAGATTAGTCATAGGATGATTAAGCTAGCCGATCTCCGCAGACAAAGACGAGTGGGTAATAGCATTCCATTGTGCAGAGCCCAGTAACAATAGACCCACCGTCACAGGCAGAAGGTATCGTATGCCGAAATGTAGAGGTACGATCAAATAGGTTTGTTCCAAAATCAATTGCCCTGTTCAAAATCAGTGGAATCAATGCATCTCATATTCCTTCTTGCAATTGTGTGCGTGTTTGTGTGCGTGTGATGAGGTAAAGGATGCTATGAAATGATGATTTAAAATCACTGGAAATTGCACGATTTATATAAGAAAGTAATTTTATTGGAATTTCATAGCGGTGATTATTTGTGATATGCAAGTGCAATGGTTGTTTGGACTCCTTATATTTTTGTGCATTACTGTTTACAAATTATTGTGATTTTTGTGGTTTACTGTGAATGTATTAATTTTGTGTAATTCAAAAGTATATTATATTTATTTTTAAGCTGTCTTTTTTTTTTTTAAATTGTATTCTGTGTTGGCAGCACAATGTATTTTCTCAGTCAGATAATACAGCTATCGTATTCGTGTTCGTGGAGAAAAATATAAGATTAGTCTCATTAGATAAGATAAGATAGCAATTTTATTTTCCAAGGGTAAAAGAATAAGCGCCTAGTGCACTTTTTTACATCCTGACCTTGTAACAATAAAAATGAATTACAGAAATAACGTTTAAACAATAAACATCTTAATCTAACACAAACAAGCTGGTTCATAAAATAATAATAATCACCATCATCATCATCATCATCATCATCATCATCATCATCATCAATTGTTAATAATTGTTTTGAAAATTCACACACACACACACACACACACACACACACACACACAAGATTATATTTATAAATGTTGTTGATGTTCAACATGTAATTAATTGCATGTTTAGTTTAAGTTTTTATGTGTTTCAAAGCCTGTTTTTTAAATGATGTAAATTGAAGTACTGGGCTGCGTAGATCTTCATGAAATTAATTCCGCAAAGTGGAACCAGAATACGCTAGACTAGTTTTGAAGAGATCAATTCTTGGAATAGGAATATTTAACTTGGTGGAGGATCTCGCAGTTTTCTTCGAACAAATAGAAGAAATGTATCTTGAACACTGATAAAAGCAGTGCTATTTGGTTAGGTAGTATGCACAATTCGGAAATACGCTTTATGCCCCACCTGCACAAGGTGGAACCCTGAAAGATTCAAAATACTGGGTATATGGTTCACACTTGACCTTAAGAAATGTGTAGAGATTAATTTTCGAGAAAAGTTTTTAGAAATTAAGAATATGTTTAAAGTCTGGTTAAAACGTCAGATTACGCCTTTGGGGCGTGTGGCTGTTCTAAAGTCACTTATTTTGTCGAAACTTGTTCATCTTTGGTTGCTGTTGCCAAATCCACCAGATGATATTGTGAATGAATTACAAAAATGTGTTTATTGCTTTGTTTGGGGAAGAAAAAATGATAAAATAAGTAGAAAAGTTTCTGTAAAACGTATTGATTATGGGGAAGTTGGAATTCCAGATGTGAGGAAGTTTATGAGTGCTCTTAAGGTAACATGGCTAAGGAAATTACAATCGAGTAATCATAAATGGACAAACATTGTTAAAAAAAACATCAAATAAATTTGAACTCCTTGATAAACTGGGTACTATAATAGATATGGATAGAAAGGTAAATCAGTACTGGTTAGATGTAGCGAAAGCGTATAAAGAGTTAGGAACAAATATAAAAATTAAGACAAATGAGGAACTTAGAGGAGAACCTATCTTTTGTAACATTAATATTTTGATTGGAGG
The DNA here is from genome assembly GCA_036898135.1 of Oncomelania hupensis. Lineage (NCBI taxonomy): Eukaryota > Metazoa > Mollusca > Gastropoda > Littorinimorpha > Pomatiopsidae > Oncomelania > Oncomelania hupensis. Next base: position 13,656,533 of record CM072521.1, on the reverse strand, counting down.
GGAGACTATTTTTTCCCAAATTGGATAGAGAAAGGGGTTTACAATATGAATATTGGTCATTTCCTAAAGGAGAATGGGTTGTTTCTATATTTACAAACATTTAGTGAGAAATATAGAATTGCGGTAAATTTTTTCACTTACTCTGGGTGTGTAAACGCTATTAAAAAATACATACGTACAACAGATATCGATGTGGCCGGTGAGCATTTGCAAGGGTATGAACATAGCAAAGTACTCAGACTTGTTTTGTCAGTGCCCAAAGGGGCAGGAATGTTCTATGACATTTTGGTACAAAATGAACATGAGCCAAATTGTTGCAAAAATTGGGAGCAACGAGTAAATATACAGATGTCATGGAAAAAAAATATTTAAAAGGATAAAGCAAATAAAAGACACTAAACTTAAATGGTTTCAAATCAGGGTAGTTCATAGAATATTAAGTACAAATACAATTTTACATAGTATGGGATTAGAAAATAGTAATAACTGTACCTTTTGTGCGATGGCAAAAGAAAATATCCAGCATCTTCTTTGGTCTGTAATTCGGTGCAACAATTTTGGAATAATTTCCAAAATGCATTAGTTAACAAATGCTCACATGTCACATTACTTAGGTTCAATGAACATTTAATTATTTTTGGTTGCGACAAGGCGACAGTAACCGATGATGTGATGGATTTGATGATTTTGTTAGCAAAAACATACATTTACAGGTGTAAAATGAATAAAGAAATGCCTGTCTATGAAGTTTTTTTATTCACTCTGAGAAACAGATATGAAACGGAAAGGTACATTGCTAGTACACAGATGAGTCTAAATGTTGTCCGTACAATGTGGCAGCTGTACTTGCCCCTTTTTGATAATCTGTAATAATATTTTTGTACACTTTTTCTTATCCTGTGTACATGTACTCATGTATATTTTTGTTTAGGCTTTGCTTGCGGATGCTCATGTACATGTAATATAAAACCCTGTGCATTTTCTCTCTCATTCCCTCTCTCTTATTTTTTCTTCTTTCTTATAAATATTTATTTTAGTATTCTTCTAAAGTATATTTCTTGTATGTCTATCTATATATAAAAAAAGCCTTATATTTGCTTGTATGATAACATAAGTATGAATATCTATGGAAATACTGTGGTTGTTATACATGCATGTATTTGGTGATTTAAAATTTCTTTAAAAAAAATAAAATAGAAGAAATGTAGGAAGGTGCATTGCCAGAAATGATCTTCTGCACGAAAACCCATTTATTGACTCACAATGCGAGTTTGTGTACTCGTAAAAAATGCTGTCCGTCTGTCTGTCGTCCGGTGTCCACCGTCTGGATGTGCAAAACTTGCAAGTATTAATTTTTCAGAATCTTTTTCAACTATCAAACCAAACTTGGTAAGATATCCATAAGACCTCATAAATGATCAGTGAATGAATGACTTCACTTCAAAGTCAAGGTCACAGGTTAAACAAACGTTAGTCCAAAATGACCATAAGTTATTAATATTGAACTTAGATTCTTGGATGAATGATAGATATTAATTAGACACACATCTTATGTACATTTTGTCAACCTCATTCCAAGTTCAAGGTCACCGGAGCTGGCCAAAGTAGTTAATATAGGTACTTTGAAGTGAACTTGACCCAAAACTATGAGAGATATAAAGTTCAACTTGTATTTAGAGATGCTAGATCGATCTTTTATATTGTTCAGTTTTTTGCGTTGATCTTGAAAAAAACATACCATAAAATACATCGTACAATGCAATGGTTCTATTTAACCCATATTATGGAACAACATTGGGTTATTTGATCATACATGAGCATGAGAGGTCACGTGAAGGTCAAGGTCATCCCATGGTCAAGGTCACTAAAGGTCAAGGTCATCCCACTGTTGTTGTTGTTTTGCATAATACAACATTTGTTGTAGTTTATTTGATATCACATGAGTATATTTGGAGCCGGAGGTCAAGAATGATCATCTCAAGTTCAAGAACATCGAAAGATCAAAGTTGGTGTTGTCTGCATTTAATAATGCCACTGTTTTATTTTTTTTCTGGCCATTAATTTTCATGTTACATATTGCAAGATTCATAAGGAATATGCGAATCATATGGGCTTTGCCCTTCTAGTTAAATTTTAATCTGTCGGCAAGAGATAGTATATTCAGTTGTTTATAGTCATCAAGAGATATGTTTTAAGAACAACTTGTTTAATTGCACGTTTGTGAATTCCAAGTATAGGCTTCATCACATTAGCACTAGCAGAATCCAAATCTTAACAAAGAGGCTGACTTCTCAGCACACTTTAAGAACCCGTTTTTCTAAAGAAAATCGTTTATTACGCAACCATCATCTCAAATACCTAAACAAAAAGAAGTGTGGCGAGGTCATGACGTGAGGCAGGCATTCACCAAAACATAAAAATCCGTCCATCAAACTCTGAGACAATGCCCGGACAGGGACACACACACACAAGGAAGGACACATAGAAAGCAGTATCAACCCATCCCCCAACCCATACCCACCCACCCCCTTCCCAACCTCTTACTTCCTGCCCCCCTCCCACCCAGAAAAAGGGACGGATTATAATAATTAAAATGGGTCGTCATTCTTTAAAAGGGCTAAAAATGCGTTTTGAAGAAAAAAGAAAAATACTGACATTGGGAGCTGCGGACCAACCAACCTACTGACTGTCAAATGAATGATTTGCCATGAGTTGAACAACGTGAATTCCAAAAATCTACAAAATCGGTTCAACCATTTAGAATAGGCCTATTGAGCAAAACGTGTTTAACAGCAAAGTGACTCCAGCGATGGCACGAAAAGCTGGCTACTAACCTAGGTAAAGCACATATGAAGTTTGGTTTAAAATCTTTCAGTGGTTCGAGATTATCTGGTAATACAAAGCGGGTATACAAAAAGTTCATAATTATGCTTACATCATACGTTTGCAGACCCTTTTTTCCCGGAAGTGATCAACATCACGGAAGGTTCCACACCGACAAAGTATTTCATGTCCACTGCCGAGTTTGACATCAACGGCACACGTGACTTTTGCCAACGTTATCGAGCTCAACCTATCGTCTTGGACACGGCGAAGAAGTTTGGTCACGTGACAAGACTGTTGCAATTGTACATTCGGTACATGGACAGATTCTACGTCGGAGCGCAGTTGAACGCGGGTAACATAATTATGCTGTGCAGAAGCGCGCACTCTCTCTCTCTCTCTCTCTCTCTCTCTCTCTCTCTCTCTCTCTCTCTCTCTCTCTTCGTAGTAGTATTAGCAAAGAGCTTAATGATAGAAAGAGGGGGAACTTGGTACAGAACCGCGAGACGAAAGGTACGAGTTATGCGCCCTTGTCAGCATGCTGAAAATGGCTCGTGGCAGAAAGTCAAAAGGCGACCGAGTTAAACAGGGCGGTGACTTTTGCACAGCCATCAATTGCCATAATGCCAGATACAAGAAAAGTTGTGTTGGCAAGTCCTTTTTAAATTTCCAAGAGACAAAGAAAGGTAAATTGCAATTGAAAAACTTCATTTTTTTGTGTTTATTTAGGCCTAAACTAAGACCGCTGCAGTGATGTTAGTGTTAAAACAATCGGAGAGCGGCTTGAATGATTCATGTTATACCTATGTGCTAAATCCAAAACAGTTTGCTTGCTGACAGTTTACGTTCAACAGGTCGCTCACTGTTTACGTTATTGCTAGGTTGTTTGACTATATTTGTGCTTATATTTCAAAAGTAGATGTCAGATTGGCAGTTTGGCTTCGTCAAACTGCTTATGTTAACAAGTTAAATTAGACTAAGTCTGTTTTCTCCTCGTGATCAAATACTGTACAAAAATGTACCTAGGCACAAAAATGGTCCTTGATCTGTTGTAATCCCTTTTCGTTTGAGTGTAAACGGAAAAAAACATGTAATGTAGAAACTCAGTCCTTGTTCTGATCTGTGAATTTCTGCGCATTAGATCTATATTGCGTGGAATGTTGTAGTCTAGGTTCCGATTGTTCTGTCTGATTAATTAATTATTTTCCATGAAGTGACTGATGTTATTCAGCCAGTGATGTGGGAGGTGAGAGGTTTGGGGGGTAGGGAGACACCTTATATAAATTAAATTCACACTATTAGTGAAACATTTTGTTATTGTGCTTTATTGTGATTAATTGATTGAATAACAGAGCTCTCTCTTCCCCCAACCCATCTCTCTCTCTCTCTCTCTCTCTCTCTCGATTACGGATTTACACAGTTTCGGATAAATGAAACAGTCTGTCATGCATATTTTAATTTTAAAATATCTGTAGTTGATTAAAAAATAATAAATTCCATGGCAGAAAACAAACCTATGACATACACACATAATAATAAGCAGCATAAAAGCACCTAATAAATGTCAATAAGTAAACATAAACAGAAAAAGAAAGAAAAAGAAAGACAGCAGTAGCGGAATGTTAATAATAATGATGGTTAAAAGTTTGGTTTTTTCAAACGTTGCCATAAAAATGTTCTTTTGTAATGGCATAGGCTCAATAAATTACCACGTACAGATCATTCATATAGCAGATGATGAAATATAGCCAGCCCGAGCAAAGGAAAATAATCCGTGAGAGCGTCTCGCATTTTTTATATGACATAATGGAAGTTCCCCCTCTTTCCGTAATAAGCTCTTTGGTATTAGTAGTGAATGGAAATAACATCAAACAGTTTGAAAGTCATAAACTTTTAGGCGTAATCATAGATAACAAACTCAGTTGGCATTCACAAATTGAACATCTTTGTAAAACTCTCTCAACAAAATTATTTATGTTGTATAAGCTTCAATCTTTCATAACTGCAGAGGCTAACAAACCTTTTATCATACTCATATCAAACCTCACATTGATTATGCATCAACAATATCGGTCGGACGGCTTTGTTAAAAAAAATTAATTCTATTAACCGCAGAGCTGCAAAATTAGTTATCCCCAACGCTTCCATCACAACCTATTCAAAACTAAAAATAGCTGGCAAGCCCTCACCCCTCCCTTTCCTCCCCTCTTAACAAATAAGTAAATTTCAATAACGCAGTTTTAATGTATAAAATAATTAACAATAGAGCTCCTGCTTATTTAAAAGCACTTTTTAGCAAGTCATCATCTCGTTATTAATCTTTCCGAAATAATTTGACATTGTCAAGACCACGGTTAGACACATTTAAAACATCTCTGTCCTATTCTGGTGTAACAAGAGGACCTGTTTACCCTGCACACTTTGAGATTTTGCCTTGTTTAGTCAGTTAGACTTAGAAGGTTACTGTTAATCTCTAGAAGACGACAGAAGTGATCATGTGTAACACAGTTGTAGCCTGACGTCCGCATAGCAGTGACATCGTCGCAGCTGACGGTAGAAGGCTTTGAATTATACAGCCACTCAGATTTTTTCAGCCAATCCGAACACAGCACCGGTAGGTAGAACCAGTTCTGACTGGGTAGGCAAAGGCTAGGTAGAGGGTCATTTGTGTTGAAAGCTTTGGGCAGTACACAGCTACTTCCTAGCAGAAATCTCTCCACTGATAGACCAGGGAAGCAGTGCTTGTTGAATATTCGAATTCAATCAAGTAGCTACAGCCTGACATTGTCAAAAAGACGAGCAGGCAGTATATCGTGAGCCCAACTCAGCAAACGACAACAACCACGTCGACGCGTACCATTGGCTGCAGAGGCATCTACAGCATTGTGCACAGACAGCCCACCCTTCGGACACAAGCAATGACAACACAGCGTGTAGTAGAAGCGACCTCAGCGCAGAGCTTCAACCCCACAGTTAAGTGCAACAAGAAACCGTGCACTAAAACTCTGTATAAACAGGACCACAGTAGTCCACTCTTCAAGACTTCTGACCCTTATGGCAGAAAGTAGCCAGTGCCCGATGAAGAAAAAGTAGCTGCCTATCAGCGAGCGAATTATTCGCATTGACAATTGAGCTTTTAAGTTAGATTCGTACTTCGAATATCATGTATAGAGTAGAGGAAATAAATGTGATTTTTATTGTTATCAAGTGGCTGGAATACATATGATTCATAGCCGTGTGAAAGCCAGTGTGACAGTGATCTTTTACCATTTTTCTATCTATCTCTGTACCCCAGCCTTAACACAGACCGAGCTAAACAAATAAATGTATTAAGTGAAGTCAAAGGGAGATTACTAGCGATCCCCACCAACTAAAATGAGGAGGTAATAGCAGTCCATTGTGCAGAGCCCAGCAACAATAAAAAAAACCTTCACATCATAATTGGTGAGTCTAGTCAGGATCTGTGTATAATAGGAATTGGGTATAACCGGATCTAGGTACAATAGAAGAGGATAACAGTATTAGTATAAGTAGAATAACTTAAAATAGTTGTAAGTGTAGGACAAGGAAACAGTTTTGGTGCACTTTTCTTTTATTTAAAAACTTTTTAGCTTCAATTCTTTTTGTGCCAGTATGTTGCATTGTTCTTTTGCAGGTTTTGCTTAAGTAACTGTTGTATGCCATTTGACTCTTGTTTTATTTTATTATTGATTACGAATGTTGTTGTCTTTGCATTGCTGTTATTGGATTGCAATACTGCTAGTGTTTTTGTATCCCACGTGATTCAGAGGTTGGTCATCGACACTTTTGACAATGTCAGACCCAGTAGCCTTGAGATTGCGCTTCAAGGAATTAGGAGAATCATTACACTTAGCAGGAGGAGATCTAATTGCGTATATAAATGCAGAGGTAGAGAAACAGGAGGCTAAGGCAGAGAGAGCAGCAGAGAGAGAACAGAAGAAACTAGACAGAGAAGCAGCTGAGAGAGAAGCAGAGAGAGAACAGAAGAAAGCAAAATTAGAGGCAGAGAGAGAACAGAAGAAAGCAGAATTAGAGGCAGAGAGGGAACAGAAGAAGATAGCAGCAGAGAGAGAAGCAGAAGTTAGGAGATGGGAGTATGAGCGGGCAGAAAAAGAAAGAGAAAGAGAAGAGAAAAAATGAGAAAGGCAGCATGAGTTGGAACTGAGGAGAGTAGGAGCTTCGAGTTCTTCCTCAACCCCTCCCCACTCAGATCAACTAGAGGTAGCATCCAACCCCGTACTAGGGATGTCATTTCCACTGGGGACATTCAACGAAAGAGAAGAAGGTCTAGATCTATATCTAACAAGGTTTGAGCGTCTAGCAACAGAGTATAAACTAGATCCCACCCATTGGTCTTTTAAGCTTAGACAAGGGCTTAGAGGAAAGGCATATGACATCTACAGTAAGCTACCGACTGACAGAGTGACTGACTATCACAAAGTAAAAGAGGCACTCCTAACGGGATTCGAACTCACAGGAGAATGCTACCGGCAAAAATTCCGCACCAATCGGAGAGTGAAAGGAGAGAGCTATGCGCAGTTCGCGGATCGTTTGTCCTCAATGCTAGATAAGTGGGTTAGCCAGTCAGCCACTGCTAAGACATATGATGGACTGACAGAACTGTTAGTATGGGAACTGTTAGTACGGGAGACCATGACCTCCGAGCTGAAAACATTCTCAGTAGAGCAGGGCGCGGAAAAACTGGAAGATCTGGTCAAGGTCGCAGATAGGTACGTGGCCGCCCACGGAGAAGCCAAGAGCTTCATGCGAGACCTAAAGCCTAACGGAAAAGAGGCACAGAAACGAAGCCCTCACCGGGAAGAGCGCACCGCGAATCGGCCAAATCACCCCAGACCTGGGCAAAATAAAGGACCCAACAAGAAATTCGGAAAAAGAGGTCCTGCAGAACAGAAACGGTATTGTTCGTTCTGCAATAAAAATAATCACTCCACTGCGGAATGTTTCAAGTTGGCTGCACAACGTAGGGACGAGCGCGAAAGCAAGCCAGCTCATAGAGTTCTAACTCAAAGCAGCGGTACAAACCCACAATCCATCGTAGATCACCCATCGGTGACAGACACGGTCAAGGTCAACGGTAAAGAAGCGAACTGTCTGTATGACACATGTCTCTCATACGACGCGATAGTTAGCGAATCTCTTGTATCGCGCTCGGACTTGACGGACAAGACAGTCGAACTACAAGGAGCAGACTTGACGAAACTGACGACTACTTGCCCAATAGCTTGGATAGAAGTAGAGAGTAGATACGTCACAGGACGAATCCAAGCAGCTGTTTTACAGAAACCCCTGTATGATCTAGTGCTAGGATGTAGGTATGTGTTCTTAGGCACGCCCCCTAAAACTGTAGAGATAGCTGCAGTGCAAACCAGGGCCCAGGTTAAAACCCAACCACCCCAGCCCGAGTTAGCCCCGAATCCAGGACTCGAAGAGATCAAAACAGCACAGAAAGCGGACGCTTCGATAGCGAAGTGCTTCCAGAAGCTACCCAAGGCGCACACACCCCCGCACAAAGGGAGACTTCTACATGGAAGATGGAGTTCTACATCGGCAAGGAGATGGAGATCACACTCAACTAGTACTACCAGCCACCTTTCGAGCTCAAGTACTAGAATTAAGCCACAGCATGCCACTCAGCGGACACATGGGAATTGGAGCCACAGTACAGAGAATCAGCGCACACTACTCTTGGCCAGGAATCACGGAGGATGTCAAGCGCTACGTGAAATCTTGTCAACAATGTCAACGATATTCCCCGCGCCATCACACCAGTTACCTTAGGACCATCAGTAGTAGTCGGCGTGCCATTCCAGCAAGTCTCAGTAGTCATAGTAGGACCACTGCCCATGACCAAGAAGCGGAACAGATTTCTACTCACACTCGTCGACACCAGGAAGATTGCAGATGCACTCATCGCCATCTTTACCAGAGTGGGATTCCCGGACAACATTAGAACGGACAACGGATCTCAGTTCACCGGCCGTCTGATGCAAGAAGTATTCGAGTTGATACAAGTTCATCACATTCGTACACCACCGTACCACCCAGCCAGCAACGGACAAGTAGAAAGACTGAATGGAACCCTTCTCACCATCCTCAGGAAAGTCGCCGACGACAACCCGGAAGCGTGGGACACCTACGTGAATGCGGCACTGTTCGCATATCGAGAAACGCCCCATGCTGCCACAGGTTACACCCCGTCTACATTGCTATTCGGCAGACCACTAGCAGGACCGCTAGAAGCCCTACGCAGAAGTTGGACGGAAGCAAAGATAGACGACACACCCAGAGGTACCACCAAGTACGTCGCAGACATGCAGGAAACACTCAAAGCCACGTGGAAGAAAGCTGGTGAAGCACTGAAGAAGGCAAGAGCCCGTCAAGCGAGGTACTACAACCACCACGCGAAGGACCGAGAACTGCAAGTCGGCGATCAAGTGCTACTCTTACTTCCAAGTGGAACCAATAAGCTGGACATCGCCTGGAGAGGACCGTACCGGGTGACTGCCAAGAAATCCAAGACAGTCTACCAAGTAGAGGTAAACGGGAGAGCCCGATACCACCACATCAATCTTCTCAAGAAGTATACGGACCGATCAGCGACCCCCAGCACTCACAACTTGCTAGCCATCGCCATCGCGGAAGAAGGAGAAAGCATGGAGACCAATGCAGTAGAGTATCCCCTGCTCTCCAAAGAAACCCACAAGGACGTGATACTCAACGGAGACCTCGCCGCCAAACAGCAACAGCAAGTACTACAGGTCATTCGACAACATCAGACAACATCAGACTGTGCTCACAGAACGACCAGGAAGGACAGACCTCGTCGAAGTAACCCTAACGGTTACCGACCCAACACCCGTCCGCCAGAAGGTCTACCCGATGCCACTGTCGCAGCAGCGAGCCATCAAGGAAGAGATAGACACCTTACTGGCTGCAGGAATCATCTCAGAGTCTACTTCCCCCTACAGCGCAGGCACGGTATTGTTGCGAAAACCCAACGGAGAGCATCGACTGTGCTTCGACTTCAGACTTTTGAATGCTGTAACGCAGTTCCAGCCAGAGCCACTCCCGGACCAGACCGATCTATTTGCAAAGCTACACCGAGCGAAGTACTTCTCACGCATCGACCTCAGCAAAGGGTACTATCAGATACCAGTACAACCACTAGTCCGAAAGTACCTAGCGTTTAGCACTATGGAAGGACACTTCGAGTTCAATGTACTTCCATTCGGACTCCACAACGCACCCAGCATCTTTAGCGCAATGATGCGGAAACTCCGGGCACCCCTGAGCAGCGAGCACCTACACGCGTTTATGGACGACATCCTCATCGCAACACCTACGTGGGAGGAACATGTCACGCTCCTACAACGACTACTCGCCCGTCTCAGAGACACGGGATTGACGGCAAGACCCACCAAGTGCCAGATTGGATTCACAGAATTAGAATTCCTGGGACACACCATAAGTCAAGGAAGCCTGCGACCTGTAAAAAAAAACAGTGAAACGCCTACTCGACGCTCCTAGGCCCAAGACCAAAAGGGAAGTGCGGTCGTTTCTAGGACTCTGCGGCTTCTACCAGAAGTTCGTCCCCAACTACAACAGCATCGCCGTGCCACTGACAAATGGAACCCGGAAAATCGCCCCAGACAAAGGCGAATGGCCAGCCGAATGCGAGTGTTACGTTGAAACGCGAACGAAAGTATGTCGGAAGCGTGTACGATAGATCTAATCGTTTCGATTTGCAAAGTATTCAATAATGGAGTTTATTTACCTTTGATTTGAGTTTGCATTGTTGTTAGGAGAGGCTTTGTATAACGTTGATAATTTTCGTTGGTCGATATTGTCGGAGAATACTCTGGATTTCCTTGTTTACCATCGATCGAAGGTTCGGGACGATTGTCGAAGTAAGAGAAGGTTCGGGGTATGTGTGGAGAGATGAATGACGTAAGTCAGTGATGACGATCTTTTATTCGATTGGTGGCAGTGCGTCATTTCTACGGTATTCGAAATCTTTCCGGAAAAGAGAGAGATTATAAAATTGTGTGCCGCACTGTTGTTGGGGGATAGTAAAGTTGTTGATTGTTGATAGTGAGTTGCTGTGAAAGTTGTCGAGTTGAGTTGAGAATTGTATGCAGTTGTTGGTGTGTGCTGAATAAAAGTGGAAAACTTCATACGTCGACTTTGTGACTTGTATGCTGTTTGGACGGGTTGCGTGGATAAACGAATCTGAGTTACACCTTATCAGGAATTCAGCATTGGGGCTGAATCGGATACTGATAAAGGAAAACACCAACATCAAACTGAGTGTAACATTTTGGGGGTCAAGCCGCGATTCACGCCATAGCCAAGGGTTCAACTGCTACAACAAGCGAGTCAACGTTACGAGAGGCAGTCATCGAGGGTAGCCGCCAACGAGTTGCGTCGAGAGGGGCCAACATACTGGGACTACATCCGATAGATTCGGGTTGACTGCAAGGGCGTGTAGTCGCCGAAGAGTTGCTTCGTGAGCGAACAACTGAGCGGGACTACGTGGCTGCCGCAGGACTACGTCGAGGGACAGTCTCGGAGCTACATCGCCAGTATTAGAGAGAGCGACGTGTGGACGTCGCGTCTACTTCAGCACAGGAGCGTGTACATCAACACCAGCGTGGTGCAGCGTCGCATACGACGAGGACAGCGGGGCCTGCGTCAGCGAAAGCGACTAGAGACAAGCATCAGCGCTACTGCAGAAAGCGTGCTGTTCTAGAACAGTCTAGAAAGGTACAGCACAGTCAAGAACTTTCCAGAAAAAAAAGAACTCTACAGTCAAGAACTTTCTAGAAGAAGAACCTTCCAGAAAAGAACTTTCTAGAAAAGAACTTTCTTGAAAAGAACTTTCCAGAAGCATCAAGATGGCTGACTTCTGGCAGAAAGGGGTTGAACTGAATCTAAAAGGCAAGCAGCTGACGGAGTACGTCAAGTCTCAGGAGAGAATACGAGAAAGAGAATTGGAAGAGAAGCGTCTAGAAAAGAAATAGAACTAGAACAGAAGCGTCTAGAAATTGAACAGCAGCGGCAAGAAAAAGAAGAGCAACGACGTCGTGAAGAAAGAGAAATAGAGGAGCAGCGACGTCGTGAAGACAGAGAATTTGAACTGAAGCGTCTGGAAATTGAACAGCAGCAGCAAGAAAGAGATCGTCAGTACCAGTTAGAGTTGGCGCGTATCCAAAACAATCAGCATGCGCCACAAGTCACCAACGACCATACGGCTCCTAAATTGCCAGCTTTCGTCGACGGGAAGGACCAGATCGACAGCTATCTGGCGAGATTCGAAAGGTTCGCCGAAAGCTCCAATTGGCAACCTCGAGACTGGGCGATTCGACTAAGTGCACTTCTGACAGGGCAAGCGCTCGAAGTTTACACCAGACTGTCGAACGATGACGCCAAAAACTACGACGTCTTGAAAGAGGCCCTATTGCAGTGCTACAACTTTACAGAGAAGGGCTACCGTAAACGCTTCCGTGAATGCCGGCCTAAGTCAGACGAGACGCCAAAGCAGTTTGTGGAGCGCCTGTCGTCATATCTACACAAGTGGGTGGAGTTATCAGGCGAAACGAAGTCTTACGACAGTCTCCATGACCTGATCGTGAAGGAACAATTTCTCAATGCCTGTCACAAGGACCTAGCGACCCACTTAGAAGAACAAAAGCTGCAGACGCTTAAAGATGTGACTGAGGCTGCTGAAAGATATCTCATCGCTCATGGGAAGACCCTGGGGCCACCCAGCGCGACGAAACATTTTCAGAAGACTGGAAACCATGTGAACCAGATCCAGGGGAGCCAGACGATCCAGAGACACACTGACTCCACGCCACCTCCCAGGGAAGGGCATTCAAGAGGCTGTTTCACCTGCAACGCTACAGACCACAGAGCGGCTAATTGTCCTCAAAACAAAAGTAGCGGACAGCGGAGCAGTACGGACAACGCAGCGGCGGGCAACCGGCAGAGGCGGTTCTCCAATCAACGGCAAACCAGTAGATCTGACCATCAGGTGTGCGGCGGGAGCGTCATTCTTCCGAGTGAGACCGAGCGCACAGCTACCCCTGCGGACGTGCAAGAGTGCATGACCGATGGCCAACTTCTCCTTGCCAACGGAAAATCCATCCCCGTCGTCGCCAGCGCAGCTGTGACCGTACAGAACATGCCTGTTTCCAAGGGACGCGTCGGAAATCATGAAGTGACTGTTTTAAGAGACTCTGGCTGCAGTGGGGTCATCGTCAGAGAAGACCTAATCGCTAAAGAACAGTTCACTGGCGATTCAAAATGGACACTTATGGCCGACAGCAAATGTGTGAGAGCGCCAGTTGCGAAGATTCATGTCAACACCCCTTTCTACATAGGCGAAGTCGAAGCGGTTTGCCTGAAGAAGCCGCTGTATGATTTGATGATCGGGAATATCGACGGCGCGAGACGACCCGACGACCCCGATCCAGAGTGGAGTCCTGCCTCAACTCAACAAGTCGAAGTTGTGGAGGAGGATCCATTGCCATTTCCCGATGGAGACCTTACAGAGCTGCTACGGGACAATGTGGTTACTCCGGCTCAGCCCTGCCGACCAGAGATCGTCGGTGCCGTTACTACCAGGGCCCAGGCCAAGAGAGACAAGACGTCTACGCCACTGAAGGTCGCCGACAACTCTAAAGCTGCCATCGTGGACAGAGATAAGCTGATCCAGCTCCAGGAAGCTGACAGCACTTTAAACAAGTACAGGAACCGCCAAGACCACGTGACCAAAGGCAGTGGTACGGTCTATTTTGAGGTGAAGGCCAAGATCCTGTACCGAATCTTCCAGCACCCGAGGGTCAACGGAGGTAAACCACTACGTCAAGTACTGGTACCATTACCCTTAAGGCGCCAGGTGATGGAAGTAGCGCATGACTCAATCATGGGAGGTCACCTGGGTATCAAGAAGACGTCGGATAGAATCCAGGCGGTGTTCTACTGGCCAGGACTTCATGCGGACGTCAGCCGTTTCTGCCGATCATGTGACATTTGCCAGAAGACCATACCTCGAGGAAGGGTCCCTAAAGTGCCAATGCAGAGAATGCCTTTGATCGACCGACCTTTCAAGAGGGTGGCCTTAGACTTAATCGGCGAAATAAGACCTCCGAGTGAAGAAGGTCATCGATGGGTACTGACTTTAGTGGACTATGCGACTCGGTACCCAGAAGCAGTGCCACTGAAGAAGATTGACACTGAAACTGTAGCAGAGGCACTAGTGGACATGTTCAGTAGACTTGGAGTGCCTGAAGAAATTCTGACAGACCTCGGGACGCAGTTCGTCTCTGACTGCATGAAGGAGGTCAACAGACTGCTGAGCATCCGGCATTTGACTACGACACCCTACCATCCGATGTGCAACGGGCTTGTCGAGAAGTTCAATGCTACGCTGAAGTCCACCCTGAAGAAACTGTGCAGCGAGCAGCCCAGACAATGGCATCGCTATATCAACGCCTTACTGTTCGCCTACAGAGAAGTGCCGCAGGAGTCCACCGGCTTTTCTCCGTTCGAGCTGCTATACGGAAGAACCATCCGAGGGCCGATGCACATCCTAAAAGAACTGTGGACGAAAGATGTAGAGACCCCAGAGGTGAAGAATAGCTACCAGTACGTGTTTGAGCTACGGGAGAAGCTGGAGCAGACTCTCGAGATAGCCAGAGAAAACCTGAAGAAGTCCCAAGACTGTGGAAAGCACTACTATGACCGTAGGGCTGTGAACAGGAAGTTTAAACCTGGCAACAAAGTGCTGGTGCTGCTACCTACTGATCACAATAAGTTGCTGATGCAGTGGAAAGGCCCGTACGAAGTGGAGACCGTGGTGGGGATCAACGACTACAAGGTGAAGGTCGGCCAGCATTCCAAAATATACCACGCCAACCTCCTTAAGCTGTACGTGGAGAGGCCGCCAGAGACTGTACATGCAGCAACAGCAGCTGTGACCGACGACAGCTTTGACAGCGAAGAACTGTTGGAACTGGGAGACTTTCATAGCAAAGAAGGCATCAATGATGTTAAGCTAGGACCACGCTTGACGGAAGGTCAAAAGATGGAGCTCAAGGACCTTATGGGCGAGTTTCCCCACAACTTCAGCGATGTCCCAGGCTCTACGACTTTGGTCGAACATGAAGTCCACACCCAGACCTGGAAGGAGCATCTGCAGACCTTGAGGGAGCTGTTCCACCGTCTCGCAGAAGCCAACCTGACCGTGAGACCCAGCGAATGCATTCTGGGAGCTGACAACGTCGACTGCGTCGGACATCCGACGGAAGAAAAAGACAACGGAGGATGCACTGACTCCAGGAAAACCCACGAGATCGTCGTCTTTGACCCTGGGCCGATGACAACCGCAACTGACGAGGTCGACGTTTCCTTGCGGATGAAAGATCATTGACTGTGTGGACGAACTAAGAATATTGGTAATGACAAACTTGAAAATGAAAAACGTTGATTGTGTAAATGAACTGTGAACATTGACAATATCCAGACAGATTTGAAGATGAAAACCATTGACTCTGTGTAGATAAGCTGAGCGCAATTACAGTATTCAGAAAGTCTTAAATTAGTTTCAGTTGTGGACTTTGTTTGTGCATTACGTTTCAACGTTGTTGAAAGAAATTGGGTAAATTTCTTCTTGAGTGGGGGGTTATGTTACGTTGAAACGCGAACGAAAGTATGTCGGAAGCGTGTACGATAGATCTAATCGTTTCGATTTGCAAAGTATTCAATAATGGAGTTTATTTACCTTTGATTTGAGTTTGCATTGTTGTTAGGAGAGGCTTTTTATAACGTTGATAATTTTCGTTGGTCGATATTGTCGGAGAATACTCTGGATTTCCTTGTTTACCATCGATCGAAGGTTCGGGACGATTGTCGAAGTAAGAGAAGGTTCGGGGTATGTGTGGAGAGATGAATGACGTAAGTCAGTGATGACGATCTTTTATTCGATTGGTGGCAGTGCGTCATTTCTACGGTATTCGAAATCTTTCCGGAAAAGAGAGAGATTATAAAATTGTGTGCCGCACTGTTGTTGGGGGATAGTAAAGTTGTTGATTGTTGATAGTGAGTTGCTGTGAAAGTTGTTGAGTTGAGTTGAGAATTGTATGCAGTTGTTGGTGTGTGCTGAATAAAAGTGGAAAACTTCATACGTCGACTTTGTGACTTGTATGCTGTTTGGACGGGTTGCGTGGATAAACGAATCTGAGTTACACCTTATCAGGAATTCAGCATTGGGGCTGAATCGGATACTGATAAAGGAAAACACCAACATCAAACTGAGTGTAACAGCGAGACAGCATTCCAAACCCTCAAGGACAAAATGACATCGGCGCCAGTACTCCAATCTACCAGATTTGACGCGGCCATTCGTTCTACGCACCGACCGTGCACTAAAACTCTGTATAAACAGGACCACAGTAGTCCACTCTTCAAGACTTCTGACACTTACGGCAGAAAGTAGCCAGTGCCCGATGAAGAAAAAGTAGCTACCTAGACTATCAGCGAGCGAATCATTCGCATTGACAATTGAACTTTTAAGTTAGATTCGTACTTCGAATATCATGTATAGAGTAGAGGAAATAAATGTGTGATTTTTTACTGTTATCAAGTGGCTGGACTACATATGATTCATAGCCGTGTGAAAGCTAGTGTGACAGTGATCTTTTACCCTTTTTCTATGTATCTCTTACCCCAACCTTAACACAGACCGAGCTAAACAAATAAATGTATTAAGTGAAGTCAAAGGGAGATTACTAGCGATCCCCACCGACTAAGACGAGGAGGTAATAGCAGTCCATTGTGCAGAGCCCAGCAACAATAAAACCCCCGTCACATCTGGTCCAAGCGTGTGAAATTCTCTACCAGAAGAGGTCAAGAAAAGTAAATCATTACCATCTTTTAAAACAAGGCTCCATAAATATTTAAGCTCCCTTTGCTCCTAATATTTAAGATGATTGCATACCTCTTTATTCTTCCCTACCCTGCCACAATTTAAGGTTCTAAGAATGTGTGAATGTACATTATGTGTGTGTGCGTGTGTGTGTGCGGAGGGAGGAGGAGGGGGATGGGGCAGGGAAGAGAGGTGGGAGTATGTGTATTAAAATGCATTAATTTGCTTAGTGATTTGTTACCGTAGTTAAGGAATAATGTTTGAATCAAATTATTTTAAGTTAATTATTTAGTTTGTTCTGCATGGTTTATTAAGGACTAGCGGTAAGACAGGTCCAAAGGACCTAATGCTATTATCCTATTAAAGGTTTCAACTTCGACTTCTCTCTCTCTCTCTCTCTCTCCCTCTCTCTCTATCTTTCTCTCTCTCTCTCTCTCTCTCTCTCTCTCTCTCTCTCTCTCTCTCTCTCTCTCTCTCAGATGTCCAGCTAGCTGGATCGTTTACAAGACAAATTACAAATAAAACTAATGAACGTTCTGTGGACTAAGAAAATTAACAGGTATGCCTAAACGTCTAAATTATTACGGTTAAGCGGCTGGTAAATTATGTGTTAGATTCTTGGCGTAATTTTTCCTTCAGGAGCTGGTATTTTTTACCTTCCTATTATTTACAGATTTTGTGTACGAGTGGTCGAACGGAGTGGAGCTCAACACCTCCTTTTGGAGCGCGAGCCGGAACTTAGACAAGCCGAATGTACAACTAAAGTACAAGAACGAACAGTTTGGCCTCCTCGCTTCCTACGGCTCTTTTCTGAGAGGTGCGCTATGCGAGTACATCGAGGATGAGCCTCTAGAAGGTAGGTCTGGGGCATTTAAAAAATTAAATTTTTCGTTTATTCTACACTGAAATGGTTACATCAATTACATTATTTCTCTATACCGTTAAGAAACTCTTTGTTCAAAATTTATAAAATGCTACTGCTAGGTCGATGTTTGTTATATCATTATTATGATTGACCAATAAGGCCGCCATTTAGTGGCTTTTGAATTTGGAAATATTTTGAAATAGTCGGGGTCAGAACGAGACAAATGTCGTTGGGTCGGTCTGTCTGTCCGTCTGTGGATCGATGCCTTGTTCGTCATGTCTCATTTTGACCAAACTTCATAGGAACATTACCTAGGTTAGTTAGTGGTCAGCCTCCCCTGCCATGGCATTTGGTCAAGGTAGCTGGGGTCAAATCATTGCGTAAACACGTTTTGCATCTTATCTCAAAATCGGCTGAACTGAGTTCGGTAATCTTATCTGGAAATACTTTTAAATAGTCGGAATCAGAACGAGGCAAATGTCGTTCCGTCTGTCTGTCAGTCTGTCCGTCTATTGAATGCCATATCTTAAGAACCACTAAACAGATTTTGACCAAATTTTGTAGAAACATATCCTCGGTTTGTGGCCTGCCTCACGTGCCATCATATTTCCTCTAACGCAAAGGTCACATTCATTGGAGCCATTTTATTGCTAAACACGTTTTGCTCAATATCTCAAAAACAGCTCAAATGTATTTTTTTTAAAATAATAATATCCTATCCTATCCCATCCCGTAACTCGGAGATCGTAGGGGCACCACAGATGATCGTTTAACCAGCATACTCCATCTTTCCCTATCCTCAGCAACCCTGATTGTTTCGCTCAGTGTCAAACCAGTCCATTCTCGAATGTTGTCCTCCCACCTCTTTTTCGGTCTCCCTCTTCTTCTACCTCCTTGCACTGTGCCTTGCAGGATGGTCTTTGCAAGATTTGATGGTCTGGTGACGTGGCCATACCATCGGAGTTTCCGTTTTTTCACCACTGTGAGCATGTCATCGTGTTGTCCAATGGCTTGTGTGATGGTCTTTCGGACTTCGTCGTTGGTGATGTGTTGGGTATAGGAAATGCCCAGAAGTCTTCTGTAGCACCTCATCTCCATGCTTTGTATTCTTCATTGTAGATCTCCTGTGAGGATCCATGTTTCGCAAGCATATACGAAGATGGAGATCACACGGGAGCGCAGCAGTCTTACCTTGGAATGTAGTCTGATGGTCCTGTCTTTCCAAATCGGCTTCAACCTCGCAAAGGCAGTAGTTGTTTGTGCGCTCCTGCAGAGGACTTCCTGTCGGGATCCGCTGTCTGATACAATAGCTCCTAAATATTTGAAGCTATGCACTGTGTTGAGGGATTGGCCTTGGACTTTGATGTTAGTGTTGATGCCATTGGTGTTGTTGGACATCATTTTGGTCTTCTCTGCACTTATTTCCATTCCATAGGCTCTGGAGGTGGTGTCAAGTTTGTTTGTTTGTTTTGTTTTGGTATATAGGTTCTTCCAATCATGGCCCATTCTTCGCTAGCAGTCTGGTTGTGCAACAGTCAGTCGGTCCAGTTGGTTGGTTCAAGGCTCCGAATTTAATTGTTTTGTTCAAAAATGTTGTGGCCTTATTTCAAGAATAACAACCGAAATTAATTATTTTTACTTTGTGGATACTTTATCTACTTTATAAACATGTTTGATTATTCGTATTTGTACTTTCTCAAAAGTCAAGGTCATTGTGCTTCATTATTTTCTAAAGACGATTAGCACTGTTTCTAAAAATTGATGTGATTTGGATAATGTTTTTGCTTGCAGATTTATCAGATCGTAGGCTATCATTCCTCTTTTCCTTTTCCTTGTTTAGGATAAAAACAAGTCACAAAACCACAAAAAACATTTACACTTTTGAAAATGCATATTTTATTAACTATGTATGTGTTTGAAATATATTTAAATGGCTGGCCATCTTGAGTGTTGTTTTTTGTTGTTGTATTTTTGTTTGTTTGTTTTGGCGGGTTTTGTTCGTAATTTCGTAATGGTGAAAAAACGGAAACTCCGATGGTATGGCCCCGTCACCAGATCATCAGGTCTTGCAAAGACTATTCTGCAAGGCACAGTGCAAGGAGGTAGAAGAAGAGGGAGACCGAAAAAGAGGTGGGATTGGTTTGACACTGAGCGAAACCATCAGGGTTGCCGTGGACAGGGAACGATGGAATACGCTGGTTAAACGATCATCTGTGGTGCCCCTACGACCTCCGAGTTACGGGAAAGGTTAGGATAGGACAGTTCGTAATTAAGCCGTCAACAGGCTTAGAAGCACTGCCTTCCACAGGCTGCAATGTTATATTGCTTGACATTCAAAGCTTCAGTTTTTGTTTTTTGTTGTTGTTGTTGTTGTTTTTGTCCTTTTGAGCAACACCATTAAGCCAACTTGTTATTGCATTTCCAGGCTTAGTTAGAAATACTTTAAAATAGACGAGGGGAATCAGAACGAGCAAAATGTCGGCATGTCGGTCGGTCCGTCTGTCGGTTCGTTGGAAGCGGCAGCCATATCCCAAGAACCACTGAACGGATTTTGACCAAATTTCGTAGGAACGTTACCTAGGTTAGTGGCCTGAATCTCGTGCCATCATAATTATTTCCTCTATCGCAAAGGTCATGGTCATTGGAGTCCTTTTATTGCTAAACATATTTTCCTATTAAAAAAATATTTAAAAAACCCGCTCAAGACATCGTTTTGAGTTTTCTTCAAATCAGGTTTAACTTTGCTCTGCCCATTTGCAGTCCGGTTGTCAGTCGGTCAGTCGGTTCTTAGCTCCGACGTTCACTTTTTTTTGTTTAAAACAATCTTTTGGTCTTATCTCAATAATAACGGAACCGAAATTCATTTGTGACCATGCTGGCTACAAGAATTTCTGACCATACGATTAGTAGGCCTTATACTCGGTCTCTGTTATGTTTAAACTAGCTGTGTGCAATAACTTGAGATATACATTTAAGATCCCTTAAAGCACATAACCATTCTCTATTAGAATATATAAATTTGATTTATGTAGCAGTTTTGAAGGAGAGCGCGGTGTTTGAATAGCGCGAAGCATATCACGGTAACGACTCCGTGCTAAGCCTCAAGAGATACTGACCTGTCGTTACGCCTCTTCCCGCCTTTAACACATGATAAGAATATAATTGTGAATGATGCTAAAGCAAAGGTTCTCCACTGTAACACCTTAAGTGTGATATTTTCTGATGCCTTAGTTCATTCTCTAACAGTAGATACTTAAATTAAATATTAGTTTTATAGGGACAGACACATCGAAAGAGAAACAGAGAAAAAGTTGTAAGAAGGGTCTAGATGTAATTATGGCTGATGTGTTAGATGATTTCTAATTTAGTCCGTCATAGTCAGAACCCATAATAGTAACCATGCCATATTATTATTATTTATAATTATATTAAATTAAAGAGTTATTGTGAGTTTAGAGTCGTGACACTCTTAAGAGCAGCAGCCAACTCCCTCTTAAATTGCATATTATTTTTATTTTTTAGCAGATAGGTCCGATATTATTATATCAGTAGAAAGGTCGTATTTCCGCGTTTACGCTAATATACAATTTGTATATTATTCGTTAGCCTTCCACGCATTATATTTTAAAAAAAGATTAGCAACTAACACAAAGCCAGGGAGGCAAAGATTTTGTAGCACTCGCGTCACGTGTAAGCATCGTTTTCGCTACGGGCGGGCCCAGATAAAAGCTCGACCGTGCTAACCCCGATATCGTCTCCCCTATACGCTCCATTTGTCCGGGGACACAAATCTACTACTACGATGTCGTCCCCTGTACGCTTATGTGTCCGGGGACGTTAATCTATAAAACTAAACTAAAATAAACTTCCCCCCCCCCTTTCCCAGTCCCCTATTCGCTATATGTGACGTGGGACTTTAATCTATCTACATAACTTCGGCGTAGTCCCCTATACGCATCAGTGTCCGGTGACGTTATTCTACCAAAGAAGAAGAAAGAAGATGTTTCGGCGCAGAACACACAGCACAGGGCAGAACACACAGCACAGGGCAGAACACACAGCACAGGGTAGAACACGCTGTTATCTCCACGAGCACTGCCTTTGCCCTCTATGATGTACTTCGAATAAAACTTTCAACGATCATCAACGGACTGGCGTTCGGGAGAGAAAGAGAGAATGTGTGCAAATGATACTTCATCACCCTAGCCTCCATCATTTCACTTCGTCTTCTCTCCAAAACCACCACCAACACCATTACGGGAAGAGCAAACTTGTTTTTTCCAAACTAGTTCCAGTCATTCGCCGAAAAAGGCAATCACCGAAGTCGAACGAAGCTCTCCGATGTGTTACGAAATTTTGCTTGCATGACCATGACTAGTCAAACAGACTAGTTAAACATTAAAAACGGTCGCTGTTGCTTTTAATTCTGTTCAATTTACACAGACTAGCATTTCGCAATGATGTACTTTGTTAAGATGAGTATAATTATTATCGACCATATTTAATAGTTGCATCCCTTGCTTTGCTTTTGTTAGTTCTCAGCAGTAGGCTAATAATAGCATTCCCCATTTCCCCCCGCGAATCAAGTAGACTTGTTATATATATAGGCCTAATCTACATTATATATTATAAGTCAGTCTCCGCGCAGCGAAGAAGCGTCACAACCTGAAAATAATTATTAGGCCTGCAGCATCGGATAGCTTCGCTCGACTCGGATAGCTTCGTTCGACTTCGGTGATGGCATTTTTCGGCAGATGACTGGAACTAGTTTGGAAAAAACAAGTTCGCCTAAGGGGAGATTTTTGTAGCCGAGTGGAGGTGTTTGACGGGACAGAAAAATATTTGTCCTGCAAGGCGGTGATGCATGGTTGGTAGTACCGGGTTGCCGGATTCTAGTGCCACGACATTTGCTGCAAAGCCGCTGCCACCGACTTGCATAAAATGCCTGCCGACAATGTAGTCCCGCTCACCACCAAAAGTAGAAGCCGAATAGTCAGCTGGGGAGAACAAATGTCGTGTAGCCTTGTCCTGCATAACCCAATGGCATCCCGAAAGGATTCTGCAAAGCAGGAGCCATCCAAGGCTAGTCTAACCAAAAAATTCAAGGTAGACAATTTTTCTCCCAAGCCTCAACCAGTCGCCTCCCTTTCCGCTACAGATCCCACAGCTCAAATCGAACCATGTCCTCATGGTTTCCCCGTTCTGTCTGGAACCGACACTGATTACGCCCAGTCAGTCCACATTCACTGAACACATTGAAAAAAAACTGCATTCAGCAGTTAACGCGGTCCCGTATCGTCCTGTTCCCTGTCGTTTGCACCACTTGTTGACGAGTGGAGGTATTTGGCTCCCGTCTCTCGGCGACCAATCTTGAGAACACGGCTCAACCCTAGCTGTTATTTTCATATCTCCCTCAAAAGAGGGACACATTATTTTTTACTTTGCAGCATGTTACATCATTCTTATTTGTACTTTCTCAAAATTCAAGGTCATTTTACTTCACCATTGTCTAAACACGTTTTGCGCTGTATCTAAAACGTGGTTGATCCTGATTTTAATCATTTTTAGCTTGCAGATATTTCTGGTCGTGGCCTATCACTCCATGTTTTACTTTCGCTTAGTAAAGCCGAGAATTATTATTATTATTATTATTATTATTATTATTATTATTATTATTATTATTATTATTATTATTATTATTATTATTATTAGGCCTATTATTATTACAAGACGCAGTCGCGTGCTTCAATCGAACTCAAAGCGTTGCTATTACAGGAGGCGAAAGAGAAATTAGTTTTTATTAGTGAAATTTAGATTGACTGTATTCAATACTCGTACCGTTATTGGAGGGAGGGAGGAAACCGGAATACCCGAAGAAACTCTCCGACGTCCTGGAAAGTCTGGTACATAAATGACGTAATTTCGTTCCCTGCGGAGTGCGAATCCGCGACCTTTGGCATAGGAAACCAGTCAACTGCGTTACCAGGCCACTGAAACATGACTTGAACAATTTGGATTAATTGTTTATATCCACATTAGTTACTCAGTCTAAATGTAATTCATATTTGCACTTTCTCAAAGGCGAACATCGCTGAGGCTCTTCAGTTTTAGCATATACATTATAATCATATTGAATAGTTAGTTATAGTTGGGCAACGTTTGATGCGGTGCGTGCAACTGAGTATGGAAGCTGTGCGTGTGGGGGTGTGTGTGTGTGTGTGTGTGTGTGTGTGTGTGTGTGTGTAGGTGTGTGTGTGTGTGTGTGTGTGTGTGGTTGTTGTTGTTTTGGGGAAAGGTGGGTGTATGCAACATCTAAACCGCTCTCACCTTTATTAAACAGACATATTCAGTTATTTTGTTCCGGTAGTAGGTTGGCCGGCGACGTTTCAACCGAAAGAATTTATGCATCAACTTTTAGGCCTAAAGGAGCATTCATTCCTCCCTGTAAAGTATAAATTTTCTTGTTTCAGACTCATCCCAAGACTTCCTGGAATCACTTTCATTCACCATCAGCCCAGTGCCTACAGAACCATTGACAAGTAGTGACGTTGCAATATCTGTCATGTCAACTAGGATGTCAGACCACTCTAATACAATGCATATGACGAGTTTTATTCAGGCTTACTTAACAGATCCGGTTCTTACAGATGTGTCCCTTTGGAATTCTGATGTTCTTCGTACTTCATTGAACGATCTTGCGTCGAAGTTAACTGTCAACGATTTTTCCGATCTTACGTCAACAGACAAACAGGAAATGAACTTTTCAACTCATTCGGATTTTACAGACTTGTTACCTTTGATGCCAGCTGTTTATGACGATCTTATAACGTCGTCAAACGGCCTGCCTTTGACATCCGCTGACAACGAATTATCAAATATGGCGACGACCGTACTTAACAGACCGGAAATGACGTTCGATGGGTTTCTAATGACGTCAAGTTCTTTCTGGGAGGACAACACAGAACCAGATGTTCACGAGTTTACTTCCCAGAATGTGTCTTTACACTCGTTACCATTGACATCAGAGGCACTTTCTGTATCTTGGACTGCAGAAACCGTTCTCCATGACAAAGGAAGCCCCTTTTTAACATCTGTCATTCTGGATTCGGTACTGGTTTCACCGACCTCGGCTGCGACATGCATTACGTCAGATTACTATATAATGACACCAATGGCATCAGTTACAACAGGTTATATTATATCGTCATCAGTGGTGTCTGGCATGTCAGCGATAGGGTTTAGTCCAAATTTCCCAAGCAGTCAACCGATAGGGTCATCGACCCCAGCGACGGAAGTCGCCTTTTCCACATCACAAGTCACGACAGATTATTTTTGGACGTCATCGATAGTATCCGTTACATCATCGTCGATGCTCGGGCCAGACACTGTGTTCAGTCAATCGACAGCATTCAGATTCTGGACGCCAGGGTCTTCCACAACAACGACGTCATCAACATCAGCTTCAACGGTAAAAAGTCAGACAGCGAGTGGCTTGTCAGTACGCTGCAGATGTAACTTCATCCTGCCCAACGCCACTTTGACGTCAGAGACTGTCATCGCCATGCAGCGGAAGATAATATTTACCAAGAAGGAGCTGATCCTGAACAAGTGCAATCTACATCGCCTCACGCGCAGACTCAGCTCCGCCCAGGATTCCCGTGCCTCCAGCCAAGCGGTGGGCGTGGTGGCCGTGCTGATACTGTTGGGGTTGGGAGTGCTCATGATCAGCGTAGACATCGCCAGTTTTCGTTATTCCTCTAACCACGCAAACCGACCCTATCCTGTCAGACTGCACAAGTTTTCCAAGTGAACAGCATTATGAGATGAGTATCAGAGACTGCTGAGTAATACGCCAACAAAGCGAGGACGCCTATTAGGTCAACACTTCAACAGTTATGTTACTTGATTTTGGAGTTAGTATTGTTTGAAACTGTCTTAACCTCTCAGGTGTACTCTTAGAACTGTCTAGAATAGATGGTGCATGCACGGAAGAAATTACACCAATTAAACAATATCCGTAAATTAAAACAATGTTAGGAACTATATAGTGGACGGAAGGGGCCAAGCAATGTGATTGGTTTACCAATGCTCCCCAGAGAATACCTGCATAGGCTGTACATAGAGTTGAAGCAAAGAGCTTAATGATAGAAAGAGGGGGAACTTGGTACAGGACCGCGAGACGAAAGGTACGAGTTATGCTCCCTTGTCGACATGCTGAAAATGGCTCGTGGCAGAAAGTCAAAAGACGACCGAGTGAAACAGGGCGGTGACTTTTGCACAGCCATCAATTGCCATAATGCCAGATACAAGAAAAGTTGTGTTGGCAAGTCCTTTTTCAAATTTCCAAGACACAAAAAAAGGTAAATTGCAAATGAAAAACTTCATTTTTTTGTGTTTATGTAGGCCTAAACTAAGACCGCTGCAGTGTTGTTAGTGTTAGTGTTAAAACAATCGGAGAGCGGCTTGAATGATTCATGTTATACCTATGTGCTAAATCCAAAACAGTTTGCTTGCTGACAGTTTACGTTCAACAGGTCGCTCACTGTTTACGTTATTGCTAGGTTGTTTTGACTATATTTGTGCTTATATTTCAAAAGAAGATGTCAGATTGTCAGTTTGGCTTCGTCAAACTGCTTATGTTAACAAGTTAAATTAGACTAAGTCTGTTTTCTCCTCGTGATCAAATACTGTGCAAGATAACCCCTTACCTAGGCACAAAAATGGTCCTTGATCTGTTGTAATCCCTTTTCGTTTAAGTGTAAACGGAAAAAAAAAAGTAATGCGGATGTCAAAGACGCATTTTGAGATACTCAGTCCTTGTTCTGATCTGGGAATTTCTGCGCATTAGATCTATATTGCGTGGAATGTTGTACTGATCTGTGAATTTCTGCGCATTACATATATATTGCGTGGAATGTTGTAGTCTAGGTTCTGATTGTTCTGTCTGATTAATTAATTATTTTCCATGAAGTGACTGATGTTATTAAGCCAGTGATGTGGGAGGTGAGAGGGTTGGGGGGTAGGGGGACACTTGATATAAATTAAATTCACACTATTAGTGAAACATTTTGTTATTGTGCTTTATTGTGATTAATTGATTGAATGACAGAGCTCTCTCTTCCCCCAACCCCCCCCCCCCTCTCTCTCTCTCTCTCTCTCTCTCTCTCTCTCTCACGATTACGGATTTACACAGTTTCGGATAAATGAAACTGTCATGCATATTTTAATTTTAAAATATCTGTCATTGATTAAAAAATAATAAATTCCAGGGCAGAAAACGAACCTATGACATACACACATAAGCAGCATAAAAGCACCTAATAAATGTCAATAAGTAAACATTAAAAAAAAAGAATAAAAAAAAGACAGCAGTAGCGGAAAGTTAATAATAATGATGGTTAAAAGTTTGGTTTTTGCAAATGTTGCCATAAAAATGTTCTTTTGCAATGGCTTAGGCTCAATAAGTTACCACGCAAAGATCATTCATATAGCAGATGACGAAATATAGCCAGCCCGAGCAAAGGGAAATAATCCGTGAGAGCGTCTCGCATTTTTGTATAGGACATAATGGAAGTTCACCCTCTTTCCGTAATAAGCTCTTTGGTTGAAGTACATGTCCAGACTACAAATTGAAGGAATTGCATTGAAAAGATGCAACACAATATTTGTAGAATCACTTTAATCATGCCAGATTCTGACGTCGCATCCTGCCACTGTGCCAGACCGCTTGATCAACGTTTGTGTAATAATCGTTCTACCCATACACACTTTCTCTTGAGTGGGGCCGGGTAGCTCAGTTGGTAAGAGCGTCTTGCTAGTAACCGAAAGGTCGCTGGTTCGAATCCCGAATTGGTCAACGTGTGATCATATTATTTTCCCCTTTACCAACAACTGGCCCGCTGGTGTCAGTATAAATCGGTCCAGTAGTCACCTATATGCGAAAGTGTCGTGTGACTATAATCTACAAACAACAACACTTTCTCTATTTTGAGATTCATAAACCAGCACTAGCATCCTGCACCCAAGCCATTTGCTATAGCCGTACTTTCTCTCCTTTCTATGCCGACTCAAATCTGGTAGACCTCAGACCTACATTTGTCCATAGTTTTCATTACATCTCCTTTTCTGCTTCGTAAAGTAATATTTCAGTGCATTAGCATAATTTTTCATCGCAGCTTTTTAATCTGTTCTGCTTCGCCTCTGTTTTTGATCGTGTGTCAGAGCGTTTCACGTAATTATTATTCGCTAATATTATTTCCAGAAAATGTTGTAAGGACGTCCTGATATAATATTCGCTACACCTACGTTCTTTTGTACTGTTCTTTTTTTTTTTATATTTAAAAATAAAATTAAAATATGTCCTTCCGTCAGTCCGCTATTTTCAGTCTGTCAAAAACGGGGTCAGCTCGTTACTCCCCCGTATCACTACTCCCCCCGGCTCGTAACTCCCCCAGCTCGTTATTTTAAAAATGTAGGAATCGGAAAGTGATTTTTGTAGAGAAAGGGGTTAGGGCAAGTTGTTATGGATAGCTCTGCAACTAACCCTTACTCGAGCCCATTTCTAAAACGTTTACCTAGTTCGTCTCCTATAGGCGACGAAATAGGTCGAACTTTTTTCAAAATAACGAGCTAGGGGAGTAACGAGCCGGGGGAGTAGTGATACGGGGGAGTAACGAGATGTTCCCGTCAAAAACTTGTTAGTGGCTTAATATCTAAAAGTTCATTTCAAACCAAACTTGGTATGATGGTGTATATGCATGAGACCTCATAAATGATTAGTGAATGAATGACTTCACTTTAGTTCAAGGTGACTGGGTCAGCAAATGATATATTTAAAAAATTTGATTTTTCAAAACAATGTCACCTTTTGCAAAGTTATTATATTGAAAATGATTCTTTGATGCATATGAAGAGATAAAAACAACCAACACCGGTGTTAAGAGCTATGAATTTTCGATTTATTAAAGTCTTTTTGAAGTAAAAACCATGGACTGACACAAATAGACATTTTCTTGCAATTTTTATATCGTGACTGAGGAAAAATCACTATATTTCAAAACATCAAACAAAATACAATTACTTTAAATTAACAAAATGCAAAAAATAAATAAATAAATCTTTTTATTTTAAATACTGATAAAAGTCCACACCTACAAATGACTGACATAACCATACACAGAGAGGGAGAATGAGGGAAGAGAGAGAGAGAGAGTACTGACAACCGTTCACAACAATTAACTTTGAAGACCAATTTAACCTATTAAAACATAAAAATAAAAAATAAAATAAAATAATAATCATAATAACCTGAAAAACAATTTGAAAAAAACTATAATGAATGCTACAATTATATCTAGGGCTATTGTGAACATTACTATTAACAAATATTCCTACAAAAGAACAGGCAAATACAAGTAAAATAATGTAAAGACTAATCACCCTTACTTTCCACAAACACACACTTATCAACATTCTTTAATACATGATACATTGTACATATCTCATGGAAGTTATCAATGAGACCTCACATACTGTGCACGTTTGGTCAAGCTCTCTCCAAGGTCAAAAGTGACTGGAGCTATCCAAAGTCAGTTCATATAGGTACTTTGAAATGACCTTGACCCTAAACTGTGAGAGATGATACATTGATTTTTCATATATGTTCCGTTTCTGCATTCATTTTAAACCTTGCAAAAACATGAAAGAATTGGTCACTTTACAGTGGAATTACTATATATTTAACGCATATGTGTACAAATGCTTTTCTGTTGTTTGTGGTGTGGTGTTTTAATCCCTTTTGTGTCTTTTACGTCAGACACGGGTTAAAGGTTATGGGAATTCATAAGATTTTACATTTCAAAGAAACGACGGTCTTGGCTGGGTACATCAATAAAAACACGGAGCTTAGAAAACAAGCAATTAAATTTTGTTCAATATCTCCAAAAGCTGTGTTTTATAGATCACTTTACAAATTATGTCTTGTTGGTTTTTTTTAAATTACAGTGTATGTATGTGATTGTGAACAGGTATAATCTAATACATAAAGCTGACTTAGTGTGTGTTTGTTTGACCGCAATAGAAAGCCACATTTTTACATGTAGAGTGAGTTAGTTATTCATTGCTTACAGAGCCCAGCGGACTGCAAAGAGCCGAATCAGGACCACAAAATCAAGACCGCAACTTGGCTGAAAGAGGAGAGTTAGTTAGGTATTCATTGTTTACAGGGTCCAGCGGACTGCAAAGAGCCGAACCAGGACCACAAAATCAAGACCACAACTTCGCTGAAAGAGGACTCACCCCTGATCCGTAGTACTATAAAAGATCTAGAAGTCGAAGTCGAAACCTTTAATAGGATAATAACATTAGGTCCTTTGGACCTATCTTACAGCTAGTCCTTAATAAACAATGCAGAACAAACAAAATAATTATTATAAAATAATTTGAAACAAACATATTCCATAACTAAGGTAACAAATCACTAAGGAAATTAATGCATTTTAATACACATGCTCCCACCATTTTTCCCCTCCCCACCTCTCTCTTCATCCCTCCGCACACACACACATATAAATTCACACATTCTTGTAACTTAAATTGTGGCAGGGTAGGGAAGAGAAAAGAGGTATACAATCATCTTAAATAGATTTTAGAGAGAGGGGGAGAGGGAGTCAGAAAAGACGGGCCGACCAACAAACGGGGACACTTAGAGACACTTTGACACTTTAATAATGAACAATGGCCTTTGGCCCACTTCTTGGTTGACAATCAACAAGGGAGCTTTAAGTAAAAATCAAAATTACACATTTAGGCATATGAAGAAAAAGGCGCATTTTAATCTGATTCCATTCATACCGTATCTCATTCCATTTACATTCTGTCTCTTAAATGTCAACGTCATGTACTCCTTTAACTTGCCCATTGCATTATTGCTAATTTGTAATTATTATACTTTACTCTTTAATTTAAATTAAGCAATTGACATGTCAATCTCTCCTATTATAATTGTCTGTATGCTCACACATCTCTGATTTATTGTCATTTTATTTCCTCCTCCTCCTCTCTCTCTCTTTCTCTCTCTCAATACCAGCTATCTTCCTTGGAGGTTCACACACTACCCACAATGCTGATCGTGCTTCTGGAGGCATTTGTACAGGAACCACGCAAAGCTGACGAATCTTTCCAATATCACTAGTGCCCATCAAATTAGCCAAGTGTTGTCTTTGATTGTAATGTTCTACGTTCTGCAAGAGAGCTGGGCGCAGCTGACTGTACTCGCTACAACTATACATCAGGTGCAGTTCATCGTCCAATACACCAGGACAAAACGGGCAGCTGTTGTCCGGTTGTTGTTCAGATTTGGCATATCTATTTTTATGAACTCTTAACGAACTGATGCCCAGTCTGACTTTTACCAGTGTGTCTCTAAACGCCTTAATTAGAATACTATCTAGGTTGTTACGTTGAAACGCGAAGGATAGTATGTCTGAAACGCGCACGATAGATCTAATCGTTTCGTTTTGCAAAGTATTCAATAATAGTGTATTTACCTTTGATTTGAGTTTGCGTTGTTGTTAGAAGAAGCTTTGTGTAGCGTTGGTAATTTTTGTTAGTCGATATTATTGGAGAATACTCTAGATCCGCTTGTTTACTATCGATCGAAGTTTCGGGATATTTGAGAACATTCTGGGACAGAAAGAATGTTGTATGACGTAAGTCAGTGATGACGAAGTTTTATTTGATTGGTTGTAGTGCGTCATTCTGCCGTGTTCTAAATTGTTCGGGAGTATGAAGAGACTATATAAGTGCCGCACTGTTTCAAAAAAAGGGTTGTTGTAAAAGTGTGAAAAGGCGATTGTATGCAGTTGTTGATGTGTGCTGAATAAAAGTGGAAAACTTCATACGTCGACTCTGTGACTTGTATGCTGATTGAACGGGTTGCGTGGATAAACGAATCCGAGTTTACACCTATCAGGAGAATTCAAGCATTGGGGCTGAATCAACTACTGATAGAAAAACACCAACATCGAACGAGTGTAACATTTGGGGGGCCAAGCTGTGATCCACGTCATAGCCAAGGGTTCAACTGCTACAACAAGCGAGTCAACGTTACGAGAGGCAGTCATCGAGGGTAGCCGCCAACGTTGCGTCGGGAGGGGCCAACACACTGGGACTACATCACCGATAGGTTCGGGTTGACTGCAAGGGCGTGTAGTCGCTGAAGAGTTGCTTCGTGAGCGAACAACAGATCGGGACTACGTGGCTGCCGCAAGACTACGTCGAGGGACAGTCTCGGAGCTACATCGCCAGTATTACAGAGAGCGACGAGCGGACGTCGCGTCTACTTCAGCACAGGAGCGTGTACATCAACACCAGCGTGGTCCAGCGTCGCATACGACGAGGACAGCGGGGCCTGCGTCAGCGAAAGCGACTAGTGGCAAGCATCAGCGCTACTGCAGAAAGCGTGCTGTTCTAGAACAGTCTAGAAAGGTACAGCACAGTCAAGAACTTTCCAGAAAAGAACTTTCCAGAAAAGCATAAAGATGGCGGACCTCTGGCAGAAAGGGGTTGAACTAAATCTAAAAGGCAAACAGCTGACGGAGTACGTCAAATTCCAGGAGAGAATATTGCGTGAAGAAAGAGAAGAACAGCGACGGCGCGAAGAAAGCGAATTAGAAGAGAAGCGTCTAGAATTAGAAGAGCGGCGGCAAGAAAAAGAAAGAGAGTTCGAGCTGAAGCATCTTGAAGGTGAGCGTCAGTACCAGCTAGAGTTGGCGCGCATCCAAAACAATCAGCATGCGCCACAAGTCATCAGCGACCACACGGCTCCAAAATTGCCAGCGTTCATCGACGGGAAGGATCAGATCGACAGTTATCTGGCGAGATTCGAAAGGTTCTCTGAAAGCTCTAACTGGCAACCTCAAGACTGGGCAATTCGACTTAGTGCTTTTCTGACGGGGCAAGCGCTGGAAGTTTATACCAGACTGTCAAATAATGACGCCAAAAACTACGACGTCTTGAAAGAGGCCCTATTGCAGTGCTACAACTTTACAGAGAAGGGCTACCGTAAACGCTTCCGTGAATGCCGGCCTTTGTCAGACGAGACACCAAAGCAATTTGTGGAGCGCCTGTCGTCATACTTACACAAGTGGGTGGAATTATCAGGCAAAGGGAAGTCTTACGATAGTCTCCATGACCTGATCGTGAAGGAGCAATTCCTCAATGCCTGTCACAAGGACCTGGCGACCCACTTAGAATTACAGAAGCTGCAGACGCTTAATGATATGACCGAGGCTGCTGAAAGATATCTCATCGCTTATGAAAAGACACTGGGGCCACCCAAGGCGACGAAACCATTTCAGAAGACTGGAAACCATGGGAACCAGATCCAGACGAGCCAGAGACAGACTGACTCCACGCCACCTCCCAGGGAAGGGCATTCAAGAGGCTGTTTCACCTGCAACGCTACAGACCACAGAGCGGCTAATTGTCCTCAAAACAAAAGTAGCGGACAGCGGAGCAATACGGACAATTCAGCGGCGGGCAACCGGCAGAGGCGGTTCTCCAATCAACGGCAAACTAGTAGATCTGACCATCAAGTGTGCGGCGGGAGCGTCATTCTTCCGATTGAGACCGAGCGCGCAGCTACTCCCGCGGACGTGCAAGAGTGCATAACCGATGGCCAACTTCTCCTTGCCAACGGAAAATCCATCCCCGTCGTCGCCAGCGCAGCTGTGACCGTCCAGAACATGCCTGTTTCAAAGGGACTCGTCGGAAATCATGAAGTGACTGTTCTAAGAGACTCTGGCTGCAGTGGGGTCATCGTCAGAGAAGATCTAATCGCTAAAGAACAGTTCACTGGCGATTCAAAATGGACACTTATGGCCGACAGAAAATGTGTGAAAGCGCCAGTTGCGAAGATTCAAGTCAGCACCCCTTTCTACATAGGCGAAGTAGAAGCGGTTTGCCTGAAGAAGCCGCTGTATGATTTCATGATCGGGAATATCAACGGCGCGAGACGACCCGACGACCCCGATTCAGAATGGAGTCCTTCCTCAACCCAACTTGTCGAAGTTGTGGAGGAGAATCCATTGCCATTTCCCGATGGAGACCTTACAGAGCTGCTACGGGACAATGTGGTTACTCCGGCTCAGCTCTGCCGACCAGAGATCGTCGGTGCTGTTACAACCAGGGCCCAGGCCAAGACAGACAAGACGACTACGCCACTGAAGGTCGCCGACAACTCAAAAGCTGCCATCGTGGACAAAGATAAGCTGATCCAGCTCCAGGAAGCTGACAGCACTTTAAACAAGTACAGGAACCGCCAAGACCACGTGACCAAGGGCAGTGGCACGGTCTATTTCGAGGTGAAGGCCAAGATCCTGTACAGAATCTTCCAGCACCCGAGGGTCAACGGAGGTAAACCACTACGTCAGGTCTTGGTACCGTTACCCCTAAGGCGCCAAGTGATGGAAGTAGCTCACGACTCTATCATGGGAGGTCACCTAGGCATCAAGAAGACGTCAGACAGAATCCAGGCGGTGTTCTACTGGCCAGGACTTCATGCGGACGTCAGCCGTTTCTGCCGATCGTGTGACATTTGCCAGAAGACCATA
Source organism: Oncomelania hupensis (assembly GCA_036898135.1). Classification (NCBI taxonomy): domain Eukaryota; kingdom Metazoa; phylum Mollusca; class Gastropoda; order Littorinimorpha; family Pomatiopsidae; genus Oncomelania; species Oncomelania hupensis. The sequence continues at coordinate 13,622,263 of CM072521.1, read as the reverse complement.
CCTCAAAGAAGGGTCCCGAAAGTGCCTATGCAGAGGATGCCTGTGATCGACCGACCTTTCAAGAGGGTGGCCTTAGACTTAATCGGCGAAATAAGACCTCCGAGTGAAGAAGGTCATCGGTGGGTACTGTCTTTAGTGGACTATGCGACTCGGTACCCAGAAGCAGTGCCTCTGAAGAAGATTGACACTGAGACTGTTGCAGAGGCGCTGGTGGACATGTTCAGCAGACTCGGAGTGCCTGAAAAGATCCTGGCAGACCTCGGGACGCAGTTCGTCTCTGACTGCATGAAGGAGGTCAACAGACTGCTGAGCATCCGGCATTTGACTACGACACCCTACCATCCAATGTGTAACGGGCTTGTCGACAAGTTCAATGCTACGCTCAAGTCCACCCTGAAGAAACTGTGCAGCGAGCAGCCCAGACAATGGCATCGCTACATCAACGCCTTACTGTTCGCCTACAGAGAAGTGCCGCAGGAGTCCACCGCTTTTCTCCGTTCGAGCTGCTGTACGGAAGAACCATCCGAGGGCCGATGCACAACCTGAAAGAACTGTGGACGAAAGAAGTAGAGACCCCAGAGGTGAAGAACAGCTACCAGTACGTGTTTGAGCTACGGGAGAAGCTGGAGCAGACTCTCGAGATAACCAGAGAAAACCTGAAGAAGTCCCAGGACTGTGGAAAGCACTACTATGATCGTAGGGCTGTGAACAGGAAGTTCAAACCTGGCAACAAAGTGCTGGTGCTGCTACCTACCGACCACAATAAGTTGCTGATGCAGTGGAAAGGCCCGTACGAAGTGGAGACCGTGGTGGGAATCAACGACTACAAGGTGAAGGTCGGCCAGCATTCCAAGATATACCACGCCAACCTCCTAAAGCTGTACGTGGAAAGGCCATCAGAGACTGTACAGGCAGCAACAGCAGCTGTGATCGCCGACAGCTTTGACAGCAAGGAACTGTTGGAACTGGGAGACTTCCACAGCAAAGAAGGCATCGATGATGTTAAGCTAGGACCGAGCTTGACGGAAGGTCAAAAGTTGGAGCTCAAGGATCTTATGGGCGAGTTTCCCCATAGCTTCAGTGATGTCCCAGGCTCTACGACTTTGGTCGAACATGAAGTCCACCTCACTTCAAATATCCCTGTTCGATCCAAAGCCTTCCCGATCCCTTTCAAGGCCCGTGAATCCTTGAAGAAAGATATCGATGAAATGCTGAAGATGGGCATCATCAGGGAGTCCAGTTCCCCCTACGCGTCCCCTGTTGTGGTCGTGAAGAAGAAGGACGGCAGCAACAGAGTATGCATCGACTACAGGAAGGTTAATAAGATCACCGTCTTCGACCCTGAGCCGATGCCTACTGCAGCAGACCTCTTCCGCCAATTATCAGGGAGTAAAATCTTCTCAAAGATTGACCTCAGCAAGGGTTATTGGCAAGTCCCCGTGCGTCAACAGGACATACCAAAGACTGCTTTTATAACTCCTGATGGGACGTACAAGTGCCTAAGGATGCCCTTTGCATTTGGCATGGTCAACTGCGGAGCTACCCTGAAGAGAGGAATGAGGAAGATGCTCAAAGGGATGGACAACGACGTGTGTTACTGCGGCGACCTGCTAGTCCACACCCAGACCTGGAAGGAGCATCTGCAGACCTTGAGGGAGCTGTTCCACCGTCTCGCAGAAGCCAACTTGACCGTGAGACCCAGCAAGTGCGTTCTGGGAGCTGACAACGTCGACTTCATCGGACGTTCGATGGAAGAGGGAGACATCGGAGGATGCTCTGACTCCAGGAAAGCCCACGAGATCACTGTTTTTTACCCTGGGCCGATGACAACTGCAACGGTCGAGGGCGTTGTTTCCTTGCGGATGAAAAAACATTGACTCTGTGTATATAAACTGAGAACATTGACAGTATCCAGACAGTCTGAAATAAGTTTTAATTCTGGACTTTGTTTGTGCATTACGTTTCAACGTTGTTGAAAGAAATTGGGTAAATTTCTTCCTGAGTGGGGGGTTATGTTACGTTGAAACGTGAAGGATAGTATGTCTGAAACGCGCACGATAGATCTAATCGTTTCGTTTTGCAAAGTATTCAATAATAGTGTATTTACCTTTGATTTGAGTTTGCGTTGTTGTTAGAAGAAGCTTTGTGTAGCGTTGGTAATTTTTGTTAGTCGATATTACTGGAGAATACTCTAGATCCGCTTGTTTACTATCGATCGAAGTTTCGGGATATTTGAGAACATTCTGGGACAGAAAGAATGTTGTATGACGTAAGTCAGTGATGACGAAGTTTTATTTGATTGGTTGTAGTGCGTCATTCTGCCGTGTTCTAAATTGTTCGGGAGTATGAAGAGACTATATAAGTGCCGCACTGTTTCAAAAAAAGGGTTGTTGTAAAAGTGTGAAAAGGCGATTGTATGCAGTTGTTGATGTGTGCTGAATAAAAGTGGAAAACTTCATACGTCGACTCTGTGACTTTGTATGCTGATTGAACGGGTTGCGTGGATAAACGAATCCGAGTTTACACCTATCAGGAGAATTCAAGCATTGGGGCTGAATCAACTACTGATAGAAAAACACCAACATCGAACGAGTGTAACATAGGTAAATCTCCAAATGCAAACCCTGTTTAAAAACTCTGTATTCAGCAAAACGATCACTGCTATCTATACCTGCACTCCATTCCTGAAAATACATATCCACGAGTCTTTGCCTGAAAGCCTTCAGAAAACTCGAAATGTCACCAATTCCTTGATGTAGCCATACATGTCCGAACCCCGATTTATACAATAGCGATTTCACCTTCGAAACCCAATTTGTTTTGCCATTTCTGTCCAAAGTTACTAACATTTCGTATGCCTGCTTTGGCAGTCGGGCTTCATCCATATGGATCAGTCTAAACCAAAACTTGACGGCCCTAACGTTGTGGGTGATTGTCAAAGGGTACCTTCCTAGCTCTCCATAAACTAGTTTGTTTGGTGTTCTGAGAGTTACATTTAAGATTCTTTTGCAAGCCAGAAGGTGAATCTTCTCCGTAGGGTCTTTCTCAGCGTCAATCAGTAACCCCCATATTTCTGCTGTGTAAGCAAGCACTGGTTGCACCATAGTGTCAAAAATCTTAAAGAACGATCTCGTGTCTGTCGCAACAGGACTAGTTTTACTCTGCTTATTTTAATATTTAGCTTGGTTAGTATTTGTAATCTTAGAATGTTAATGGTAGGCAGCAGCAGACGATGGAAGTAATCAAGCGTAACAATAGTATACTGCCGGCTACACACCGTGGCAGCTGACGGTAAGCAAAGGCAATGACATCATCGTAGCTATACGGTAGGCGAGTCTATTATCCGCCAATGAGATCACAGCTTAGAATAGACTCAATCGGGTCTGACTAAGTCGAATAGAGAGCTAGACGGGCAGTCGTGTTCAAACCGAGGAAGAGTTAACAGCTCCACCGCTACACAGTTAGCAGGAAACCTCTCCAGAAAAGACTAGGACGCAGTACTTGTGAAAATCCGAATTCACTCAAGTAGCCACTGGCCTGAATTTGTCACGAAGGTAAATGAACATACTTCCGTTTCATCGTGATGTATTATATTATTGTTGAATTATGTTTGTGGAATTTGCTATGCATAGAATTGAATTGTTAGCCTGACTTTGCCTGAACACGTGGCGAAGCTGACCACGAGGCAAAAAGACGACCGGCCGACGCCATCTTGAATTATGTACGGAACCACTGTGGTTTAACTTATATGTGTGCTTGCAGACCAGTGGCTGTACAAATGAATGTGTATACTATTATTAATTCTTGATGTGTATAAGTAGCCATGTTTTATATTTATGGATGTATAGAAAATTAGAGTGGAGATTCCAGTGGACCACGGACTTAGCAGAATGTTCGTCGCTTATATATGTAGATGTGGAGCTAATCACTGAGGGCCATTAGGACCTTCAGTGAGACGCTCTGCACACACCTATCATTCAGGGTTGTGCAGAATTTCGTCTCATATGTTACAGACGATCAGGCGTTCTGTAGTGCGCCCAACACAGCATCAGACGAAACCACGTCGACGCGTACGTTGGCTGCAGTGGTATCCCCAGCATTGCGCGAGGAAAACCCACCAGTCTAACCACAGGGAAGAACCCAGAAGAAGACAACACAGTTGTCAGGAAACCAACCACAGCACAGCACGCCAGACTCACAGTTAAGTCCCGAGCCGTGTGTGCACAAAAACTGAGAGCTACAGGACCACAGTAGTCCACTTCTCATGAACATTAACCTCCAGTGCCCGAGGATGAACAATTAGCTGCATAGACTATCAGCGATCGAATTATTCCTATCCTATCCTATCCTGTCCCATAACCCGAAGGTCGTAGGGGCACCACAGATGAACGTTTAACCAGCATACTCCATCTTTCTCTGTCCTCAGCAGCCCTCATGGCTTCGCTCAGTGTCAAACCAGTCCATTCTCGAATGTTGTCCTCCCACCTCTTTTTCGATCTCCCCCTTCTTCTACCTCCTTGCACTGTGCCTTGCAGAATGGTCTTTGCAAGGCCTGATGATCTGGTGACGTGGCCATACCATCGGAGTTTCCGTTTCTTCACCACTGTGAGCAGGTCATCGTGTTGTCCAATGGCTTGTGTGATGGTCTGTCGGACTTCGTCGTTGGTGATGTGTTGGGTATAGGAAATGCACAGAAGTCTTCTGTAGCACCTCATCTCCATGCTTTGTATTCTTCGTTGGAGATCTGCTGTGAGGGTCCATGCTTCGCAAGCATATAGGAAGATGGAGATGACCAGAGAGCGCAGCAGTCTTACTTTGGAATGTAGACTGATGGTTCTGTCTTTCCAAATGGGCTTTAACCTTGTCAGGGCAGCAGTTGTTTGTGCGATCCTGGAAAGGACTTCCTGTCGAGACCCATTGTCTGACACAATGGCTCCTAAATATTTGAAGCTGTGCACTGTGTTGAGGGATTGGCCTTGTACTTTGATGTCCGTGTTGATGCCATTGGTGTTGTTGGTCATCATTTTGGTCTTCTCTGCACTTATTTCCATTCCATAAGCTCTGGAGGTGGTGTCAAGCTGTTCAAGTTCTTGTTCCTCTCCAGCCAATCCATCAATATCATCCGCAAAACGAAGATTGGAGATTGCTCTGCCCCCTATGCTGACTGTGCCTTCGTGATCTGCAAGAGCATCTGACATGATGCGCTCTAGGAAGATGTTGAAGAGTGTTGTAGAGAGTATGCATCCTTGACGCACACCGATTGTTGTTCTGAACCAGTTCCCGATGACGCTGTTATGGAGGACTGCACTGGTAGCCTTGTCATACAGGCTTTTCATGACTTCTATAATTTTAGGGCTGATGTTGTACACTTTCATGGTTGCCCATAGAGCTGCATGCCAGACTCGGTCAAATGCCTTCTTGAAGTCTATGAACACATGATATAGATGTTGTTGGTGCTGTAGGTATTTCTCACAGATTATTCTGAGGTTGAAAATCTGTTCAGTGGTACTTCGCCCTGCCATGAATCCTGCTTGTTCGTCAGCTATGATTTGTTCAGCTTGTGGTTTCAACCTGTTGAGTATTATTTTCAGGAGGACCTTGCTGGGATGGCTGATGAGGCTGATGGTGCGGTAATTTTCACACTCCTGAAGGTTACCTCTTTTTGGGAAGAGTGATGACAAGCGACTGGGTCCATGGTGTAGGCCATTCCCAACTCTGCCAGATCTTGTTACAGATAATGGTGAGAGCATCAGTCATCGCTTCTCCTCCTGCTTGTAGCAGTTCTGCTGGTATGTTGTCCACTCCCGCTGACTTCCCTTTCTTCAGCGATTGCACTGCTGCCTCAACTTCTTCCCGGAGAATTGGGAGGATTTCTTCTTCTTCTCTGCTCTCGGGACATGCTAGAACTGATGGGTCTCCATTTGGTGTATGGTTGTAAAGGTCAGAGCAGTACTCTGTCCATCTGTCCAAGACTTCTTGTTCTTCTGTAAGGCAAATGCCAGACTTGCTTTGGATAGTGGAGACTTTGGGCTGTTTAACACTTGTCAGCCGCTTCACAGTCTGGTAGGCCTTCTTGCTGTTGTTCTTGTTCAGATTGTTCTGTATTTCCTGGCATTGATCTTCTATCCAGTTCTCCTTTGCTGTGCGCATGCCTTTTCGGATGTCATTGTTGATTTTTCGGTAGACATCAGCTCCCTGTGAGGTGTTCTTTTTCTTTTTTAACTCTCTTCGTTGCTCTGTGGGTTCGGGCAAATAGAATAGACCCAACGTTTCCCGGCGTGTCGTAAGAGGCGACTAACAGGGGTGATGTTAGCACGGCATCACTGGGCGAAAGTCTTCTACACAGAAGTCACCGGCCAGGGCGGAGGAACCTCACGTTACTACAGGTTCAACGACCACGTGCTCAGGGCCAAGGCGAGCCACACTGTATTCGTGGATTTCGGCTGTGGCCAACAGCCTGGAGAGGATTGGGCCCTGCCAGGTCTTTTTTGCCCAAGACACAACACATGATGAGGCTATCCACTAATTCCATGCCGGATCGGTCGTCGCCCGGAACAAGGACCGCGCCTTCCGTTGGCCACCAGGACGGAGGTGAAAAGTATGCTACTGATGGACAAATTAGCAAGATCCGCACGAGAAACAACATCGTCATAGGAACCTGGAATGTCAGGACCCTAACTGCGGAAGGAAAATTAGAAGAACTGGCCCACGAGCTGGACCACTATCGATGGAACGTTCTAGGTATCAGCGAACTGCGCTGGAAAGGCCTAGGTGAAACAACGACTGACAAAGGCCACAAGCTCTATTTCAGCGGTAGAGATGACAGGCACGAACACGGCGTTGGATTCTTGGTCCACAAGAACATTCTAGCCACTGTCATGGGTTGCCGCCCAGCCTCCAGTAGACTCATTATCATCCGTCTGAGAGCAACCCCTTTAAAAATTACCATCATCCAGGCCTATGCCCCAACATCAGACTATGAAGACAGCGAAGTGGAGGATTTTTATGAAAATCTACAGGCGGTCCTTGACCAAGTGCCGAAGAAGGACATAGTCATAGTGCAAGGCGACTGGAATGCCAAGGTTGGCCAAGATGCGCACCACAACTGGGGAGACACATGCGGACCCCACTGCAACAACGAGACAAATGACAGGGGTCTGAGGCTATTGGAGTTTGCCAGATACAACAATCTGGTACTGGCAAACACGCTTGGTCTCCACAAAAAATCCAGACGATGGACATGGCACAGTCCCGGCGGGGAACATCACAACCAGATCGACTACATCATGGTCAAGAAACGCTTCAGATCAAGCATCAACATTGGCAGGACACGCACTTTTCCAGGAGCAGACATTGGAAGTGACCACGATCTCGTGATGATGTCTTTCCGGCTCCATTTGAAGAGAGTAAATACAGCAAAGTGCACTAGGCTGAAGTTCGACCTGGACAAACTGCAAGACCCGGAGGTGGCAAAAATATTTCAGGCCACAATTGGAGGGAAATTTGCACCACTGCTTATTTTGGGGGCAGGCGAAGTAGATGTCAACACCATGACCAATACCTTCAACTCAGCTGTAACAGATGCCGCCACTGAGATCCTTGGCAAGCACCGACCAAAGAAGAAGCCGTGGATCACACCTGAACTTTTGGATCTGTGTGATAAACGAATTATTCACAGTGACATTTAACTGATAAGGTAGATTAGTACTTAGAAAATCTTGTATAGAGTAGAAGAAATAAATGTGTGATGTTTAACTGTTATCCAGTGGCTGGACTACATATGATTCATAGCGTGTGAAAGCTAGTGTGACAGTAATCTTTTACCATTTTTCTATCTATCTCTATACCCCCAGCCTTAACACAGACCGAGCTAAACAAATAAATTTATTAAAGTAATCCACCGGGTGACTAACTAGCAGTTCCCATAGGATAAAGCGTGAGGGTTACATCATCCCATTGTGCAGAGCCCAGCAACCCATAAAACCCCCGTGACAGTGTCCATTTGCTGAAGTTGACTTTGAGCTCTGAGCACCCCATAGACAGCTTTCTTGCCTTTAAGAGCAAAATGTCGAGCAGCTTCCATACTACTCATAGTTGACGTGAATTTGTACCCAAGATAGATATTGCTGTTTACTACCTCTAGAGGTTGACCATCTACAGACCACTTTTCATGCCGACTCAAGTATCCACCATGTCTGAATACCATGATCTTGCTTTTGTCCCTATTTATGATAAGGTCCAACTCTTAGCACATGCTGGGTAGTAAGTTGATTTGATTTTGTAAACCTGTGGGTGAAAAGGACATGAGTGCTATATCGTCGGCGAATAGCAAAATGAGAAGTTCTATAAGTCCTGGCATAAGCTGGATGTCATGTCTACCATAACTAGAGACCTGTTCCGCTACTTCATTTATAATGATGGAGAACAGATTTGGGCTCAATACACAGCCTTGCTTAAGCCCCTTCGGGCAGTCAAACATATCTGTAAGGCTACTGTTACCAACACGTACGCGTGCAGATACAGTTCTATAAATTGCCCTGATAGCGCTGAGAAATTTGGATGACACGCCAGCCCTACTCATTGCCTCTAGTAATGTCTTCCGCTCAACCGAGTCAAATGCTTTTTTCAAGTCTATGAAAGCCACATACAGTTTACCACCCCTTTTAGATAAGTACTTTTGTGTCACAGCGTAGAGTGTAAACACATGGTCACTTGTGGTGTAGTCTTTCCTGAATCCCGCTTGCGACTGATGAATTTTGTTTTCACTCTCCAACCAAGCATAAAGTCGGTTGTTTAAAATTGAAGTGTAGCATTTCCCTAAGATGCTCAGTAATGAAATTCCCCTGTAGTTATCTGGAACGTTTAAGTCACCCTTCTTGTGAATCGGGACAATGATCGCCTGAGACCAAGGACTCGGATACATGCAACTACTAAAAATGCGATTAAACAAGACAGAAAAGAAACGACATATTGTCCTGCCTCCTTCAGCATCTCAGGCAACACTCCATCAGGTCCTCCTGCCTTTCCTCGTTTCAGCCTACCTATACTTTTCACAACTTCCTCTTCTGTTATATCACAGTCCAAAAATTCGACGGTCGACAGATTCATGTCAGCAAATTCATTCTCCATTGAGTCTTCTACTACAGAATTAGAATCAAAAACGCTCATGAAGTGCTCACGCCACTGGTCATTTGTGATGTTAATTTTGAAAGCTTGCTTTTTAACTAGACCACAACACGATCTGTTCCATCCAAAACATTGCTGGGTTGTTTAAACTGTCAGAAAGGAGTTGTGCTTTCATAGTCTTATACCCTTGTTTTTTTCTTTTTAAGGAGAGTTTTGTAATTATTTCTAGCATATACAAAGCCTTCCCTGTCTTCTGTCTTTTTGGTTAGTCTATATCTTCGTAATAGTGCTCTGGTTGTTTTTCTCCGCTCGCAACATTCTTTGTCAAACCATTTGAATGTTGTTTTGCTTTCTCCACCCATTCTCCATTTCTTCACCATACAAGAACTTGCTTCCTTTAAGCAGTCGACACACGTTTCTAAAGCTCTTGGCATATCTGTCTCAACAATTATCTTCGCTTCTTGTAATTTCTCTTGTACGTTTTCACTTTTAAAGACGTCCAGAAAGTTGCCGACTTTATATTTATTCCATACCATCTTATCAATCCACACTGGAGCGGCTTTCAACAACTGATCTCCTATTTTTATGTAATTTGACTTTATGGTCAATGACACAGGTGAGTGATGTGTGCCAATGTGATTGTTGTCTACATGTAACGAGTCAAGTAGTCGATCTGTGCACAGATCATTAGATAACATGAATAGATCTATGACGCTTGACCCACGCAAAGCAAAGTTTCACTATCATCAAAACCGAAGGCTGAAGCTCCATTAAGGATAGAACAAGACGTAGCATCGCAAAATGACAATAACTGTGTGCCAAAGCTGTTAGCCTAATTGTGCTGTCTTTTGAAGTCCTAGCTAGATAAAACTCGCCTTCGCCGCTGCCATTTTCTTCTACATCTACTGACTTCCCATTTTCATTTCCAGTGCGGGGGTTTAAATCTCCACAAATCATGAGATAGAAATCACCCGTGCTTTGAAACAGATCTAACAAACATTGTTCCAATAATTCTATACCCCGGGCACTGCCAGGTGGTGTTTCGTTGTATGCAGGAAAGTCTTTAGGGGGAATGTAGCAAAATAAAAATTGCACTGGTTTACTTAAATACAATAACTGTCCACTCATCTCTAGAACGACGAAATTATCATAACTGACTTTTACGAGCTTGAAAAAGGTCACCAAATCTTTACGGATTAAAACTATTGTACCGCCACTGTGCCTTCCCTGTCTGCTTAGCTTCTTAGCAGGAGCCTGAAAGACCTCAAACTGCGGGAAAACATTTAGCTGAAAATCGTCTCTTGTGAAGGTTTCCGTTAGACATACTACATCGTGAGATGCGACATATTCAATAAAATCCTTATCCCTTAGCCTTGACGCTATGCCGCCGACGTTATAAGTTAAAAATTTAATTCGTTCATTTTTGCTGATGTCGTTGTCAAACCTCGTAGGTCGGCCACCCCGTCAAACGTGTGTACTTTGTATCTTATACCCTCTCGAATTTGTTGACCTTGGTGGATATGTCTTCCGTGGTTGTTGTTGTCGATGCTGCTGGCGATCAACCAATCCCTTCTGAACTTGACGTACCCCGTCGTTTGTGGATGTGTCGTTTCCAGCCTGATGCGATGACTGTGTGTAAGGTTCAACTTGCTCTGTCGCGTAGGGCTGTGATGTGCTTATAAGGACGTCTCTTCTATTTCCACTTTCACGAAAACCAGAAACACCAGGTGATCCTACATCTCTCAGTGGATTTCTTCTGCAAGGGTGCTCAGTGCTGATGCGTGGACGAGTGTTCTCGTTACATCCGACGTCGCTGTTGACGCATGTGTACGAATATACTGATGCCTTGTATTTCACGTTCTGACCATATTGTTTCGAGGCTGCTTTATTCTGACCGTCGCAACTCCGATTTATTGGAATAAGAAGACCGTCCTTTAAGATGCCACTCCGACCCGATTTACGAAGTTCAGCCATGTCCTTTTGTTGTTTCGGTGTCAGATCAGCGCTGACTGTAATCCCGTGTGTTAGGCTACCAGTTTCCGTCTGGCTTGGCGATTTCTCATAAGGCTCATGTGTTTAGTGTTTGAATGAATACAGTCAAAAAGCTGTTCAAAACTTTGCTTGATGGATCGCATATTTTGTGTAGTCACTTCTTGTTCTTCTAGTAGTTGTTGTGTTAGTGTACAGTTTTGCTGTTTCAGAAGGTCTAATGCTGCTGTCAGTTGTTGTAGAAGCGTTTCACACTCGCCGCTGTTGTTCGTAATGTCTCCAGCTGATGACGGAGGACCGACTTCAGCAGAGCCGGGCACCCCATGGCGGAGACAAAGGGGCCACCCGGCCTGCACCGACGTTATTTCCTGCGTCGCTCTGATAACCAGGGGTGGTATTCATGACCGTTGGTTAAGGCTTAACCAATGTTGGTAAAATTAACGACGTTGGTTAAGCTGGAAATTTTAAATTCATGAGGCCTTAGCAGAGTTAACGACGGTTGCTAACCATGGTTATTTTAACGGAGGGGGCACCACCAGATAACCAACGGAACACTGGTTAAAAATGGCGGCCATCGTTTGGTGGCAACTTCGACAGAGACGAGCTCCGAGGAGAGAGAGTATTTCGCGACAGAAGTAATCCACTTGACAAATTTGATGATGTGGAACTGGTATCAAAATTTCGTTTTCGTCGGCATGATATCATCACGTTAACGAACGCGGTAGACAGACTGAAACTGTGTGATCGGCAAGGCGTTTTGTCACCACTTTTACATGTGTGTCTCACTCTTTGTTTTTATGCCTCTGGCACCTTTAATAATCTGTCATATTAATAAAACGGGTTAATATTATTATTATTAAAATATTGTTGTTGGATTTTGACTGGTGATGTGTAGGCTTATTGTGTATCTGTATAGTTTATACTCGTAGGGTAATGCAACCCTACGAAATAAAGACAACATTTCAAGTTCCAAACTACCCAGAAACGGCAGAAATTGACACCTCAGTCTAAAAACAAAATGTAGGCCTAACATTACAAACTACAAAGTGATCAAAAGTGATTTCTCTCCTTTCACCCCAACAAAAAGCTCGCTCTCCTTGCTCACTATGATATCCAGCATGCTGTCGGTAGGCTTGCTAATCACGCCACCATTGCCAGACTTTAATCGTGCGGCTGCACGATTCCGATGGGTGATAGGCCTATTTTGTTGACGAAAGAAGGAAAACAGCTGCTTGAATTATGCCCCCTTACGGATATTCCCGCACAGCCCAAAAATAGCCTTGGTTAAGTAACAATGCGTGGACACTCCCTCATGAATAGCGATCTGCTAAACGATGGTTAACGATACCATTGTTGGTTACAAAACCAATGTTGGTAACGTTAACCATCGCCTATAATTTAACTGGCCATGAATTCCACCCCAGGGGTGGTATTCATGACCGTTGGTTAAGGCTTAACCAATGTTGGTAAAATTAACGACGTTGGTTAAGCTGGAAATTTTAAATTCATGAGGCCTTAGCAGAGTTAACGACGGTTGCTAACCATGGTTATTTTAACGGAGGGGGGACCACCCGATAACCAATGGAACACTGGTTAAAAATGGCGGCCATCGTTTGGTGGCAACTTCGACAGAGACGAGCTCCGAGGAGAGAGAGAGTATTTCGCGACAGAAGTAATCCACTTGACAAATTTGATGATGTGGAACTGGGGTGGTATTCATGACCGTTGGTTAAGGCTAACCATGGTTATTTTAACGGAGGGGGGACCACCCGATAACCAATGGAACACTGGTTAAAAATGGCGGCCATCGTTTGGTGGCAACTTCGACAGAGACGAGCTCCGAGGAGAGAGAGAGTATTTCGCGACAGAAGTAATCCACTTGACAAATTTGATGATGTGGAACTGGGGTGGTATTCATGACCGTTGGTTAAGGCTTAACCAATGTTGGTAAAATTAACGACGTTGGTTAAGCTGGAAATTTTAAATTCATGAGGCCTTAGCAGAGTTAACAACGGTTGCTAACCATGGTTATTTTAACGGAGGGGGGACCACCCGATAACCAATGGAACACTGGTTAAAAATGGCGGCCGTCGTTTGGTGGCAACTTCGACAGAGACGAGCTCCGAGGAGAGAGAGAGTATTTCGCGACAGAAGTAATCCACTTGACAAATTTGATGATGTGGAACTGGTATCAAAATTTCGTTTTCGTCGGCATGATATCATCACGTTAACGAACGCGGTAGACAGACTGAAACTGTGTGATCGGCAAGGCGTTTTGTCACCACTTTTACATGTGTGTCTCACTCTTTGTTTTTATGCCTCTGGCACCTTTAATAATCTGTCATATTAATAAAACGGGTTAATATTATTATTATTAAAATATTGTTGTTGGATTTTGACTGGTGATGTGTAGGCTTATTGTGTATCTGTATAGTTTATACTCGTAGGGTAATGCAACCCTACGAAATAAAGACAACATTTCAAGTTCCAAACTACCCAGAAACGGCAGAAATTGAACCCCATTCTAAAAACAAAATGTAGGCCTAACATTACAAACTACAAAGTGATCAAAAGTGATTTCTCTCCTTTCACCCCAACAAAAAGCTCGCTCTCCTTGCTCACTATGATATCCAGCATGCTGTCGGTAGGCTTGCTAATCACGCCACCATTGCCAGACTTTAATTGTGTGGCTGCACGATTCCGATGGTCTTTTTTAAGGTTATAAAACTTCTCCCTCACGTCTTCGGCTGTTCGGTTCGCACCACCAACTGCAGTCACTCTTTCGGCGATTTTTTTCCAGCAGTCGTTTTTTAGGCGGTTCGTGACATCAGTTGATAAACTTGCCATCAGTATATGTTTAAATTCTATAACGTTCTCAAGGAGAACATTAGTTTCAGTGTACGAAAAAATTGCTTTTCTCTTTGCCATTGCCACAGCCATTTCTATAGGCCTATTTTGTTGACGAAAGAAGGAAAACAGCTGCTTGAATTATGCCCCCTTACGGATATTCCCGCACAGCCAAAAAATAGCCTTGGTTACGTACCAATGGGTGGACACTCGCTCATGAATAGCGATCTGCTAAACGATGGTTAACGATACCATTGTTGGTTACCAAACCAATGTTGGTAACGTTAACCATCGCCTATAATTTAACGGGCCATGAATTCGACCCCTGGTATCAAAATTTCGTTTTCGTCGGCATGATATCATCACGTTAACGAACGCGGTAGACAGACTGAAACTGTGTGATCGGCAAGGCGTTTTGTCACCACTTTTACATGTGTGTCTCACTCTTTGTTTTTATGCTTCTGGCACCTTTAATAATCTGTCATATTAATAAAACGGGTTAATATTATTATTATTAAAATATTGTTGTTGGATTTTGACTGGTGATGTGTAGGCTTATTGTGTATCTGTATAGTTTATACTCGTAGGGTAATGCAACCCTACGAAATAAAGACAACATTTCAAGTTCCAAACTACCCAGAAACGGCAGAAATTGAACCTCAGTCTAAAAACAAAATGTAGGCCTAACATTACAAACTACAAAGTGATCAAAAGTGATTTCTCTCCTTTCACCCCAACAAAAAGCTCGCTCTCCTTGCTCACTATGATATCCAGCATGCTGTCGGTAGGCTTGCTAATCACGCCACCATTGCCAGACTTTAATCGTGCGGCTGCACGATTCCGATGGTCTTTTTTAAGGTTATAAAACTTCTCCCTCACGTCTTCGGCTGTTCGGTTCGCACCACCAACTGCAGTCACTCTTTCGGCGATTTTTTTCCAGCAGTCGTTTTTTAGGCGGTTCGTGACATCAGTTGATAAACTTGCCATCAGTATATGTTTAAATTCTATAACGTTCTCAAGGAGAACATTAGTTTCAGTGTACGAAAAAATTGCTTTTCTCTTTGCCATTGCCACAGCCATTTTTATAGGCCTATTTTGTTGACGAAAGAAGGAAAACAGGTGCTTGAATTATGCCCCCTTACGGATATTCCCGCACAGCCCAAAAATAGCCTTGGTTACGTACCAATGTGTGGATACTCGCTCATGAATAGCGATCTGCTAAACGATGGTTAACGATACCATTATTGGTTACAAAACCAATGTTGGTAACGTTAACCATCGCCTATAATTTAACGGGCCATGAATTCGACCCCAGGCCCAGGATTTCGTTCAACGCAGCCGAGCAAGTGAAATAGGCATATAACAGATAATAATGCACAGAGGGCGTTCATCCGCTGTTTTCTCATACGTGTCTTGGCCTTCCTTGTCAGGATTTTGAGCAAACAGCTCACAAACATACCGATGGCTTGTCTGTACGCTTCCATATTGCAACCCATTTTTCTCCTTGCCTTGCAAGCCTATAAAATTTATTAATTTTGGTTTCAGGTAAGTTATTAAAGTCCGTAAGAAGTGTTCACAAAACGCAAAGTATCCAAGTTGCAAGTATAGAAAACCCTCTTATGCGAAGTACACACTATCGAAAATGAAATTGTATAAAGTATTTATACAACGATTTCTTTCATATGTTGAGGTATGAAGAAGTCCTATTTGCAGTAAACAAGTTCTTTTCCCTGCATTTAACAGTGTTTGTTCACCACTTTTACATTTTATGCAGAGTACATACTGACGTACGCACTGGCATACAGTGTCTCCAAACATTGTCCTCGAGGGAAATCCCGTTTTCAAGTAGCACATTGTGTAGACCTAAACTTCATGCTAATATATTCGTTCCCTGTTTATCACAATTACATTCCTCCTGACAACTGAATTACAACTGCAAAACAAACTTTCAGTCACTCAAACAATATCGTTATGCTGTGGATTGAGCAATCTCACTTGGCAGAGCAATACCAAAAACACGTCTTTCTCCTTCGACTGCTACGAGTCATCTCCGGAAGGGGGGGGGGGGGGGGGCCCCAAGAGAGAGAGAGAGAGAAGTCGAAGTCGAAACTTTTAATAGGATAATAACATTAGGCATCCCACGCAGAGGACGCTGAGGTTATACTCTAATTTTTTTGAACCCCCCGTTTACACAAACAAATTTGAATATAAACATTATAAAACATGAAAAAAACACGTACATATAAAATGCCTACATTGCTAAATAATAATATCATAGGAAGCCCTAGTGACCATTTGGCAGAAAGCTTCTCAAAATTTCCAAGCTGACCCAACAGACCTCGTACACAAATGAGGAGTTTTGGTAAAGTTTTCAAGATTGATTGATTGATTGATTTATTGTTGCTTTAGGTCCAGCGGACTCTTCCGAGCCAAAAGTTTTCAAGAAAAAAGGTATGTGACCGGTCAAGTGAAAAAGAAAATAGTATAGTGGATAGAATAGAAATGAGAAAGAACCAATGAGAAAGAACAAAGGAGAAAGAACTACTGACCATTTGGCAGAAAGTGTTCAATATCCCCAAGTTCATCCAACAAGATACCATACACAAATGAAGAGTTTTGTAAGAGTTTTCAAGAAAAATGGTAGGTGACTGGTCCAGCAAAGCAAAGAAGGTGGAAGATTGATAGCAGAGCCAGAATGAGAAAGAATAAAGGAGAAAGACAGCGACATGGGGGAATTTAAGGCAATAAATTTCCAGAAGGTTGGAATTCTATTTATACAAAAACCTCCGGCACTTTGCATGCAAGAGACCTTCAAAAGTGTGGGGTAAGTAGCCCTATCCTTGCATGTTGCCTATGTGACACAATATCATTTGTTAACCAAAAAGAAAATCTGGAACTACATTGCTAGCTGAATTTGATCTCATTTTGACAAAATTAGTCTTAAGAGGTATCAGCGACAAAGTGAAGCCGAAGTTGCACTGACACGTGCAAAACACCGGTACACAAACAATCTTCGAGGCGTGCTGAGTGCGGAGGGAGTAGTATGCCCAAATAGGCCTACGTGCACGTCTGGTGTATGGATGGTGTGTGTGTGAGAGAGAGAGAGAGAGAGAGAGAGAGAGAGAGAGAGAGAGAGAGAGAGAGAGAGAGAGAGAGTCGAAACCTTTAATAGGATAATAACATTAGGTCCTTTGGACCTATCTTACAGCTAGTCCTTAATAAACAATGCAGAACAAACAAAATAATTAACTTAAAATAATTTGAAACAAACATATTCCATAACTACGGTAACAAATCACTAAGCAAATTAATGCATTTTAATACACATGCTCCCACCATTCTCCCCCTCCCCACCTCTCTCCTCCTCCCTCCGCACACATACACACACAGACATGTAAATTCACACATTCTTAGTAACTTAAATTGTGGCAGGGTAGGGAAGAACAAAGAGGTATACAATCATCTTAAATAGATTTTAGAGAGAGAGGAGAGAGAGAGCAAGAGGGGGAGGGGGAGTCATAAAACGGGGAGACCGACAAACGGAGAGAGAGAGAGAGAGAGAGAGAGAGAGAGAGAGAGAGAGAGAGAGAGAGAGAGAGAGAGAGAGAGAGAGAGAGAGAGAGAGTGAGAGAGAGAGAGAGAGAGAGAGAGAGAGAGAGAGAGTTGGTTACAGCTTTTCACCTATTAGGGAAATTGCAGATGTCAACACCATGACCATCGCTTTCAACTCAGCTGTGACAGATGCCCCACTGAGACCCTTGGCAAGTACCGCCCAAAGAAGAAACCGTGGATCACACCTGAACTTTTGAATCTGTGTGATAAAGTAAGAGAGATGAAACAGAAAAAGTACACCTCACAGGGAGCTGATGCCTACCGAAAAATCAACAATGACATCCGAAAAGGCATGCGCACAGCAAAGAAGAACTTGATAGAAGATCAATGCCAGGAAATTGAGAACAGTCTGAACAAGAACAACAGCAAGAAGGCCTACCAGTGTAACGTGGGGTTTATGGGTTGCTGGGCTCTGCACAATGGATTGCTGTAACCCTCACGCTTATTCTATGGGAACCGCTAGTTAGTCACCCGGTGAATTACTTTAATAAATTTATTTGTTTAGCTCGTTCTGTGTTAAGGCTGGGGTACAGAGATAGATAGAAAAATTGTAAAAGATCACTGTCACACTAGCTTACACACGGCTATGAATCATATGTAGTCCAGCCACTTGATAACAGTTAAAATCACACATTTATTTCTTCTACTCCATACAAGATCTTCGATGTACTAATCTACCTTAAAAAGTCATAAGTCAATGCAAATAATTCGATCGCTGATAGTCTAGGCAGCTGTTGTGTCTTCATAGGGCACTGGCTACTAGAGTTCATGTAGATTGGACTACTGTGGTCCTTGTTACTATTTTCTGAAGAGTGGACTACTGTGGTCCTTTTTCTATCAGTTTTAGTGCACCTTTTTCCTATGCACTTAACTTGTGAGTAGCGGGTTTGAAGCCCTTTGTTGAGGTAGCTTCTGGTACACGCTGGGTCGTCATGTAGTTTGGTTCCTTGACACGCTGTGGTGTCTTGGGGAGTGTTTTCCAGGGGAGCTCTCTCAGTCCTGTGCTGTAGAGGCTAAACAGCCAACTCGTCGTTTCTGTGGAGTTGGGCGCACGTTATATCTCGCCTGCTCGTCTGTAACACAAGAGACGAAATTCTGCACAACCTTGAATAATAGGTCTGTGCAGAGCGTCTCACTGAAAGCCAAAGTAGCCCTCAGTGATAGCTCCACATCTCTATACATAAGCGACGAACATTCTGCTACGTCCGTGGTCCACTGGAATCTCAACTCTAATTTCCTATACATACATAAATATAAATCATGGTTAACTATACACATACAGAATTAATAATATTATATACATTCACTGGTACAGCCACTGGTCTGCAAACATACATATAGGTTAAACAACAGTGGTTCCGTCAGGTATACAACATGGCGTCCAAACCGGTCGTGCTTAACACGTGTTCGGCTTCTCCACGTGGTAAGGCAAATTCGGATAAACACTTCAAATCTATGCATAGCAAATTCCACAAACATAATTTCAACAATAATATAAATATATCACGATGAAACAGAAGTATGTTCATTTACCTGTTTGACAAAGTCAGGCTCGTGGTTACTTGATTGAATTCTAAAAATTCACAAGTCCTGCTTCCTGGTCTATTCAGGAGAGATTTTACTGCTAACTGTGTAGCTGTTTACTGCTCCTCGTTTCCCACTCGACTGTCATTCTATCTCTCTATTTGAATCAGCCAGACCTGGTTGAATCCATTCTACTGTGTTCCCATAGGCTGGTAATCGACTCGCCTAACGTAGCTACGATGATGTCATTGCCTGCCGATTCAACCGTCAACTACCACTGTGTGTAAACGGCAGTATATCATTGCTACGCTTGATTACTTCCATCGTCTGCTGCAGCCTAACATTAACATTCTAAGATTACATTGACTAAACAAGGCTACAACGTAAAGTAAGCAGGGTAAAACTACTCATCTTGCGACAACCAGACTATGAAGCGGCTGACAAGTGTTAAAAAGCCCAAGTTTTCCACGATCCAAAGCAAGTCTGGCATATATGCCTTACAGAAGAACAAGAAGTCTTGGATAGATGGGCAGAGTACTGCTCTGACCTTTACAACCACACACCAAATGGGGACCCATCAGTTCTAGCATGTTTCCAGAACAGAGAAGAAGAAGCAATCCTCCCAAATTCTTAGAGAAGAAGTTGAGGCAGCAGTGCAATCTCTGAAGAAGGGGAAGTCAGCGGGAGTGGAGAACATACCCGCGGAATTGCTTCAAGCAGGAGGAGAATCGATGATTGACGCCCTCACCATTATTTGTAACAAGATCTGGAAGAGTGGGGAGAGGCCTACACCATGGACCCAGTCGCTTATCATCACTCTTCCCGAAAAAGGTAACCTTCAGGAGTGTGAAAATTACCGCACCATCAGCCGTTCAAGTAAGGTCCTCCTGAAAATAATACTCAACAGGTTGAAACCTCAAGCTGAAAAAGTCATAGCTGAAGAACAAGCAGGATTTAGGGCAGGGCGAAGTACCACTGAACAGATTTTTAACCTCAGAATAATCTCCGCGAAATACCTATAGCACCAACAACATCTATATCACATGTTTGTAGACTTCAAGAAAGCGCTTGACCGAGTCTGGCATGCAGCTCTGTGGGCAACCATGAGAGCGAACAACATCAGCCCTAAAATTATTGAAGTTATCAAAAGCCTGTATGACAAGGCTACCAGTGCAATCATCCACAACAGCGCCATAGGAAACTGGTTCAGAACAACAATCGGTGTTCGTCAAGGATGCCTACTCTCTTCAACACTCTTTAACATCTTAATAGAGCGCATCATGTCAGATGCCCTTGCAGATCACCAAGGCACGGTCAGCACAGGGGATTGAGCAATTTCCAACCTCCGTTTTGCGGATGACATAGATGGATTTGCTGGAGAGGAATAAGAACTTGAACAGCTGGTACAGAAGCTTGGCACCACCTCCATTGCCTATGGAATAGAAATAAGTGCAGAGAAGGCCAAAATGATGACCAACAACACCAATAAGATAAGATAAGATAAGATAAGATAAGATAAGATAAGATAAGATAAGATAAGATAAGATAAGATAAGATAAGATAAGATAAGATAAGATAAGATAAGATAAGAATATTTATTAACCAAGTAAAAACGTTACAAGGATTTTGGTGTGGCATGGCGACAATGAAATACATCCTTTCTTGCACAGTCACACATGCATTCATCGTGTCATACACTTCATTGGCATACAACATATGTACTAAAGGATAGGTAAACACAGTGTTAAACATACATCACTCATCAGTCATATAAGGTTATGGAGTCAAACACACCCTGCAAGTAAAACAAAATGCAGCATTAAAACAATTTAACAGCATTAAATAAAATGAGAATTATTAATGGCATCAACATGGACATCAAAGTCCAAGGCCAATCCCTC
Source organism: Oncomelania hupensis (assembly GCA_036898135.1). Taxonomy (NCBI): domain Eukaryota; kingdom Metazoa; phylum Mollusca; class Gastropoda; order Littorinimorpha; family Pomatiopsidae; genus Oncomelania; species Oncomelania hupensis. The sequence continues at coordinate 13,601,264 of CM072521.1, read as the reverse complement.
AACACAGTGCATAGCTTCAAATATTTAGGAGCCATTGTATTAGACAAGACAATGGGTCCCGACAGGAAGTCCTCTCCAGGATCGCACAAACTGCTGCCCTGACAAGGTTGAACCCCATTTTGAAGACAGGACCATCAGTCTATATTGCAAGGTAAGGCTGCTGCGCTCCCTTGTCATCTCCATCTTCCCAGTAGATCTACAACGAAGAATACACAGCATGGAGATGAGATGCTACAGAAGACTTCTGGGCATTTCCTATACCCAGCACATCACCAACAACGAAATCCGACAGACCATCACACAAGCCATTGGACAACACGATGACATGCTCACAGTGGTGAAGAAACGGAAACTCCGATGGTATTGCCACATCACCAGAGCATCAGGCCTTGCAAAAACCATCCTGCAAGGCACGATGAATGAGGCGGAGACAGAAAAAGAGGCGGTAGGACAACATTCGAGAATGAACTTGCTCGACACTGAGCGAAGCCATGAGGGTTGCTGAAGACAGAGAAAGATGGAGTACGCTGGTTAAAATCATCTGTGGTGCCCCTACGACCTTCGAGTTACTGGATGGTATAGGATAGTATAGGAAGATGCGAAAAGACAACTGTTATTATCTCTTTCAAGAAAGCACACACAGTATCGTTGATTCATTTTTCTACTTCTAGGCAGGAGATTCGCACATGCTGGGCCAACTCCTCTTTCATCAAGACACCTCGGGAAAAGAGGTGTATGTAGGTCTCTGTGAGAGGACCTTATTGTAGGTTTTCTACCATCTTTCTTCCTCTGTTTCCATCTTTCTCATAAACGTGTTCTTTGTAACATATTATTGTCAGTCTGTTACGTTGAAACGCGAATGGTAGTACGTCGGAAGCGCGCACGATAGATCTAATCGTTTCGTTTTGCAAAGTATTCAATAATGGAGTTTATTTACCTTTGATTTGAGTTTGCATTGTTGTTAGGAGAGGCTTTGTATAACGTTGATAATTTGCGTTAATCGATATTACTGGAGAAGTTTCTGGATCTGCGTGTTTACTCTCGATAGAAATTTCCCGATACATGTCGAAGCAAGAGAAGGTTCCAGGTATGTTTAGAACAATGTATGACGTAAGTCAGCGATGACGATCTTTAATTCTGATTGGTTGTAATGCGTCATTTTCTAGAACGAACTGAGGTCATCTCGAGTTGAGAGAAAAAATTATATATTCGATGCTCCGTGTGTTGTTGTGGATAGTTATTGTTGTTGATAGTAAGTTGGAAAGTAAACTTGAGAGTGGAAAGGCGATTGAGCGATTGTATGCAGTTGTTGATGTATGCTGAATAAAAGTGGAAAACTTCATACGTCGACTTTGTGACTTGTATGCTGCTTGAGCAGGCTGCGTGAATAAACGAATCTGAGTTACACCTTATCAGGAATTCAGCATTGGGGCTGAATCGGATACTGATAAAGAAAAACACCAACATCGAACTGAGTGTAACATTTTGGGGGTCAAGCCGCGATTCACGCCATAGCCAAGGGTTCAACTGCGACAACAAGCGAGTCAACGTTACGAGAGGCAGTCATCGAGGGTAGCCGCCAACGAGTTGCGTCGAGAGGGGCCAACATACTGGGACTACATCACCGATAGGTTCGGGTTGACTGCAAGGGCGTGTAGTCGCTGAAGAGTTGCTTCGTGAGCGAACAACAGATCGGGACTACGTGGCTGCCGTAAGACTACGTCGAGGGACAGTCTCGGAGCTACATCGCCAGTATTAGAGAGAGCGACGAGCGGACGTCGCGTCTACTTCAGCACAGGAGCGTATACATCAACACCAGCGTGGTGCAGCGTCGCATACGACGAGGACAGCGGGGCCTGCGTCAGCGAAAGCGACTAGTGGCAAGCATCAGCGCTACTGCAGAAAGCGTGCTGTTCTAGAACAGTCTAGAAAGGTACAGCACAGTCAAGAACTTTCCAGAAAAGAACTTTCTAGAAAAGAACTTTCCAGAAAAGCATCAAGATGGCGGACCTCTGGCAGAAAGGGGTTGAACTAAATCTAAAAGGCAAACAGCTGACGGAGTACGTCAAATTCCAGGAGAGAATACTGCGTGAAGAAAGAGAAGATGAGCGACGGCGTGAAGAAAGAGAATTTGAACTGAAGCGTCTGGAAATTGAACAGCAGCGGCAAGAAAGAGAAGATGAGCGCAGGCGTGAGGAAAGAGAAGCTGAGCGTCAATACCAGCTAGAGTTGGCGCGTATCCAAAACAATCTGCATGCGCCACAAGTTATCAGTGACAACAAAGCTCCAAAATTGCCAGCGTTTGTCGACGGGAAGGACCAGATCGACAGTTATTTGGCGAGATTTGAAAGGTTTGCCAAAAGCTCTAACTGGCAACCTCAAGACTGGGCGATTCGACTAAGTGCACTTCTGACGGGGCAAGCACTCGACGTCTACACCAGATTGTCGGACGATGACGCTAAAAACTACGACGTCTTGAAAGAGGCCCTGTTGCAGTGCTACAACTTTGCAGAGAAGGGCTACCGTAAACGCTTCCGTGAATGCCGGCCTAAGTCAGACGAGACGCCAAAGCAGTTTGTGGAGCGCCTGTCATCATATCTACACAAGTGGGTGGAATTATCAGGCAAAGGGAAGACTTACGAGAGTCTCCATGAGCTGATCGTGAGGGAACAATTACTCAACGCCTGCCCTAAGGACCTCGCGATCCACTTGGAAATACAAAAGTTGCAGACGCTAAAAGACGTTGCTGAGGCTGCTGAAAGATATCTCATCGCTCATGGGAAGACCCTGGGGCCACCCAGCGCGACGAAACATTTTCAGAAGACTGGAAACCATGTGAACCAGATCCAGGGGAGCCAGACGAACCAGAAACAGACGGACTCCACGCCACATCCCAGGGAAGGGCATTCAAGAGGCTGTTTCACTTGCAACGCTACAGACCACAGAGCGGCTAACTGTCCTCAAAACAAAAGTAGCGGACAGCGGGGCAGTACGGACAACACAGCGGCGGGCAACCGACACAGACGTTTCTCCAATCAACGGCAAAACAGTAGATCTGACCATCAAGTGTGCGGCGGGAGCGTCATTCTTCCGAGTGAGACCAAGCGCACAGCTACTCCTGCGGACGTGCAAGAGTGCATGACCGATGGCCAACTTCTCCTTGCCAACGGAAAATCCATCCCCGTCGTCGCCAGCGCTGCGATGACCGTCCGGAACATGCCTGTTTCCAAGGGACGCGTCGGAAATCATGAAGTGACTGTCTTAAGAGACTCTGGCTGTAGTGGGGTCATCGTCAGAGAAGACCTAATCGCTAAAGAACAATTCACTGGCGATTCTAAATGGACACTTATGGCCGACAGCAAATGTGTGAAAGCGCCAGTTGCAAAAATTCAAGTCAGCACACCTTTCTACATAGGCGAAGTCGAAGCGGTTTGCCTGAAGAAGCCGCTGTATGATTTGATGATCGGGAACATCGACGGCGCGAGACGACCCGACGACCCCGATCCAGAATGGAGTCCTGCCTCAACCCAACACGTCGAAGTTGTGGAGGAGGATCCATTGCCGTTTCCCGATGGAGACCTTACAGAGCTGCTACGGGACAATGTGGTTACTCCGGCTCAGCCCTGCCGACCAGAGATCGTCGGTGCTGTTACAACCAGGGCCCAGGCCAAGAGAGACAAGACGTCTACGCCACTGAAGGTCGCCGACAACTCCAAAGCTGCCATCGTGGACAGAGATAAGCTGATCCAGCTCCAGGAAGCTGATAGCACTTTAAACAAGTACAGGAACCGCCAAGACCACGTGACCAAGGGCAGTGGGACGGTCTATTTTGGGGTGAAGGCCAAGATCCTGTATCGAATCTTCCAGCACCCGAGGGTCAACGGAGGTAAACCACTACGTCAAGTTTTGGTACCGTTACCCCTAAGGCGCCAAGTGATGGAAGTAGCACATGACTCAATCATGGGAAGTCACCTAGGTATCAAGAAGACGTCGGATAGAATCCAGGCGGTGTTCTACTGGCCAGGACTTCATGCGGACGTTAGCCGTTTCTGCCGATCATGTGACATTTGCCAGAAGACCATACCTCGAGGAAGGGTCCCGAAAGCAAACTTGTTTTTTCCAACCTAGTTCCAGTCATTCGCCCAAAAAGGCAATCACCGAAGTCGAACGAAGCTCTCCGATGTGTTACGAAATGATGCTTGCATGACTACGACTAGCTGACAACAAAAATGATCGCTGTTGCTTCTAATTCTGTTCGATTTACACAGATTTAGCATTTCGCAACGGTATGCTTTGTTAATATGAGCATAATTATTATCGACAATATTTAATAGTTGCGTTCCTTGATTTGCATTTTGTTAGTTCTCAGCAGTAAAGGCTAATAATAGCATTGCCTATTTCCTGCCTAGAACCAAGTAGACACTGTTATACAGTATACATAGGCTTAATCTACATTATTATATTATAAGTCAGTCTCCATGCAGCGAAGAACCTCACTAGCTGAATATAATTATTAGACCTGTATTGTTTGTTTTATAAGTTAATAAATGCATAAACTATATCTATTCTAATTGATAATATTTAGGCCTATTCTTTATAATATTCGAATCTTGAAATTTCCGGAGAAGGACGAGTAGGCTAAGCGATTTTTTTTAATAACTCGAGATCAGAGTTAAATTAATAGTTAGTTATTCATTGCTTACAGGGTCCAGCGGACTGCAAAGAGTCGAATCAGAACCACAAAATCAAGACAACTCGAGATCAGAGTTAAATTAAAAGCTTATTAGTTATTCATTGCTTACAGAGTCCAGCGGACTGCAAAGAGCCGAATCAGGACCACAAAATCGAGACCACAACTTCGCAAGTAGTAGTAGTAGTAGTAGTAGTAGTAGTAGTAGTAGTAGTAGTAGTAGTAGTAGTATAGTTAATTAGTTAAATCTTTAATTTATTTATTTGTTTTGTTTGTGTGTTGTTGATGTTATTATTATTATTATTATTATTATTATTATTATTATTATTATTATTATTATTATTGTTTGTTTCTTGTTATTATTCTTATTATTATTATTATTATTATTATTATTATTATTATTATTACTATTATTATTCCTACTTTTAAAAAAAAATAAAAGAATGGTGTGCTGCTGTGCGTGCTCAATGGTGTAAATATGGTCAGTGACGTTTTGTTTGTTTTTGCTGAAGTTGGGTGTAACCCGAAATATTCAGATGGTGTTACTGGTTATTTTTTCTTATAGATTTAACAAAGTTTTCAGATGATTTATAGAAATTTCCGCCCGCCACGCAACATTTTTTTAATACGTGTTTCTCATTAAAATACATATAATTAAAATACATATAACAAATTTACTGTATCAGTTAAAAAGAATAATATTAGTTAAATAAATAATTGCTTTGGTGCTTGCAATAAAAAATATCACTGTTTTTTTAGACCATTATAAACTTGCTTTGCCTTGTGCTGAAGGGACATCAACGTATCCATAGCGCTTTGAAGTTTTGTCATGGTTTTATTGTTGATATAGATGTGAAATCGTTGTATGTGTGCTTTATGTGTTATGTATTACTTTTACTCCTTATTACTAATTGTGTCTGTATATTATTCATCATAAAATAATAATAATAATAATACTAACTGCTTCAAAATGCAAATCTCGACTTGAGCTTGAAGCGGTGCAGATCGAAATAGAATTAGATCTAGCAGTGGCTATTTTTATGCACGGATGTTTCACCACAGGCTCTGAAGTCTTTTCTTTTGTCTTTGTAAACTCCTAAATACGTACGTAATATAGTATGTAATTGAGGCCTACGAAAGACGAGACTTCCAAGCCTGTGGTTTCACGTAGTCCTGCCAGCATTCGTTCGTAAAACATCGGATAGCTTCGCTCGACTCGGAGAGCTTCGTTCGACTTCGGTAATTGCCTTTTTCAGAAAAGTGACTGGAACTAAGTTGGAAAAAACAAGTTCGCGTCCCGAAAGTACCTATGCAGAGGATGCCTTTAATCGACCGACCTTTCAAGAGGGTGGCCTTAGACTTAATCGGCGAAATAAGACCTCCGAGTGAAGAAGGCCATCGGTGGGTACTGACTTTAGTAGACTATGCGACTCGGTACCCAGAAGCAGTGCCACTGAAGAAGATTGACACTGAAACTGTAGCAGAGGCACTGGTGGACATGTTCAGTAGACTTGGAGTGCCCGAAGAAATTCTGACAGACCTCGGGACGCAGTTCGTCTCTGACTGCATGAAGGAGGTCAACAGACTGCTGAGCATACGGCATTTAACTACGACACCCTACCATCCAATGTGCAACGGGCTTGTCGAAAAGTTCAATGCTACGCTGAAGTCCACCCTGAAGAAACTGTGCAGCGAGCAGCCCAGACAATGGCATCGCTACATCAACGCCTTACTTTTCGCCTACAGAGAAGTACCGCAGGAGTCCACCGGCTTTTCTCCGTTCGAGCTGCTGTACGGAAGAACCATCAGAGGGCCGATGCACATCCTAAAAGAACTGTGGACGAAAGAAGTAGATACCCCAGAGGTGAAGAACAGCTACCAGTACGTGTTTGAGCTACGGGAGAAGCTGGAGCAGACTCTCGAGATAGCCAGAGAAAACCTGAAAAAGTCCCAAGACTGTGGAAAGCACTACTATGACCGTAGGGCTGTGAACAGGAAGTTTAAAGTCAAGTCAAGTCAAGTCAAGTCAATATATTCTTTATTCCATCAAAAAGGAAAATTTGTTTTGCCACCAGGATACGCACTGTATAAAAACACATATGCCCACCACATACCTGGCAACAAAGTGCTGGTGCTGCTACCTACTGATCACAATAAGTTGCTGATGCAGTGGAAAGGCCCGTACGAAGTGGAGACCGTGGTGGGGATCAACGACTATAAAGTGAAGGTCGGCCAGCATTCCAAGATATACCACGCCAACCTCCTTAAGCTGTACGTGGAAAGGCCATCAGAGACTGTGCATGCAGCCACAGCAGCTGTGACCGACGACAGCTTTGACAGTGAAGAACTGTTGGAACTGGGAGACTTCCACAGCAAAGAAGGCATCGATGACGTTAAGCTAGGACCAGGCTTGACGGAAGGTCAAAAGATGGAGCTCAAGGACCTTATGGGCGAGTTTCCCCATAACTTCAATGATGTCCCAGGCTTTACGACTTTGGTCGAACATGAAGTCCATACCCAGACCTGGAAGGAGCATCTGCAGACCTTGAGGGAGCTGTTCCACAGTCCCGCAGAAGCCAACCTGACCGTGAGACCCAGCAAATGCATTCTGGGAGCTGACAAAGTCGACTTCATCGGATGTTCGATGGAATAGGGAGACAACGGAGGATGCACTGACTCCAGGAAAGCCCACGTGATCGTCGTCTTTGACCCTGGGCCGATGACAACCGCAACTGACGAGGGCGTCGTTTCCTTGCGGATGAAAAAACATTGACCGTGTAGATAAACTGTGAACATTGACAATATCCAGACAGATTTGAAGATGAAAACCATTGACTCTGTGTGAATAAGCTGAGAACATTGACAGTGTTCAGACAGTCTGAAATAAGTTTTAATTCTGAACTTTGTTTGTGCATTACGTTTCAACGTTGTTGAAAGAAATTGGGTAAATTTCTTCTTGAGTGGGGGGTTATGTTACGTTGAAACGCGAATGGTAGTACGTCGGAAGCGCGCGATCTAATCGTTTCGTTTTGCAAAGTATTCAATAATGGAGTTTATTTACCTTTGATTTGAGTTTGCATTGTTGTTAGGAGAGGCTTTGTATAACGTTGATAATTTGCGTTAATCGATATTACTGGAGAAGTTTCTGGATCTGCGTGTTTACTCTCAATAGAAATTTCCCGATACATGTGGAAGCAAGAGAAGGTTCCGGGTATGTTTAGAACAATGTATGACGTAAGTCAGCGATGACGATCTTTAATTCTGATTGGTTGTAATGCGTCATTTTCTAGAACGAACTGAGGTCATCTCGAGTTGAGAGAAAAAATTATATATTCGATGCTCCGTGTGTTGTTGTGGATAGTTATTGTTGTTGATAGTAAGTTGGAAAGTAAACTTGAGAGTGGAAAGGCGATTGAGCGATTGTATGCAGTTGTTGATGTAGGCTATGCTGAATAAAAGTGGAAAACTTCATACGTCGACTTTGTGACTTGTATCTACAGTATGCTGCTTGAGCAGGCTGCGTGAATAAACGAATCTGAGTTACACCTTATCAGGAATTCAGCATTGGGGCTGAATCGGATACTGATAAAGAAAAACACCAACATCGAACTGAGTGTAACACAGTCACACATGCACAAAACATTCACCATATTTTTATCTGTCACGTTATTCCAAGCTTGAACACAGAAATCACTGAAAGTTCATGCATGTTTCAAACATTATACAGATATATACACACTATTGTAAGGAAAACAGGGATTTTCAAAGGAATCAGTCTGCAAAAGCTCCTCACAGAACAAGATGTTTGCCTTGACAAGACTGTATCTTTGCGGTCAGCAGTTGGTAAAGTCTGCATGAGGAGGGCAAGGATTTGTAAAATGCAATTGTACGAGTTAGATTGGAAGAGAGAGAGAGAAAAAAAAGTCAAACAAACATATGCAGATGCTTTAAAGCAAAGCTGCTGTGCAATTCTAGGTGCCACGATCGGCAATCTTGTAAAAATAATTAATCTAACAAGTTATAAACAGAGAGAGAGAGAGAGAGAGAGAGAGAGAGAGAAAGAGAGAGAGAGAGAGAGAACGAGAAAGAGATGCTTATTTTTCTCTTTTAATTGTTTTATTTTAATCATTTAAGGATGTTTAATTTTAATCATGTTATAAAGTTATTTATTTAATAACTTTTATATAGTGCTTTTCCAGCTCAAGAGCTGCTCAAAGCTCTGGCCAATGCAGGATCTAAGCTTCCCGAGGGGCTCAATTGCAGCCTTTGGGCGCAGCCCAGACGACTGAGCACAATCCTGGGCGACCGGGGATGGGGAGAAGGAACCTAGTGTGTGCTATGTGCATTCGAGCAACCGGCACTCTTCTTCTTTTTCTTCTTCTTCTTGACTATCTCCTTCAGCATTGTGAAGATTACGTAGACGTTAAGGGTTTTGCGCTTAGGTATATTGTACAGGAAATATGAAAATCGCTGCCCGGGTGATCAGCTTGTGGGGTCAGGGATAGGGGAGTGGAGTGGGGGAGGGGAGGGGAGATGAGGGGAGGGGGAGGGCTAGATCCGGGATTTGAACTCTTCCAGAGTTTGGCTGGGAACAGCCTCTTCTGGGAGAGCATTCCACTCGGCAATGGTGCGTGGGAAGAAGGTTTGTTGCCTGTATGCAGTTCTGCAAGAAGGCAGCTGGTACTGCTCAGAGTGCGTCTGACGGGTAGTCTTCAGGGGCGGAGCAGGTGTGGGTTTCATGGAGGATGTGATCACAGTTAGGCCTTTGTGCTGCTTGTAGAACAGGCAGAGTCTGGCTTGGCGGCGGCGATCCTGGAGTGTGGGCCATTGTAGGTGTTCAAGCATTTCAGCCACACTTGAAGTCTGGCGGTAGCGACGCACCACCCATCTGGCGGCACGGCGCTGTACAGCTTCAATGCGCTGGATATCCTTGCTGGTGTGAGGGTCCCACACTGGGCACGCGTATTCCAGGATATGGCGGACGAGTGAAGTGCACGCTTGGCGCTTGATCTTCTGGCAGCCGATTTTGATATTTCTTCTCAGAAATCCAAGTGTTTTGTGTTTTGTTGGCTTTGTTGGTTATGCTGGTGATGTGGGTGTCCCACTGTAGATTGCTCCCAAATGGTGACCCCCAGGTACTTGGCCTTGTCAACTGTAGATAGAGTGTGGCCATGGAGAAGGTATGCACAAGGCAGAGGCTTCCTTTTCCTCGTGACACGGAATGTCTGACACTTGTCAGGATGGAAGCACATGAGCCACCGTTGCTCCCACTCTGCCAGTTGGTTGAGGTCATCTTGTAGGACAGACTGATCAGCAGTGGTGTTGACTGTTTTATGGCACATAGTGTGTCAGTGAATAGCCGGGTTGTTGATTTCACTTTTTCTGGGAGGTCGTTAATGTAAAGTACAAAGAGCAGGCTGGGGAACAGTCCAAAGCAAAAATCTCTTAAATCCGGCCGGGGTCCAGGGGCCGCCGTAAACTCCCTGTTGAGGTTCATAATATTCATCATGTTAGATTACATTACATGGTTATTGCTTTAGGTCCAGCGGACTCTTCCGAGCCAAATCAGGACCAATTCATCATGTGTTCATAAGGACATTATCATTAGTAGTAGTATAAGTAGTAGTAGTAGTACGACTAATAATCACATATAAACAAAGAAGTAAATCACTATATGGCTAAAAAATGGCTTGAAAAAAACTGAATAGAATAAAGAACTTCGTTTTATTTTCTTAGCTGGTGGCCATTTCTCAATACCTGTGTTAAGCCTTCTGAATTGTTTTATCTATTTACAGTAGCCCAAGTCTAACCCGACCAAACTAATTTTTTTCCTTGGCAACAATTAACCTCCGTAATTGAAGTCTTTATAATTATAACATAAATATTTTCTTTTTTAATTTTAAACATTACTTCCTTTTTTAAAGTTATTTTTATTTAATGATAGAAAAAAGCTAAAGGAACGATAATATAAAAATAGAAAGATAATAATAATAATAATAATAATAATAATAATAATAATAATAATAATAATAATAATAATAATAATAATAATAATAGCTAATTGTTCTCATTTAGAATACGATATGAGAGAGAGAGAGAGAGAGAGAGAGAGAGAGAGAGAGAGAGAGAGAGAGAGAGAGAGAGAGAGAGAGAGAGAGAGAGAGAATAAAATTAATCAGTTAGTGCCTTCTTTTTTTTTTCTTTTTTCTTTTTTTTTTTGCTGTTTATAAAATTAATGATATAATTATATTTAGATACTTTTTTTGTGCCACTTGTAGGAATCAGGATAGACCTCTCAATCATTACGACATAAGCTGGACAATTTTCATCAAAATATGCACAACATTTCATAAACAATAATCAGTTTCTGTAAATACATATAACACGAACATACTAATAAAATGGACGACTCTGTCTGCTGCTTTCACCGAGTCCTGATATTTTTTCGCCTGCATGTGATCTAACAGTGCTGTCAGACCACGATTCGCGTAGCTCAATTCTTTGTTGCAAAGAATACAGCGCGCAATGCCAGGTTTATCTACTTTTCTAAAACAATTACCAACACGCTGTTCCGAGCGCCGACTTTCGCCATCTTTTCAAGACATTCCCATTTCCACTTGTTGTTGATTTCCCCTTCTTCAAAAGGGTCTCTGCGGTTAATAATACGTGAAACACACGACATGATAGTATAGTGATAATAAACTAACAATGGCGGACAGTGACAAAGGACTGAACTTCACGTGAACCTCCAAACGTTCAACATCGCCTTCGCCCGCTGTAGTAAAGTGATGCTTGTAAGCCTTATTGGGCAGTGAATTCGATGTAACAATAGTGGGCGCAGGCGGCACTTTTAGTGACGAGAAAAAATATGCTGGACACTGACATGGACCGAGAGTGGGACTTGGAGAGATTGCGTTTTGTGATTTATTTTTTTCTCGGAGCGATTTCTTTTCTCGGACCTCTATTTTATTTTCTCGGGAGTGAAGGTACCTTTTCTCGGAAAATCGCGGATCCGAGGAGAGTTCCCCAGCCTGAAAGAGGCTTGGGCCCAGTACGGATCCTTGAGGCACTCCAGACTCTACAGGAGCAGGTCCTGAGACAGCCCCATCCACCACTGCGCGCTGCTGCCTATTCGCAAGGAAGGCTTCTATCCAGCCGAGCACTTTACCGGAGATGCCATAATGGCTGATCTTGTGGATTAGGAGCGAGTGACACACCTTGTCAAAGGCCTTGGAGAAGTCCATTATTAGGGCGTCTGTTTGCTTTCCCTATTCAAGGTCATCCGAAATTTCATCCACAAGCCCAACAAGTTGGCTCTCACAGGAACGGCGTTGTCGGAAACCATGCTGCGCATCTGTGATGATGCCTTGGGCCTCTGCGAAGGACATGATGGAGCTGGTGATGATGTGTTCCATGATCTTACAGGGAACACTTGTTAGGGATATGGGGCGGTAATTTTCAGCTTTGTATCGTTCACCTTTCTTGAAAAGAGGTGTAACGTTGGCAGTTTTCCAGTCTTGAGGAACTACTCCAGAGTTTAGGGAACTTCGGAAGAGGATGGTAAGTTCTTTGAGGACTCTGGGGCTGATGCCGTCAGGGCCTGGGGTTTTGTTGGGATCAAGGTCTTTGAGTAACTTCGAGACTCCTGGGACAGTGATGTCAATGAAGCTGATGGTGGGGGAGTTTTCACTGGGGGGTTGAAGGTTGGTCTTCGCTATAAATTCTTGTGGAGTGCAGGAGATTTTGGGGCTGAAGGCCGAATTAAATTGATTGTTAAGGACTTCGGCGCGCTCGTTAGCGTCTGTTATCAGCTTGCAACGGTGCGACTCCAGATGCTTCAGTTTGCTGTGCCTTAATGTATGTCCAGAACTGTTTTTTGTTTGTCCGTCTTGTTGGGTCCGACGGGTTGTCCTTAAACATGTTTTCAGCGTAGGTCCAGTAAGAACGGCGCAGATTTCTCTGAACAGTCCGCTTTAGGGTCTTGATTTCTTATCGCAGCTTTTCTTCTCCTGTCTTTTTCCATCGCTTGTAGAGCCTGTTTCTCCTCTTAATTAGTCGTAGTGTGACACGGTCGACCCATGGTTTATTGAACTTCCGTCCGAGGGTCTTGCGAGGAATATGTTCTTCTGCAATTGTTTCAATTCCGTCTTTTAGTGCTGCCCATAATTCTTCAGTGTTGCTATTTTCATCAAAGGAAGCCAAGACAGAGTTAGACAGGTCATCAGCTGCACGACGAAGAGCTTCCCAGTCAGCTTTGCTGTATTGGGGAACTTGTCGAGGGACAAGGCGGTTACGAGTTGGGTTGGCGGTGTATTCCAGATAAATAATGTCATGATCGGAGATGCCTAGGAGGCATTCAACTCGAGATACGAGGGAGGGGTGACTGGTGAGGAACAGGTCAAGGATGTTGTCTCCGCGAGTGGGGAGCATGACCATTTGCTCGAGTCCTAGGTCGCTTAAGTGTTCAAGGAATTGTCGGTGAAGGCCTGTCTTTCTTTCTTGGGTATATTTGTGTCTCCGGACACATTGAGCGTATAGGGGACTTGTATTTAAGAGTTCCAGATAAAGGGGCCGACAAAGCAGCTGCAGGAAGGCCTGGATGTCTGTTGGTAAATTTAAGTGTCTTGGTGGCCCAATCAAAAGCTGGAAAATTGAAGTCACCACCAATAACCATAGACGCTTGAGTGGCGACTGCACGTTGAGTGGAGCTGACGAAGTTGACAAGGCTGGGTTCGTCTCCATCATCTGGTCTGTAGTAGGAAGCGATTAGAAGTTGGCGTCTTCCTTTCAATTTGATTTTAACCCAAATGAGTTCCACACCAGCTCAATGCCTATGTGAGCAGCCCTCTTTGATTCTATTTGGTTTTTGTAAACGAGGGTTCGAAAAATTAGAGTACAGCCTCAGCGTCCCCTGCGTGGGATGTCGTTATTGTAAAGTGACTGGCTGGTGGAGAGCTTTTAATTTTACCACTAGGGTTGTTTCAGCAGATCTTTTATGCGGATCGGGGGTTGTCCGGTCCTGATTTGGCTCGAAAGAGTCCGCTGGACCTAAAGCAATAATCATGTAATGTAATGTAATGTTTTCCTGTGATGGATTGAAAGTTTACATTCAGGAAGCACAGGGGTCGGTTACAGGTCTTATTCTGTCGGGATGCTCGGGTAGGAGTTGTCACGTGGGGTTTATGGGCTCTGCACAATGGAATTATGGACCCTCACGTTTATTCGGTGGGAACTGCTAGTAAGTCACCCTATGAATTACTTTAATAAATTTATTTGTTTAGCTCGTTCTGTGTTAAGGTTGGGGTACAGAAATAGATAGAAAAATGGTAAAAGAATACTGTCACACTAGCTTTCACACGGCTATGAATCATATGTAGTCCAGCCACTTGATAACAGTTAAAATCACACATTTATTTCTTCTACTCTATACAAGATTCTCTAAGTACTAATCTACTTTAAAACGTCTCTTTCAATGCAAATAGTTCGATCGCTGATAGTCTAGGCAGCTGTTATTTCTTCCTCGGGCACTTTGCTATAAGTTTATGTAGATTTGGACTACTGTGGTCCGTTTTACAGTTTCTGAAGAGTTGGACTACTGTGGTCCTGTTATGATCAGTTTAAGTGCACCTTCGCCTTATGCACTTAACTCATGTGTGGGGTGTTCGAAGTCCTTCTGTGAGGTAGCTTCTGGTCCACCTGTGTCGTTGTGTAGTTGGGTTCCCTTGCCACGCTGTGGGGTCTGACAGGGTGTTTCTTCGGGTAGCTCTTTCCGTCTTGTGCGGTAGAGTCTCCTCAACCAACTAGTCGTTTCTGTGGAGTGGGGCACACAGGATAGCTCGGGATAGCTCGGGATAGCTCGCCTGCTCGTCTGTAATATAAGAGACGAAATTCTGCACAACCCTGAATAATCGGTTTGTGCAGAGCGTCTCACTGAAAGCCAAAGTAGCCCTCAGTGATAGCTCCACATCTCTATACATAAGCGACGAACATTCTGCTACTTCCGGGTTCCACTGGAATCTCACTCTAAATTCCTATACATACATAAATATAAATCGTGTCTAACTATACACATCCAGAATTAATAATATTATAAACATTCACGGGTACAGCCACTGGTCTGCAAACATACATATAAGTTAAACAACAGTGGTTCCGTACGGGATACAACATGGCGGCGCAACCGGTCGTGTTTCACCTCGTGGTAGGCTCTTCCACGTGGTACGGCAAATTCGGATTAATAATTCACATTTATGCATAGCAAATTCCACAAACATAATTTCAACAATAATATAAATATATCACGATGAAACAGAAGGGTGTTCATTTACCTGTTTGACAAGTTCAGGCCCGTGATGACTTGAGAGAATTCTAAGATTTCAAAGTCCTGCTTCCTGGTCTATGAGTGTAGAGATTTCTCTAGCTGTGGAGATGTTGCCTCTACCTCGTCTCACACACGACTGATTCAAACTGTGTTAGGCTCTGACACATTCAAAACTGCTCTACCCACTGAGCCTGCTCTGATTGGTTAAAACGGTCCGATTCAAAGCTCAAGTGCTGACTCACTGCGCTAGCGTGGGTCGGGCTCGCGGTGTGTGGTCTGCTGTGTAAATTAATTGCTGCTGTGTAATAGTCTAACTTTTTTACTGTTACAAATACTACACATGGCTAAATAGTCGATAGGCAGAGTTAACACTAGCCAGTTCGTGACAGGCTCCCTCAACTGAAAAAAGGCGATGACTACTGGATTCGACCTTTTTCTACTACAGAGCCTAGTTTAACACTGCACTATCCTAGGGTCCTATTTACAAACTAAGTAAGTTGCTCTACCTGAGCTGCAATGCTGTGCCAGGTAGCTATGGACACTAGTGACAGGGTATTACTGGGCGGGGACGAATTCTGGTGCTGTGGCCCTTAGTTGTGTTGGGTGGGCGACAGCTGCTGTGTCCTCCACGAGATGGCGACTGAGGTAGTCGGCTCCGTGGTTCTCTTTGCCGGGGATGTACTCGATTTGGAATGAGTATGCCTGAAGGGTGAGTGCCCATCTCATCAGGCGAGAGTTCAAAGACTTGGAGGCTGCCAGGAACGATAGTGGTTGATGGTCCACCTGAACTGTGAAGTGGGTCCCATACAGGTAGAGTTGGAATTTCTGTATGGCCCAGACTAGTCCAAGACATTCTTTCTCCGACGTGGCGTAGTGGGTCTCGGCGGGTCTCAATTTTCTGCTGGCGTAGGCGACGGGGAATAGCGTCTCCGCATTCTTGGGGTCGCGCTGTAGCAGTACTGCTCCGAGGCCTAAGTCGCTTGCGTCGGTGCGAAGAACGAATGGCTGAGTCAAATCGGGTAGGTGGAGTACTGGCGCCGATGTCATTCTGTCCTTGAGTGTTTGGAATGCTGTCTCACATTCCGCTGTCCAAACTACTTTGTCCGGGGCGATTTTCCGGGTTCCATTTGTCAGTGGTACGGCGATGCTGTTGTAGTTGGGGATGAACTTCTGGTAGAAGCTGCAGAGTCCTAGAAATGATTGCACTTCCTTCTTTGTCTTGGGCCTAGGAGCGTCAAGTAGGCGTTTCACTGTCTTTTCTACCGGTCGCAGGCTTCCTTGACTGATGGTGTGTCCCAGAAATTCTAGTTCTGTGAATCCAATCTGACATTTGGTGGGTCTTGCCGTCAATCCCGTGTCTCTGAGGCGGGCGAGTAGTTGTTGTAGGAGCGTGACATGTTCCTCCCACGTAGGTGTTGCGATGAGGATGTCGTCCATAAACGAATGTAGGTGCTCGCTGCTCAGGGGTGCCAGGAGTTTTCGCATCATGGCGCTGAAGATGCTGGGTGCGTTGTGGAGTCCGAATGGAAGTACATTGAACTCGAAGTGTCCTTCCATAGTGCTAAACGCTAGGTACTTTCGGACTTGCGGTTGCACTGGTATCTGGTAGTATCCTTTGCTGATGTCGATGCGTGAGAAGTACTTCGCTCGCTGTAGCTTGGCAAATAGGTCGGTCTGGTCCGGGAGTGGCTCTGGCTGGAATTGCGTTACGGCATTCAGGAGTCTGAAGTCGATGCACAGTCGATGCTCTCCGTTGGGTTTTCGCAACAATACCGTGCCTGCGCTGTAGGGTGAGGTAGACTCTGAGATGATTCCGGCTGCCAGTAAGGTGTCTATCTCTTCCTTGATGGCTCGCTGCTGTGACAGTGGCATCGGGTAGAGCTTCTGGCGGACGGGTGTTGGGTCGGTCACCGTTAAGGTTACTTCGACGAGGTCTGTCCTCCCTGGTCGGTCTGTTAGCACAGTCTGATGTTGTCGAATGACCTGTAGTACTTGCTGTTGCTGTTTAGCGGCTAGGTCTCCGTTGAGTATCACGCCTTTGTAGGTTTCTTTGGAGTGCAGGGGATACTCTACTGCATTGGTCTCCATGCTTTCTCCTTCTTCCGCAATGGCGATGGCTAGCAAGTTGTGAGTGCTGGGGGTCGCTGGTCGGTCCGTGTATTTCTTGAGGAGATTGATGTGGTGGTATCGGGCTCTCCCGTTCACCTCTACTTGGTAGACTGTCTTGGATTTCTTGGCAGTCACCCGGTACGGTCCTCTCCAAGCGATGTCCAGCTTGTTGGTTCCACTTGGAAGTAAGAGTAGCACTTGATCGCCGACTTGCAGTTCTCGGTCCTTCGCGTGGCGGTTGTAGTACTTCGCCTGACGGGCTCTTGCCTTCTTCAGTGCTTCACCAGCTTTCTTCCACGTTGCTTTGAGGGTTTCCTGCAGGTCTGCGACGTACTTGGTGGCACCTCTTGGTGTGTCGTCTATCTTGGCTTCCGTCCAACTTCTGCGTAGGGCTTCTAGCGGTCCTGCGAGAGGTCTGCCGAAAAGCAAAGTTGACGGGGTGTAGCCTGTGGCTGCATGGGGCGTTTCTCTGTATGCGAACAGTGCCGCATTCACGTAGGTGTCCCACGCTTCTGGATTGTCGTCGGCGACTTTCCTGAGGATGGTGAGAAGGGTTCCATTCAGTCTTTCTACTGGTCCGTTGCTGGCTGGGTGGTATGGTGGTGTGCGAATGTGATGAACTTGTATCAACTCGAACACGTCTTGCATCAGGCGGCCGGTGAACTGAGATCCGTTGTCCGTTCTAATGCTGTCCGGGAATCCGACTCTGGTAAAGATGGCGATGAGTGCATCTGCAATCTTCTTGGTGTCGATCGCTGGCAACGGGACTGCTTCGCACCACATCGTACATGCGTCGACGAGTGTGAGTAGAAATCTGTTCCGCTTCTTGGTCATGGGTAGTGGTCCTACTATGTCTACTGAGACTTGCTGGAATGGCACGCCGACTACTACTGATGGTCCTAAGGTAACTGGTACGGTGTGATGTCGCGGGGAATATCGTTGACATTGGTGGCAAGATTTCACGTAGCGCTTGACATCCTCCGTGATTCCTGGCCAATAGTAGTGTGCGCTGATTCTCTGCACTGTGGCTCCAATTCCCATGTGTCCGCTGAGTGGCATGCTGTGGCCTAGTTCTAGTACTTGGGCTCGAAGGGTGGCTGGTAGTACTAGTTGGGTGTGATCTCCATCTCCTTGTCGATGTAGAACTCCCTCTTCCATGTAGAAGTCTCCCTTGTGCGGGGGTGTGTGCGCCTTGGGTAGCTTCTGGAAGCACTTCGCTATCGAGGTGTCTTCTTTCTGTGCTGTTTTGATCTCTTCGAGTCCTGGGTTCGGAGCGAACTCGGGCTGGGGTGGTTGGGTTTTAGCTTGGGCCCTGGTTTGCACTGCAGCTATCTTTACAGTTTTGGGGGGCGTGCCTAAGAACACATACCTACAACCTAGCACTAGATCATACAGGGGTTTCTGTAAAACAGCTGCTTGGATTCGTCCTGTGACGTACCTACTCTCTACTTCGATCCATGCTATTGGGCAAGTAGTCGTCGGTTTCGTCAAGTCTGCTCCTTGTAAGTCGACTGTCTTGTCTGTCAAGTCCGCGCGCGATACAAGAGATTCGCTAACTATCGCGTCGTATGATAGACCTGTGTCATACAGACAGTTCGCTTCTTTTCCGTTGACCTTGACCGTGTCTGTCACCGAGGGGTGATCTCCGATCGTGTGTGGCTTGTTACCGCTGCTTTGAGTTAGAACTCTGTGCGCTGGCCGGCTTTCGCGCTCTTCCCTACGTTGTGCGGCCAACTTGAAACATTCTGCGGTAGAGTGATTGTTTCTATTGCAGAACGAACAATACCGTCTCTGTTCTGCGGGACCTCTTTTCCCGAATTCCGCGTTGGGTCCTTTATTTTGCCCAGGTCTGGGGTTATTCGGCTTATTCGCGGTGCGCTCTTCCCGGTTAGGGCTTCGTTTCTGTGCCTCTTTCCCGTTAGGCTTTAGGTCTCGCCTGAAGCTCTTGGCTTCTCCGTGTGCGGCCACGTACCTATCTGCGACCTTGACCAGATCTTCTAGTCTTTCCGCGCCCTGCTCTACTGAGAATGTTCTCAGCTCGGGGGTCATGGTTTCCCGTAGCTGTTCCCATACCAACAGTTCTGTCAGTCCATCATACGTCTTAGCCGTGGCTGACTGGCTAATCCACTTATCCAGCATTGTGGACAACCGATCCGCGAACTGCGCATAGCTCTCTCCTTTCACTCTCCGATTGGTGCGGAACTTTTGCCGGTAGCATTCTCCTGTCAGTTCGAATCCCGTTAGGAGTGCCTCTTTTACTTTGTGATAGTCAGTCACTCTGTCAGTCGGTAGCTTACTGTAGATGTCATAAGCCTTTCCTCTAAGCCCTTGACTAAGCTTAAAAGACCAATGAGTGGGATCTAGTTTATACTCTGTTGCTAGACGCTCAAACCTAGTCAGATAGAGATCTAGACCTTCTTCTCTTTCATTGAATGTTCCCAGTGGAAATGACATTCCTTGTACAGGGTTGGATGCTACCTCTAGCTGATCTGAGTGGGAAGGGGTTGAGGAAGAACTTGAAGCTCCTGATCCCAATCTTCTTAACTCTAACTCATGCTGTCTGTCTTTTTCCTTTTCTGCCCTCTCATACTCCCATCTTCTAACTTTTGCTGTTATTGATATAGCTACCAGATTTAAGGACGCCCATCCTCTTAGGATTAAAAATTCTGCTGAGGTCGCTCAAGCCTTAAATGCGATTTATTCAAGAGGGCCTCTCATTCCCTATTCAATGTGATGAGGGGGCTGAATTCAAAGGAGCCGTTAACCAGCTTTTGTTAAAACATAATGTAACTGTCAGAAGAGGAGTTGTTGGATTGCACAGGTCACATGCTATTGTAGAAAACTTCAATCGGTAACTGGCCGAAAGGTTATTCACTTATCAGTTTTCAAAGGAGTTGTTTACTGAAATCACTAGTACAGATTGGGTTACTAGGCTACCTTAAGTTTTAAGGGAAATGAATTCAGAAGTAAGCAGGATTAAAACCAGTTGAGGCTATTAAAAAGAAACAGACTGTTGTTACTTTTTCAAAGCCTGGTCAGCCTGACTTTGATGAACAAAACAGATACCTTTATCAGCCAGGAGAAGTTGCTAATGACACTAGAAAAAGAGCTACAGACCTTTTGTGGTCATTAAGTGTTTACCAAGTTAACAGCATTGTCTACTGATCCCCCTGTATATTAAGAAGCGATTGTAGAACACCACAAAGAAATTTTGTAAAAGAACTTCAGATTGTGCCACCTGACACAGAACCATTAGGGCTTCCTAATTAAGATGAACCAACATGAAACTAAATGTGAATGCAGTGTAAGTTTAGTTTATGATTATTATTTTTTTAATTTAGAGATTTGATATTAGTATAAAAATGACGGACACTAAAGTCGATCACTTCCTCCTTTGTTTAAAGACGTCTTCAAGACATTAAAACTTCCCATTCTTGACAGTCAAGATGTTATTAAATCTGTTTATAATAACTACCCATTTGTACTCAATAGTTCTAATTTCAAATCCCACGTTAAAATACGTATCCATGCACAGTAACTTTTATTAAAACTGGTAGCATTGATGAAACATCGATTGTGTGAATTTCTTCAAATCAAATTGAAGTGTTAAAATCTTCAGACAATGCTTATAACAACGTCTTGATCAAACAGTTACAAGACAGTATAGAGGCGCAAATATGAAAGGGGCCAGGTGGACATAAGGAACTTTAGTCATTAGAACTGAACATTATAAAGTATAATCCCATCAAAGGTAATCTTATATCCCTCTTCCCAAAGAATTTTTTGACAACGCTGTATTGAATATTAAGAACTCGGACGACAAATGTTTTATGTTGTGTGTTCTGGCTAAATTATATCCTATCGAGTCTAAAGAACATCCTGAAAGAGTGTCGCTGTACAAAGATAAAGTAATAAACTTAACTCTTTGCCTGCCAGGCATGTTTCCACGTTTGTGCCAGACATTTCTCTGGCACCGGAAAGAAAGTTCAGTACCTTAGGCATTTAAGCTACTGTTCTTTCAATAATAGTTGTTAAATAGACATATTTCATATCAAATTAAAGGTAAAAGAGTGAAGAATAAGAAAAAAAAAAACAAAAATGTTAATTTGATTATGTTATTGAAATATGTGTTTTGAAAGCATGATGATCTTTTTGAAATGATAAAATACAATAAAAATATTTCTACATACCACAGTGATAAAAAAATCTAGAGGAATAATTCCAATCACTGAATCAGCTTCACACACCAGAAAGAAAATTTATTTAGGATCAAAATACACTTTACAGTTTGAAATTATATTGATTATTAGCAGAGTTTGACACACTGTCGATTGTGCCCATCACAATGCTTAGTAAAATGCACAAAAAACACTCTAAAACCGAATCAATTTGAAGAAACCACGCGGGTGTCAATTGAGAACGAAAGTAGAAAGAGTTTTCTCTCTTTGGTTAAAATAAAACTTGGATTGGACTGTGCAAAAAACCGAAACGAAACGGAATACTGAAATCGATGATATATCGTCGATTGGCACAAACACGGCGGCTCAGATCGACGATATATCGTCGATTGGCAGGCAAAGAGTTAAATCTGAAAGACATTACTTTTCCTGTTAGCCTCGACAACAGACAAATTTGAATCCCAGAACTCTCCTTCAACAGTATATGTATATTTTTGGGGCCCTGAATAAAAACTTTTGCCTTTAAGAATCTCTCCTAATGCCCCATCGTTTTCGGACCAACATTACCACGTTGATAACTAATAACAAGCCTGCAAGACCCTAGCATGCAACATTATACTCTGATACGAAACATGTCTAGATCATTAGGACACCCTTCAAAACATAATGGCCAACAATATTTGTGCAGACGCTGTTTAACCAGAGTATCTAGTTTGCAAGTGGCTGACAAGAATAGTAAAATATGCAAAAGCATAACAGATATTCAAACCCGTCTTGTGTTACCGAAACCCGGTTCTCAAGTATATTTTTAAAACAATTCAAACAGCCTTATATAGTTTATACTGACTTCGAATTATTGATTTTAAAATATCTAGGCCCAAAAGGATTTAGTACTTCATTCCTCACACACCTTCATGAATTCTGCAGCCTACGGACAACATACAGAGCCTGTGATTTACAGAGGGCCTAACGCAGCTTGGAAGATGAGATGAACAAAATACACAAATAGTGTTTACTACAGCTAAATAATCCGGCACCTTTGATCTTTACTGAATCTGACTCCAAAAATTTTTAAGTTTGACCTGAAGGACCAAAGGGTGAGAGGTCATCGGGGGCATTCAGAGGCGCCGCTCATCAGAAGTGTAACTTAGAATATGGAATAAAACATTTTTCTTTCCCTATTTTTATTCACAATCTCTGCAATTATAACTCGATCACATTTAATCATGCACGTAGTGATGAACGCATACAGTGTCATGTATTGCAGAGACAACAGAAAAATATAAAACTTTCACTCTGAATAAATTAGTTTTATGACAGCTTCCAACATTTGTCTTCCAGTTTAGAAACACTAGCTAATAACTTACCCAGCTATCCTATTACTAGTAAATATTTTCCAGCCGTTATGCTTATTCGGAAAGGTGTGTATCCTTATAAATACATGGACTCTTGGGAAGTGCATTATTTTTATTTGCAGATACTTCAACTACTGCTAAGAATGCCATATTTATATTTAAGTTAAGGTAATTGTGCTTCAGCATTTCTTAAACGCATTTTGCGCTGTATCTCAAAACTGCCTGAGCCGATTTGGCATTAGTTATTCATTGCTTACAGGGTCCAGGGAACTGCAAAGAGCCAAATCAGGACCCCCAAAATCAAGACCACAACTTGGCTGAAAGAGGATTCATCCCTGATCCGTATAAAAGATCTGATGAAACAACCGTAGTGGTAAAACTGAAAGCACCCAACCAGCCGGTCACTTTACAATAAAGGCATCCCACGCAGGGGACATTGAGGCTATATTCTAATTTATCAAACCCCCGTTAACCAAAAAAAAAAAAAAGAATACAAACATCATTATAAAATATCAACAAAACACATACATATAAAATGCCTACATTGCTAAATAATTTCATAGGAAGCCCTTATTTGGCAGAATGCGTCCAATATTCCCAGGTTGATCCAACAGACCTCACATACAAATGAGTTTTGTCCCGGAAGAGTTTTCAAGAAAAAAGGTAGGTGACTGGTCTAGCGAAGAAGACAGTATAGTAGATTGATAGAACAGAGTAAAATGAGAAAGAACAAAGGAGAAAGACAGCAACAGTACGAAATTAAAGCACTAAATTTAGAGAAATTGGGAATATTTACATAGAAACCCCGGGACGCGACTTTTTTTTTCCTAAATAAGAACAGGTCCTGGCCTAAAAATAGCTGCGCCCGAACATTTCCGAAGTTGGCAGTCGTTACTCGTTACTTCCGCCTTCTGCCCAGAAAGTTTGATCAAAATGGCGCGATCAGCTCATCTATCTGTGTGTTCCTTATGCCCCCAAATTTTAATCGATGAAGCAATTTTACCTGCACTAGACTGTGGGCATGGCTGATCAAAACAAACAAACAAACAAACAAACAAAAACCGAGCACTACTGTGCTAGGATTGTGACACTTGACATTTGTGACAGCCGAGAGGCCACAGGGTCACAGATTCAGACTGTAGTGTAACTGAACAATCTGTAGTAGGCCTAATGCACTAAATCTAAAGCAGACATATGTAGTATAGCTGGTTTACTACACTATTATTATTATTATTATTATTATTATTATTATTATTATTATTATTATTATTATTATTATTAATTAATTAATTAATTTATTTATTTATAAAACATTATTATTATTTTTAGTCATTATGCTTATATAATTTATTTGTATTTATATTTGTATGTGTGTATTTGTATTTGAATGAATTATGTATAGGTCTATGTAGCGTAATGTTTGTGTGCGTGTAGGTATACATTGTTGCATACACATACATTTATGTGAAGATACACATATTCTTTGTAGTACTAGGTCTAGATGTAAATTGTAATGCTATAGTTTACTTTTTGTTCATTTTTTTAAATATCTGGAATCGTTTTATTAGTACATAATAATGTTATGATCGCTTGTCCTATATATAGATATTTTGATTATCCATCCTTTCAGTGCTGTATTTGTACATGTATTTATGTAAGTAAAAAAAGGTGTTACTCTATTATTTATTTGTAAAGGAGAATATGAAATAGTTATATATACACATACTATTGTAATACAATATATACGTAAATGTGTGTGTGCTTGTGTAGTTAGATAGATCTAAGTTATATAGATACAGATATATATTATCTCTCTTTAGTATTCATGAGCAACTGACACGTACATGAATGCAGGAAGGTAATACTATATAGGATGCCTAAAAAAGAATGAAAAAGCTTGTTTTTACACTAGTCTTTCTACATTATGAGTGTGCTTATTATATAGGCCTACGCACTCTTCACTTTTCATGTACACAACATTACTATGGGATTTTTTTTATTGTGTGCGACATCATGTATATCAGTAAGCTATGTTCCTACCACACAATAAAATAATCATAACCATTCTTCAACAAAGCTAATAGCAGACATTAATGCACAATTATTAAAATATATACAACAGTTTACTATCCTGAGAAGTCAATCATATTAATAATATTAAAAAAAGAAGAAAAGTATATATTTTGGTAATCTGAAAGATAATTGTAAAAGAAAAATATTGTAAGCCAAAAAAAAAAAACATTAAAAAATGTTTAATCCAATTTAAATTCAATTTAATTTATTCATTACCCCAAAACAATACAGGATATCAGAGAGAAAGGAATCTATGAGGATATGTAGAATATAATTAAACATCTTAAGAGATGGAACACAATATCGAGTGCATGTATTTTTATGTAATGACTATATGTAAGGCTCGGTGAGTCTGGTCGTAGGCTGGAGTACAGCACTATATACAAATCCGTTATTATTAGTATTAATAATACAGTATCATTAAGAAACAAACAAACCAAAAAAATAACAAGATAAGTCCACATGCTATTATATCAAGCACATACGTAAAAATAAATTTAATAAGGTAATCATCTAAATTGAAAAAAAAAAAATTTGCTTTAATTGATAAACATAAAAGTAAATTTAATAAGCTAGTTATCTAAATTTTAAACAACTGGCTCTAATTGAGAAATATAAACACTCAGCAATACTGTACTATATTTTGCAAGGGGAAAAATATATATATACACACACACACACATACACACAGAGAGAGAGAGAGAGAGAGAGAGAGAGAGAGAGAGAGAGAGAGAGAGAGAGAGAGAGGAATTTTTAATGTTACATTAAAAATATGAACTCTCGGAGGGGGGTGAATAGTATTTTATCATATCATGCACACATCATAATACGAATAGTGGTGAGATCATGTGCCTGTAATCCTATATATAGTACTGGGTTTATCCGATTGTCTGAAACCAACTTCGGAATGTTCGGGCGCAGCTATTTTTAGGCCAGGACCTGTTCTTATTTAGGAAAAAAAAAGTCGCCACAGTCGCCACAGGGGAGATTTGGTCATTATTGTTGTTGTTGTTGTTGTTTCAAATTTTATTCATCAGATTAACATAAGTTGTATTGATTATTGATTGCAAATAGTTACTAGTTCCAGTCATGGCCTATCATTCCTTGTTTTCCTTTTGCTTATTTAAGATAAAGCCCTATCACAACATCGCCAAGAAAATTAACACGTTTAAAAATACATATTTTTCGGCTATGTGTTAACGTCTGCAAGGGCATCTGACATGATGCGCTCTAGGAAGATGTTGAAGAGTGTTGGAGAGAGCAGTACAACTTATGTTAATCTGATGAATAAAAATTGATACAACAACAGGCATCCCCGACACACACCAACCGTTGTTCTGAACCAGCCTCCGATGGGCGCCACCATGGAGGGATGCACCGGCAGCCCCGTAACACAGGCCCCCGATGACCCCAACAACTCTAGGGCTGATGCTGTAAACTCCCATGGCTGCCCACAGAGCTGCATGGCAGACTCGGCCAAACACCCTCCCGAAGTCCACTAACACATGACACAGATGTCGTTGGTGCTGTAGGCACCTCTCACGGATCCCTCTGAGTTTGAAAATCTGTTCAGCGGTACCTCGCCCTGCCCTGAACCCTTGCAGATCACGAAGGCACGGTCAGTATAGGGGGTGGAGCAATCTCTGACCTTCGTTTTGCGGATGACACTGATGGGTTGGCTGGAGTCGAACATGAACTTGAACAGCTTGCACAGTGGTTTGACACCATCTCCAGAGCCTATGGAATGTAAATAAGTGCAGATAAGACCAAAATGATGACCAACAACACCAATGGCACCGGCACAGACACCAAGGTCCAGGGCCGGTCCCTCAACACAGTGCATGGCTTCAAATATTTAGGAGCCATTGTATCAGACAATGAGTCCCCACAGGAAGTCCTGTCCGGGATCGCACGGACAACTGCTGCCCTGGCAGGGTTGAGGCCCATTTGGAAAGATGAGACCGTCAGTCTGCATTCCAGGGTGGGACTGCTGCGCTCCCTTGTCGTCTCCATCTTCCTATGCGCTTGCGAAACATGGACCCTCGCGGCAGATCTGCAGCGAAGGGTGCAAAGCATGGGGATAGGGTGCTGCGGAGGGTCCGACGGCCATCGCACAATCCATTGGACAACGCGGTGGCCTGCTCGAGGTGGTGGTGAGACGGAGGCTCCGATGGTGTGGCCACGTTGCAAGATCATCAGGCTTTGCGGAGACCATCCTGCGGGGAGGTGGAAGAGGGAGAGAGAGGAAGAGGTGGGAGTACGGCATTCGAGAGTGGACTGGCTTGGCACTGGGCAGAGCAATCAGGGTTGCTGAGGACAGAGAGATGTAGTACGCTGGTTAAAAGATCATCTGTGGTGCCCCTACGACCTCCGAGTTATGGGATAGGATAGGATAGTGAACATTTGGAAATATCTCTGAATGGCTTGCCATCGTGTTTAACCTTGTTGCATTCATAAAGAATCAGCAAGCAGCTGAATAACTAATCATGAGAAAGCACAACAATAACAGTCAAATACTTCTTAATATGTTTGATCAAAACAGGGTCTGTTTTATTATTCAAGTTAAAAGTGACATAAGTGCTTGAATATGTAATTACACATAAATAATCATAAAGCATTCTGTAGATTCTGTTTTAGGCAAAGTTAAAGATGGAATTAATGGGTGGTGCAATGAATTGTATCAATTCAGCTACAGTACTCGTCTTTTAACGTCACTACCGTTTAAGGTCACAAGGTGGATAAGATCAATCAGGTTGTTGGTCCCGGCCAAACACCTTCTTTGTACCATTTAGAATTCCTCGCTTAGCGTCACCTCGCATAAGGGAAAACCTCGGATAACGTCAACCCCGTTTTGGTTCCCAAATGGAGGAGACTACTGCTTAAGAGAAATTGATGTCACAGATGACGTCATTTATGAGGTCACTTCCTGTTTTGAGATGGAATTCCATCCCAGGACACCTGTCACGTCCAGCCAGCATCCGCGTTATGCGACACTCTGCAATACACACGGGAACCACTTTGACAGAGTGCGACCCATGGGCGGTGTAGACAGGTGTAACTGTGATCTGCCGTGTCCCCTCCTAGCGGGACGTATTGCCACAGTCCCCATTGGGGTGCCGGGGGTTTCAGTATAAGTATCCCCACTTTCTGGAAATTTAGTGCTTTAAATTCCCACTGTCGCTGTCTTCCTCATTTACTCTTTCCCATTCCTGCTCTGTCCTATCACTCTGCTATACTATCTTCTTCTTCGCTAGATCAATGACCTACCTTTTTTCTTGAAAACTCTTCCTGGACAAGACTCCTTGTTTGTGTAAGACGTCTGTTGGACAATCTTGGGAGTGTTGGACGCTTTCTGTCGGGTGGTCACTAGGGCTTCCTATGATGTTATTATTTAGCAATATAGGCATTTTATATGTATATGTTTTGTTGATAATTTATAATGATGTTTGTATTCTATTTTGTTTTTGTAACCGGGGGCTCGAGTACTTGGGGTAAAGCCTCAGCCGTCCCCTGCGTGGGATGTCTTTATTGTAAAGTGACTGGCCGGTGGAGGGCATTCAATTTTCCCACTAGGGTTGTTTCAGCAGATCTTTTATGCGGATCGGGGGTTGTCCGGTCCTGATTTGGCTCGGAAGAGTCCGCTGGACCTAAAGCAACAATCAATCAATCAATCATTGCCACAGTGGTCCTTACCCTGAATTGACTTCATTCACTAGCGATAAAGCATGTGCCGTGTCGTAGACAAAATGAACAATTTGTTAAACTTGTGTAAGGTTTTCTGCAAATACACCCAGCAACTGTCTTGGTGCATACATTTTTTTTTATATTCTCATTTGCGTGCGTGCGCGTCAATGTGTTTGTGTGTGTGTGCGAGAGTGTGTGTATGTGTATGCGGGCTTGCATCCGTTCGTTTGAGTGTTTGAGTGTGTGCTTATGCATCATACACACGCACAAAAAATACATATACAGTAATGCATACATGCATACGCGCGCACCAACGTGCACACATGTACACACACACGCACACACACACACACACACACTGTCACACGACAAAAAAAGTTAGCACCTCGTATAAGATCAAGTTTTTTTTACTGGTAGTTGATCTTATCAGAGGACTGTTTAGGGTGCCCCTCGGATAAGATCAAACAAAAATGTGGTCTATCCCCTGGGGGGTCACCTTAAACGAGGAGTACTGTATCATCCTCCTGTGCTGTAAGCTATGGAATGAAGTATGGAATTAATTGGTCTGCAAGTGTACAACGGTGATTGCTCCAGTTTATTATTTATTATTTCTTTCTATCGGGTGTGTGTGTGTTGATTGGATCTGCAAGTCAGCTACATAACCTCCCATGGGTGTAGCTCTGTGGTAGAGCACCTGGCACATCGATGACCTAGGTTCAAATCCTGTAGTGGGCAGGATAAAAAAAGGAAATTATTCACTGTCCATTTCAGCAGAATGATTGCTCTGGTGGTTCAATGATTTAGGTCTGAAGAGAGGGGTTGGGGGATGGGGGTTAAGCTATTAATCTCTAGCGCGTTATTACCTCCTTTGAATAGGTTAATGGTGCGATGACATTCAGGAGATTAATGCTGGGCCAACTTAATAATCAGACAGAGATAAGACGAGAAAGAGAATAAGGCTACAATAGTTAAGAAATTCACAGTCAAAGGCCAGTCAGGGTAATTGCGGTTTCTATAACTATTTACTTTATTTAATTTGAAATGGGGAGTCTGGGTCAGATACTTCTAGCGTGAGTCATAGGCTTAGCGTCTTTTAGTAAGGAGTAGTCTGGTGATTTTCTGGATAGTCAATATTTGGGATACCAGAGCGATTGTTGACTAATCTCATCACAGGGCGAGAGTGTATCTGTGTGGTTTCAAAGTCACTCTGGTAATCTGGCGAGGGGGGATTCTCGTAGGCTTAGGCACTTAGCTATGTACTGTAGTGCGGCGATTTGTCCAGGATACTCTGGATGGCTTGTGAGCGTGGGTAGCAGCGTGTGGGCGAAAGATGCAGGTCAGTGGTCACGCGATGATGACGCATGGATCACGAGTGCTCTCTTGTGATATGGCACAGGCATCGAAATCGGCTTTCGTGGCTAGCCGGCTGGAAAATGGCGAAGTCCCAAGTCTCGCTTCTCATTGACCTCCTGCGTTGACAGGGGCCTGCGGCGGGTCAGTGACTGGGAGTTGATACAAAGCCGGGGTGATATGCCCGGTACAGGAACCCGTCTGCAATGTATACAGACGCTGTATCAGCTGGGGATAGGGATAGAGCGGATTCAGGGCCTGTGGTTATGATAGCCCGTCTCAGAATTCAAATTGGCTTGACCGGTCATGGGTTGAGCCAGTGCAAATACCAACAGTCAAACAATGCAACTAGCTTTACTGGGCCAAGGTGGAGTTTATTGGCAGCCACTAGTATAAGATACATTCGGCGCATAGGATGGGGTTGGCAACAGGGCAAATATTTATACATTGGGGGCAAGGCGGAAAGCAAATGGAGGGTACAGGGCAAATGGGTTGTAGGTCTGGGCTGTACGGGGGACTTTAATCTATATGGAGGGACAGTATGGCATGGGATATTTACACATGGGGCAAGCGGAGCATACAAGCATAAATCCAAACATGTCATGGGTCATATACAAGGTAGAAAATATGTGCAAGGGATAAATACAAGTCATAGCAACACACCAAGGCAAAATTATAAACATGAACATACATATTGACGGGACGCTATGAACATGATGGGCGAACGACGGGTGATGGGTCTGCTATATGACAAAGAGTAAGTTCCCTCTCTTACCTTGACTTAGACGGGTGGAAGCACAAGGGTACTGTCGAAACTCAGAGGTCACTCGGTGATGAAGACGTGTTTTCGGACAGGCTGGTACTTCAAGGCAGGAAGGCTGGGGTCTGACCCTATGTCAAGGTTTGTGCCAGGCTTTAAGGAGATGTCCCGGGGGGCGGGGCTTAACGACTGGGCGAGCGAGCCTGCTAGAGATGGCTGGGTAGGGAGAGATGATGGCTGGCTGAGTGCGGTGCTGGAATGCTCGCGCCCGGGCTCAGAGTTGCAATTGCCCGCCTCGTCACAGAGGCCCCCCCAAGGAAAAAGGCGAGGACGTAGGACTCGACGAAGACGCGGCCAATCAGCTCTGAGGTCGGCTGCCGGGTGAGACGATGGTTTGCGATGATCCGGGTGATGCGGGGCGATGCAGGGTTCCGGGTAGTCGATGGCGGATGCCCAAGGCTGGGGTCCGCGGAGCTGCCGGGTTTCGGCTACGGTTAGAGGGCGGCGGCGGGAATGAAGGCTGGGGCGTCGGCCCTCAGGGGCGACTCGCTGGAGTCGGTTGCGGGGTGACGGCTGAGGAAGTCTGCGCCGTGGTTGTCTTTCCCTGGGATGTGCTCCAGCTGGAAAGAGTATGCTTGGAGCAGCAGAGCCCATCTCATCAGCCGGGCGTTGAGCGATTTGGATGTCGCCAAGAAGGAAAGCGGCTGATGATCCACTTGGACGGTAAAGTGCGAGCCGTAGAGATACAGTTGGAACTTCTGGACTGCCCAGACGAGGGCGAGACACTCCTTCTCCGACGTGGCGTAATTCTGTTCTGCCGGCTTAAGTTTCCGGCTGGCGTACGCGACGGGGAAGAGCGTCGGGGCGTCCGCGGAGTCCCGTTGGAGTAGAACGGCTCCGAGGCCTACGTCGCTGGCGTCTGTGCGCAGGACGAAGGGCTGTCCGTGGTTGGGGAGTCGCAGGACTGGCTGGGACGTCAGCTTGTCCTTGAGCTCCTGGAAGGCAGCTTCACATTGCGGGGTCCAGAGGACTCGGTCCGGTGCGGTCTTCCGGGTTAGACTGGATAGCGGCGCGGCGATCCCGTTGTAGCCGGGTACAAACTTCTGATAGAAGCCACTCAGTCCCAGGAAGGACTGAACATCTTTCTTGGTCTTGGGGCGTGGCGCGTCTCGAAGACGCTGGACGGTCTTTTCCAGGGGCCGGAGCTGTCCACGGCTGATGGTGTGGCCAAGAAATTCCAGCTCCTGATAGCCGAACTGGCATTTGGTCGGCCGGGCAGTGAGGCCAGCTTCTCTGAGGCGGCGTAAGAGTTGGCGCACCACTCGCAGGTGCTCCTCCCATGTCTCCGTTGCGACGAGTATGTCGTCCATAAAAGAGTGTATGAACGGACAGTGGAGGGGGTCCAACAGCTTCCGCATCATCGTGCTGAAAATACTTGGGGCATTGTGCAGGCCAAACGGCAGAACGTTGAATTCATAGTGGCCGTCCATCGTGCTGAAGGCTAGGTACTGGCGGGATGAAGGGTGCACGGGAATCTGATAAAAGCCTTTGCTCAGATCCACTCGGGAGAAGTACCGGGCGGATTGTAGCTTTGCAAACAAGTCTGTTGGGTCGGATAGGGGTCCGGGCACGAACTGGGTTACAAGGTTCAACTGCCGGAAGTCGATACAGAGGCGATGTTCTCCGCTGGGCTTCCGTGATAGAACTATTCCTGCGCTGTAGGGGGAACGGGAGGGAGCGATGACTCCGGCTTGTAGCAGAGCCTCTACTTCCGTTCTGACTACTTGCTGCTGGGAAAGTGGGACGGGGTACGGTTTCTGGCGGACGGGAGTGGGGTCCGTCAGGGTCAGTCGAACTTCTTCCAGGTCCGTCCTCCCAGGAATGTCGGTGAGGACTTCCCTGTATTCCGCTACGATGGCGCGTAGTTGGCGTTGCTGGCCGGCGGGGAGTGAGGGGTCCAGAGAGACGTCCCGGAAGGATTCCTTCCCTTTTAGCGGAAATTCGGCGACGCCGGTCTCTGTGCCATCCACTTCGACGGCCAGCGCGACCGTGAGTAGCGAGTGGGAGTCTGGGGCGGGTGCAGGTTGCTCCAGGTACCGCTTGAGCAGATTGATGTGGTGGGTCCTGGGCTTTCCGCCTACCTCGATGCGATAAGTGGTACGTGAGAGCTTCTCAAGCACCGGGTAGGGTCCCTGCCAAGCTATGTCTAGCTTGTTTGTGCCGCTGGGGAGAAGCAGTAGGACTTGGTCTCCTACCTGTAGCTCTCGGTCCCGGGCGCGGCGGTTGTGATAGCGGGCTTGTCTTTCTCTCGCCTTCTTCAGGTTGGCGGAGGCGGCTTTCCATGTGGCCTTGAGGGTTTCTTGGAGTTTCGTGACGTATTTCGTTGCGTCGACCGGTGCCTCGTCCAGTTTGGCGTCGGTCCAGCTACGTCGCAAGGCGGCTAGAGGTCCGGAAAGGGGTCTTCCAAAAAGCAGCGTGGAAGGCGTGTATCCGGTGGAGGTGTGCGGGGTCTCTCGATACGCGAAGAGCGCTGACGCGACGTATGCGTCCCACGCTTCCGGCTGTTCGTCGGCGATCTTGCGGATTATCGAGATAAGAGTCCCGTTTAGGCGCTCGACCTGTCCGTTGCTAGCGGGGTGGTAGGGTGGAGTCCGGATATGGCGAATGCGGAGTAGCTGGAAAACTTCTTGCATAAGTTTTCCGGTGAACTGGGACCCGTTGTCGGTCAAGATGTTGTCCGGGAATCCGACTCGAGTGAATATGGTGACGAGCGCGTCGGCGACTCGGGCGGCGTCGATCTTTGGTAGAGGAACGGCTTCACACCACATCGAGCAAGCGTCGACAAGGGTTAGTAGGTACTGGTTCCGCTTCTTGGTCCGCGGGAGGGGTCCTACGATGTCGACTGCCACTCGTTGGAAGGGTGTTCCGACAACGACTGTGGGGCTGATAGTGACCGGGACGGTGTGATGGCGGGGCGAGTATCGTTGGCACTGGCTAAAGGACTTGACGTAGCGCTTCACGTCTTCGGTCATCCCGGGCCAGTGGTACTGAGCGCTGATGCGTAGAGTGGTCGCTCCTATGCCCATATGTCCGCTTAGGGGCATGCTATGGCCAAGTTCCAGGACTTGGGGGCGAAGTGTCGCAGGCACGACGAGTTGAGAATGGTCGTCCTTCTGACGGAAGAGGAGTCCGTCTTCGACGAAAAAGTCCCCGGACTTGGGTGGAGTGCGTGCGGCGGGAAGTTTTCCGTAGCACTTGCGGAGGGTGACGTCGTTTTCTTGGGCCTTCCGGATCTGTTCCGGCATCTGGTTGGGTATCGGGGGTGGTGTCGCGGCTGTTTTCGCCTGGGCGCGCGTCTGGACGGCGGCCATCGACTCCACAGGCTGGGGCGGCATCCCCAAGAACACGTATCGGCATCCTAAAATCAGGTCGTACAGGGGCTGGTCCATCACGGCAGCTTGGATGGTCCCCGTTACGTATCGGCTGGTGACTTGGATCCGGGCTACAGGGAGCGTGGTGCTGGGTTGTGACGCGTCGGCCAACTTCAGGGTGATAGTCTCGCCGGTCAGGTCTTGTTCCCTGATGAGCGAGCGGCGGACGACGGCGTCGAAGGTGAGTCCAGTGTCGTATAGACAGTGGGCGGGGCGATTGTTGACGGTCACTTGCTCAGTGACGGCCGGTCGATCGGCGGGAGTGACGACGGGGGTTACCGGTTTCCCGTCGGGGGTAACTTGGCGTAGGGCTAGTACGGTCCCTTGTTTGCGACGCTGGTCGCTGATGCGTCGAAAACATTTCTCCCGGGTATGTCCTCGGCGCTGGCAGTAGCCGCAGTAGAGCTCTGTGCTCCGCTTCCCTGGCTCTGCTCCGGGGTTCGGGCGTCCTTTGGGCGGTTGTGGACGGTGGTTCGCTGGCTGGATTGGCCGGCGAGGCTGGTGGCGGGTATCTGGCGACGAGGGTGCGGGGGGATCACGGCGAGGCTGTCTGTCGTCGGGATGGGCGGTGAGGTAGCGGTCCGCGACGATGATCAGATCTTCAAGGCGAGCGGCGCCCTGTTCGGCGGCAAAAGTCCGAAGTTCCGCTGGCATTGTCCCTCGGAGTTGTTCGGCTAGCATCAACTCTAGCAATCCATCGTATGTCCTGGGTTCGTCAGTTTGCTCAATCCATTTGTCCCGTAGCGTAGCTAGACGGTCGGCAAACTGCGTGAACTTCTCCCCTTTCTCTCTCCGGGAGTTCCGGAAATTCTTGCGGTAGTGCTCACCTGAGAGCTCGAAACCATGCAGTAGGGCTCTCTTGAGGGCGGGATAGTCTCCCTCCTCGGAAGTCGGTGTCTTGGCCAGAATCTCATAGGCCTTCCCCTTAAGGCCATGACTGAGCTTGCGATACCAGAACTGGGGGTCAAGACCGTTTTCTCTCGCGACTCGTTCGAATCGGCCGAGATAGACTTCAATCGATTCGTCTCGTTCGACGAATGGGTCCAGGGGGAAGTTCATCCCCGGAATCGGCGGGGGGGGTGCGGGTATTCCGGTGCTGGTGGCGAAGCTGGGGGCGAGTAGCGAGTAGTCTTCGCTAGCGGGCGATGCGATACCCAAATCGCGGCGGTCGCGCTCAAGCTGGAGGAGTGCTTGGCGCCGTTCGAGCTCCTTATCCTTCCTTTTCTCTTCCAGTGCCGCTACCCTCTCGTCCTCCTCCTTTCTCCTTGCGGCGGCTCTCTCCTCCTCTGCTATCCTCTCCTTCGCCTCCTCTCTTCTCCGCTCGGCGGCTCTCTCCTCCTCTGCAAGCTTCTCCTTCGCCTCCTCTCTCCTCCGCTCGGCGGCTTTCTCCTCCTCTGCGAGCTTCTCCTTCGCCTCCTCTCTCCTCCGCTCGGCGGCTTTCTCCTCCTCTGCAAGCTTCCGGGCGGCGGCCCGTTCCTCCGCGGCGAAGCGCTCTTTCTCCTCCTCTCTCTTCCGGGCGGCGGCCCGTTCTTCCGCGGCGATGCGCTCTTTCTCCTCCTCTTTCCTCCGGGCGGCGGCCCGTTCTTCCGCGGCGAGGCGCTCCTTCTCCTCCTCTTTCTTCGCCTCTCGCTCTTTGGCCCTCTCCTCCCTCTTCAACTTTTCCTCTGCCACGTCAGCATCTACGTTAGCCAGGACGTAGTCTTTGAGTTCGGTGCCGGCGAGCCCTAAGCTCTCGCCAATACTCTTGTACTTAAGCGCAAGCTCTCCCCGGTCGGCCATGGTAAGGGAGGTAACTTACCCTGAAAAAGGTCCTAACCGGAATGAGGGGCGCACACAAGGGGTACACTGACGGAAAACAAGGGGGTGGGCTGGATGAGCTACGATGAAACTGCAAAGGGGCGAATACAACACAACCACAAAGACAAAATGCAATCAATCAAAAATACAAAAATGAATGCAAGAAAAAGCCTTTTGAGATATCGCCACTCGGGGAACCAGTAAGGGACCTAAGGGGCTATGCTATAACTACTAGGCTTAGAGGGCTGGGTCCTATCTATACTGGGCTGGGGTGGAAATTACGCTAAGTCCTAAGTCTAGTCAAGTTGGGATGGGAACCTAAGTCTTTTGTCTCGTTGGGTTGGAAGGGGAAACCTAAGTCTTTAGTCTCGTCGGGGTCGCCAAAGTTAATGTCACGAAGAGAGGGGTTGGGGGATGGGGGTTAAGCTATTAATCTCTAGCGCGTTATTACCTCCTTTGAATAGGTTAATGGTGCGATGACATTCAGGAGATTAATGCTGGGCCAACTTAATAATCAGACAGAGATAAGACGAGAAAGAGAATAAGGCTACAATAGTTAAAAAATTCACAGTCAAAGGCCAGTCAGGGTAATTGCGGTTTCTATAACTATTTACTTTATTTAATTTGAAATGGGGAGTCTGGGTCAGATACTTCTAGCGTGAGTCATAGGCTTAGCGTCTTTTAGTAAGGAGTAGTCTGGTGATTTTCTGGATAGTCAATATTTGGGATACCAGAGCGATTGTTGACTAATCTCATCACAGGGCGAGAGTGTATCTGTGTGGTTTCAAAGTCACTCTGGTAATCTGGCGAGGGGGGATTCTCGTAGGCTTAGGCACTTAGCTATGTACTGTAGTGCGGCGATTTGTCCAGGATACTCTGGATGGCTTGTGAGCGTGGGTAGCAGCGTGTGGGCGAAAGATGCAGGTCAGTGGTCACGCGATGATGACGCATGGATCACGAGTGCTCTCTTGTGATATGGCACAGGCATCGAAATCGGCTTTCGTGGCTAGCCGGCTGGAAAATGGCGAAGTCCCAAGTCTCGCTTCTCATTGACCTCCTGCGTTGACAGGGGCCTGCGGCGGGTCAGTGACTGGGAGTTGATACAAAGCCGGGGTGATATGCCCGGTACAGGAACCCATCTGCAATGTATACAGACGCTGTATCAGCTGGGGATAGGGATAGAGCGGATTCAGGGCCTGTGGTTATGATAGCCCGTCTCAGAATTCAAATTGGCTTGACCGGTCATGGGTTGAGCCAGTGCAAATACCAACAGTCAAACAATGCAACTAGCTTTACTGGGCCAAGGTGGAGTTTATTAGCAGCCACTAGTATAAGATACATTCGGCGCATAGGATGGGGTTGGCAACAGGGCAAATATTTATACATTGGGGGCAAGGCGGAAAGCAAATGGAGGGTACAGGGCAAATGGGTTGTAGGTCTGGGCTGTACGGGGGACTTTAATCTATATGGAGGGACAGTATGGCATGGGATATTTACACATGGGGCAAGCGGAGCATACAAGCATAAATCCAAACATGTCATGGGTCATATACAAGGTAGAAAATATGTGCAAGGGATAAATACAAGTCATAGCAACACACCAAGGCAAAATTATAAACATGAACATACATATTGACGGGACGCATGAACATGATGGGCGAACGACGGGTGATGGGTCTGCTATATGACAAAGAGTAAGTTCCCTCTCTTACCTTGACTTAGACGGGTGGAAGCACAAGGGTACTGTCGAAACTCAGAGGTCACTCGGTGATGAAGACGTGTTTTCGGACAGGCTGGTACTTCAAGGCAGGAAGGCTGGGGTCTGACCCTATGTCAAGGTTTGTGCCAGGCTTTAAGGAGATGTCCCGGGGGGCGGGGCTTAACGACTGGGCGAGCGAGCCTGCTAGAGATGGCTGGGTAGGGAGAGATGATGGCTGGCTGAGTGCGGTGCTGGAATGCTCGCGCCCGGGCTCAGAGTTGCAATTGCCCGCCTCGTCACAATGTCCCTAGCCTGTCTTCCCTGAGATGGTTATCCCAGTCTGCAATATTGCAAGTGGTGGACACAGATCACCTTCAAAATTCATTGAAAAGAACCTGCCTACTACTACTGTTAATGTATGATGTGGTATGAGAGCACAACATATTTCATTCCTTTTCCAGATCTGTTTAAAAATGTTAAAAGAGTAAGGCAATCCCAAAAGTAAGACTATCTCTCCAAAAAGTAAGATTCTGTATACCCTTGTTTGTATGAACAAAAAATCAAGATTTACAAGATTGCAGATCCAATCACAGAATGTATCAGGGTGTGTGATTGTGCACATGCTTGACAAAAGCTTACAATCTGATGTTAAATTTGAACAGGACTTATTTTCACCCACTTTCTGACTTACTAACAGAAACCAGACTTTTTTCTTTGTTTGTCAATGTTTTTTTCCCCTTTCACCAAGTTTAATGCTTTTAACTTTTTCGCCGTAGTCTATATTCTTTTTCACATATCAATGAAACTGGCAATAAATGTTCTGTAGACCTGTGAAGACATATTAAACAAGAATAAGAATAAAGAAATGAAATATTGGTATTAAAAAATGTTTTGTGTAATGAGGTTCGTATTTCTCAACGCTTTCTCAGTGTCACGCGCCGGCTACCATACATTTTTTTTAACTGTACATAAACCCGTGTTTTTCGTAAGTCAGTTGCGACTCTTTATTTAGTTGTCAATTCCGAGCAAGAGTGCACACATAAATGATAAAGAGAGAGAGAGAACCAGCTAAGGCCTGTGAAGCCAGAGGGTGGGTCAATTACAGCCGTTACTGAGCGTGTTCACTATTCTAGGAAGTTACAACGAGTATTGTATTGAAGTGATAGAGGTCAGTCAGTCAGAAAGCGTCAGAGAGAACAACGTCCGCACCGAGGGTAGGACTAGGCGTATATCTATGTGTTTGATATTCTTAAAAAGCAGTAGTGGAAACTCTATTGGATCCCCTGCAAGGCCATTTTAAGTAATCCTGATTTGGATGCCCTGTGACCCGGTGGATGTGCGGCGGAGACTGAAGGATGCCTCAACTTGTCTTGTCGTGTATTGTGTTGTCTGCGTGCCAGTTGGGGTCTTATCACCAGTGGAGGTAAATACTCATGCTTTTCTTTAGTGGCGTGCCGCATTCTCTGGTGTATGGATGTGTAAATAGGTAAGCGTGTAGAATGTAATAATGTTTAGGCATTATGTTAAGTCATAGGTTTGGTAGTAAAACATTCATAGGGGGGATTTTATTCTGTTATTTTATGATGGATTTTTCTTATTATTATTATTTATTTAATAGGAAATAAATTATTGAATACAGTATAATCGTTTTATTAAATGAATGGAGAGAATTATTCTGTACATATACATTGCTTTCATTATTTTCGCAAGGGAGATAATTTGTCAGTATGTTATCAGTATTTTTTTAAAAGGAAATTTAATAAGTATTTTAGTAGAGGAATGACTGCATTTAAAATGAACTATAAATTGAATGGAAGTATTTTTCATTGCTATATCATTAAAGGTTTAATTGTGGTTAGTATCTAAACGATTGTTGAATTTAATCTTTTATGTATTTTCATAAGGCATGATGTGAATAGTAAAGGTTTGTGCTGGAGTATCTCAGAGTTGAAGGCAAAAGTAAACAATTTAGAGAGAGTATAGTCAAGATTGTGTACGATGAAAGACATTTAATAATCATGAATCGGAACAAGTATGAACAATGAAACATAGACATTGATAAAGTTTTAGTGTTACGATTTTATTCATGATGACGTTTGTGCGCGGAAAACAGTGAAGACAACACGATGGTGACAGTTTTGGCAAATATAATCGTGTTGGCAAATGTTAGGATATCTAACTGTATTTTCAGTGCACTAATGGTGATTGTTTTGAACATCTGCCGAGACGATCCGAGCGGCTGAGGTTGAACTGATTCTGGTTCCGGTCCGACTTGAGTTGGACGCTGAGAGGTCTGGTCAGCTACGCAGGAGCCACCCAGCCGAGTTACCTTCCCCCTGTACAGAGGACCGTGTGTGGTTCAGATGGGAACCGTGTGAGGGCCGCCTATGCGTTGCTGTGTCTTCAGTGGTGGTAATTCTGTATCGCGTACAGGCAGGTCTACGCCAAGGAGTATTTCATTTCGGTTTGAAAAGGAAATCTGAAAAAAAAAGGAACTTAAACGACTTTGAGTAATAGGTTGTGAAAGTATAAAAAGGAAGGCCTTAATATGCGCATATTTTTTCAGAGTGTTGAACAGAGCGAATACAAAAACAAGTTTTCATAAATCAGTTTGTTTATTTTCATTTCACCATTGCATTTGTAAATATCATTTGTCTATTGTTAAATATGTTGTGTATGCTTGTGAGTATGAGTGAGGGAAGTGTGTGCTGTTAGAGGGACGGGTGGGTAGTTAGTACGTTTGGGG
Organism: Oncomelania hupensis; assembly: GCA_036898135.1. Taxonomy (NCBI): domain Eukaryota; kingdom Metazoa; phylum Mollusca; class Gastropoda; order Littorinimorpha; family Pomatiopsidae; genus Oncomelania; species Oncomelania hupensis. Next base: position 13,561,071 of record CM072521.1, on the reverse strand, counting down.
AATAAAAGAGTTGTTTCGTTAACTTACCACTGGTGTTTGTGTTCTTATTTAGTGTGTGGGTGGGGTGTGCTCGGGTCGTATGGGCTAACAATGGTAGCGGGATTCTGACTTACGTCAGCGTCACATGACACTCAGTATCTCTCCAATGAAAATGAAAGTGAAATTGTACATGTGCAGCTCTACATTTTATACGTAAACAAATACAAAAATATCTTACAATGTTTCAATGGTCGGAATTACTGAGGGTGAAAAAAGAAGAAATGGAACAGGGTTTCGGGCCATCGGTAGGCTCTGGTCAGGCTGGCGCTCCTGCTGCAGGGGAAGGAGAATGGAGCACAGGGAGTGGAGTGAGGTGGGGGGGGGGTGTCTTGTGGGAGATTGGTAGGTAATTTAATACAACAAATCATGCATGATTTACTTACTAATGGGGTATTTCAAGGGGAACATTTAATGAACTTTAAATACTTAATGTTTCAAAACTTTATTTTTTTCTCTGATGACAACCATCAATGTCAAGGTTAGCTTAAAACCCCACATAAAATGGAAAAAGTCCACATAGTGTGTATTGCATGTCTCTGAAGACAGTGCATCTGCAGCAAACACTGTGACACCACTATCACGATCACTATTATAATTATTATTATATTATTATTATTATTATTATAGAAATTTTGAGAAAACACAATTGAACAGTGCAAAATTTTCTTGCAATTTGAAAAAACTTGACAAGGACTGACAATTGCCTGACCAGCATCTGTCTCCACTTCTCTATTTTCTACGGTTGGGCGTCCTCTTCTCTATTTCTTCTTAGACTTGCACAACTGGCAGTTTGATACACCTGGAGCATTAAGTTTGCGGAGTTTTAGATTTTTCATCTCATCTGTAAACTCATCAACTCCCATCAGCAGCTATTCTTCACTTCACTCCTGTCAACATTTTCTCAATGGTTCACAGCTTTCTGAATACTGTACACCATTTTGTTGAAAAAAGAAATAGAAGTGCTGCAGAGCAAACAATATTCTAATAATGACAAATTGTTTGAACTTAAACTTTCAAAGAACATGATATGGATTAAACTTTCACCACCAGTTTATTTCTCCCAAATTTCAAGTTATCCTGTATTGGTCAGTCCCTTGAAAAGTGACAAATGATTTAATTAATAAATAAACTAGAAGGGCAAAGACCCTATGACACATATGCTCCTTATGGAACTCACATTATTTTACATGAAAATTAGTGCCCAGAAAAAAAATGAAATGGTGGCTTTAAAATAAAAAGTAATACAAATTTTGATATTTCTATGATCTTGACCTTTAGATGACATCGACATCCGGCTCCACATGTACTATCACATTAAGTACAGTAAAATTTGTATTATGCCAAAAAGAACTGTGACCTTTGGATGACCTTGATCTTTAGTAACCTTAACCTTAGGATGACCTTGACCCTTAAGTGATCTCTCATGCATGTCTGATCAAATAACCCAATGTTAGTGCAAACTATGGGTTAATAAACAGACATTCCTCTGTACAATAACCAATTTTTTTTAATGTTTTTGCAAGGCCTAAAACGACCTTGACCTTCAAGATCAAAGCAAAAATAAATGAAAGATCAATCTTTCCCCAAAGTACAAGTTTGGACAACAACTCTCAAAGCTTAGTGTCAAGGTCACTTCAAAGTACCTATACTAACTGACTTAGGACAGCTCCGGTTTCCTTGACCTTGGAGTTTGACCAAATTTGCAAAATATGTGCGTCTCACTGAAATCTATCATGCACCAAAGAATCATGTTCAAAATTAATAACAGGAGCAAAGTTAAATTTTGTAAAAAATTGTCATTTTTAAAAATAACATTTGATGACTTTGGAACCTTGAAGTGAAGTCATTCACCTACTGATCATTTATGAGGTCTACATCTTACCAAGTTTGGTTGTCTGAGTACTTAACCACTAAAGTTTTTTGCACAGAGAGATGGTAGAAAGACAGATGGACAGAAATAATTGTTTTCCAATATCATTTTTGGACTATTTAGAACTCATCTCGCACAGATTTGCACAAATCTGGAATTTGTTGTTTTTTTGTAAGAGTGCGTTTGTGTGTAGGTGTGTGTGTTGGTGTGTGTGTGTGTTGGTGTGTGTGTGTGTGTGTGTGTGTGTTATTACATGAATGAATGAACATAGAAGTTTAACACCTACACCCACCATTGGTGATATGGCAGGCGGGGGGATAACCATCCCAGGGAACAAGGGGTAAGGACCTAAATCAACAATGAACCATCAAAGCAATCATACTGCTAAGATAGACAGTGAAAATGGCCACTTTTTATTTTGCCCACCACGGGATTCGAACCTGGGTTCTTTGGTGTGCCAGGTGAATGCTCTACCACTGAGCTATTGCGGTGGTACAGTGATCACATAAGACTTGACATTGCTATCACAGCGACTCAACCAAAGCTTTTCAGATTTTGAGGTTAGGTCAGTCAGGCTAGATATAAATAGCTTTGCCGATGCTTCCTTTCACTGGAAGGGAGCGTGCAGGCAAGCTATAAAAAGCCCGCATCAAGCAAAATGTAGAGGCACTGAACAGTGCTGCTCACTTAAGAATTGAGATGGTGTGCTATTCATGCGAGTCCCAAACCTTGTTAAACTAATACCCACAAGTGTGGCTGTGAAGTAAATATTAACTAAATATTAATAATGATTGGCCCAAGGCAGGGATGCCAACCAATCACAATTCGATTTCCATAGCACCTCAACAAGTTCATTATTTTATAAATAGATTGCAATCCTAAAGTGGACTATGGAAAAGTTTTGAAATCTCTGCGATAATCATAAAATCCCAGGCTAAATTTTACTTCATAGGCAAAACTTTTTTTTTTAATAACTATTTTCCAAAATAAAAAAAGCAGAAAATAGATTTTTGGGAGTACATGCTCACTGCTGCGCTCATGCAAGTCAAAGGGTCACAGCATAGTCATTTCTCAAACAAAGGAATAATGATTATCAACAGCACGTGACCCGTGTTGTTGTGCGCCATTGGTCTGTTCACGAACAACATTCTCAATGGATGATGTGCGTGACCTGACAGAGCCGCTGACCACCACAATATCACGATTGTCCATGCTGTGGTGAGCTGACAGAGAGTTCCTCAACCCCCCACCAGAACCCCGACTGGCATTTCTGGGCAATGTCAACGGCATCTGCTGACTTTCCATGGCTACAATGTAGTCCGTTAATGTCACATCCGAAGTTCCGCCAGACTCAAGTGGGATAGGATGTGTCCGGAAATGCTCCAGCATGTCGAAGATGGTCTCAAACCACAAGTGTTGCACACGGCACCGCCGGTCACTGTTAATTGTCATTCGCAGGTGCTGCAACAGCAGAAAGAAAAGTTAACACTCTTTACACATTCCACCACTACATTTATTGTGTAAGGAAATTATGAAAGTGAAATAGGGTTAACATTATAGGGTAAGGCTGCTGCCACTACAATGAGTCAGGTCTACTATTGACACTCTGAATACTGATGTAAATTAACAAAAAAAAAACCGAAGTTTCAGTTTGCTCTAACCCCTATGCTAACTGTGCCTTCGTGATGTGCAAGGGCATCTTACATGATGTGCTCTAGGAAGTTGTCATAGACACAGATTCTTTCATATTAAACATCCTTACTGAAGACATTTATAAAGAACTAGAAACATAATTAGAACATTACGAAACTAGTAACTATCCTGATACTCATCCTTTGTTCAGCAAAACAAAGCAAAAGAAAATTAGGTTTGATGAAAGACGAAAAGAATGGGAAACTAATAGAATACATAGGCTTGCGAACTAAACAGTACAGTATTAAACACGAATCAGGTGAAAGTTCAAAAGTAAAAGGTATTCAAAAACCTGCAATAAAAAAACTGAGATATTAGGCATGAAAACTACTTTGAAGCCTTAGAAAAAAAAAGTAAACCATACCCTAACACAACTTGTCAACTATACTGTCTAAAAATCACATAGTAAGCACTGCAGTGATGACCACAAAAACATGCGCCAATGACACAAAACAAGTAAGGGTTACTAAAGAGTTTCCATAAACTCTAGGCCACTATAAATTAGAGACTGTGAATAAGGTGGAGGGCTAGGAACAGGGTAAAGGTTAACTGTATTTATTCTGAAACACCAAGCTTTTTCTTCATGGCCTCTAGTTGCTCATTCCGTCCTAATAGTCTCCCTTCTTCCAATAATTTGTTTTAAAATATCTTCAATGTTAATAGGTACAGATCTGGATTTAGATTACTACTTTGGTTCTATTATACTGTGTGCATGCAAATGCAGTGACAAAGGTTGGCATATTGAATTACTTAAAAAGATTGCCTCGTTGATATAAAGCCTATACACTCTGCTTAAGTCAAGTGTTCTTTTTTAATTTGCACACCTCTTTCTCCCCTCCTTCTCTTCCTCTGTGTGTGTGTGTGTGTGTGTGTGTGTGTGTGTGTGTGTGTGCTGTGTGTGTGTGTGTGTGTGTGTGTGTGTGGGTGTGTGTGTTAAAAAAAAGTAATATCCGGTGATGTCGTTTTCGTTGGCGAATCGGCCATTCACCGATAAAATTCCAAAATGTCCGAAAGAGTCATGTTCTAATCGGCCCGCTGTCCTAAGGTTTTACGCCTCAGTCAGCCACCCTTTGTCCGTTTTTTGTTTGCTTGTCTCATGTCTGTTTCGTTGTTATTGCTTCTGGCCATATTAATTTCATATCGGATAAATAAATGTGTTATGAGTTATTGTCGAACATCGCGTATCGGAAGTGCCAAACAGACGACACATGCATCAGCAGAGAGAGTTAGAGTAACTCCCCCTGTTGCAAACGGTGTGCTTCTGGCAAAAACACTTTTCGTTTCCGAAATGCCGGCGAAAAAGAAGCCGTAACTTATTAGTGGCCAGCGCTTCCTCTCGTTTGGTGTTGGAAAGAAGGAAAAAGAGAAAGAGTTGAACAACATCTTGGACAGGGTGATGCAGCGCCATCGAACACTGTGACATTGGACCTGGCTCAGACTGTTTTTGTTTTATGTGTTTTGTCAGGGATTCACCTAAGTTCACAGTTCAGTTGAAGAGTTTATTAGTCGTCCATTCTAGCCATTTCATCAAGTTTTATATTGTTTTGTTGTTAATAAATGTAAGTGACACTTTTTTCGACAGTGTTCTGTGTGTGGTATTAGTTGCTACATTTTTGTAAGTCAAAATGATGGCCGAAAGATTTTCAAAATGCCCTAAACTAAAGGTTTGTGACTGAATCGGCCAAATGAAAAAACGCTGAAAATTTCTAGCAACACCACTGAATATCAAATAAATAATCCTTTTTAAAAATATTTTAACGATTAAAATATAACGCACAACATCCTCAAAATCAGTGCATATTACCTGGTAATATAAGAAACAAAAATGTCCATAATACAAAATACTAAAAACGAGCTTATGTAATGCTTAGGGTGGGTGAAGAAAAGTGAAAACGTGTATTTTGAGAAAGATGGCCTAATTCAAGACTCATTAAAAAGGCATATAATCCAAAAGAAATAGGGTGATTGAAGGGAGGGTATGGGTTACTAAAAAAAGCACATATTTTAAGTGAAACAAGGGGGTAAATAAAGAAGGTGGGGTAGAATTTTCCTTTCTCCTATGTCTCTCCTTCACAAGGACGATCACCCTCGTGAAGCTTCGGCATGGGGTTTGCTCTTTCTATCAGACCTTACTTATGCCCGTGTGACCTTCATGGATTCTTTCCAGAATTTCTTTCTTAATGAGAATGGGATAACAATGCGGCAACCCTGAATCAAGAGTCAGTCATGCACACCGAGTTCACTTCTGATAGCGAAGAAGTCTTGTGCTGCTAAATTTACATCCTGTTTGTAGTCTGGCCATTCGCATTCTCCATGGCATACTTGATACTGACATCTTCATTCAAACATCTGGCAAGCCCTGAGCTGGGGTACCGCGCTATATAAGCCTACTTTATTATTATTATTATTATTATAAGCATCAGACATTGAATGTCGATGAAGATGAAGATGAAGATAGATAGATATTCAGTGTTTATACTATAGGGTCCAAGGGACTGCCAAAAGCGGAATCAGGACCACACAAAATTAGGTAAAATCAGACTAAGCTGTTAACATTTAAATGTGATAAAAGATGTAAATAAAATCAATCTTATTCTTACCAATAAAATCCAACCAAGAATACAAAACAAGACCGTATGATTAATATGCTATAAAACAAACCAACATCATGTAAAAATTGAAACAGGTGTTGACTATTGCATACTTTAAAACTCTCATTAAAAGGTATTGAACCAAAATATCTTTCTCTTGCATCGGCCAGCAAATGAAAAAGGATTTATCACATGCAAAGCACCATGGTGGTTCTTCTCCTTTTAAAAAAAACAACTATGGGTGACATAAGTATGCCCAATTAAGCAAAGAAGAATACAAAAATCTGGAAGAATTCGGTCTGCCACAGCCGTTACACTAAGATCCAGTCATACAACGCTGGTCAGAGTATGGAACAAACTGGAAAAATCTCTGAAGGGAAATCTAGATGAAGAGCGTCTTTAGCTGCTTTGTCCACTGATATTGCCGCGGATGCCCATGTGACTAGGATCCTACATAAAAACTATCTTTTTACCCTCAGGAACAAGTTGTGAGTGAAGGTCATGGTTCTCTGCCAGAAAAGGGTGTGAAACCTTTCTCGTGGAAAGAGCCTGAAGAGCTGACCGTGAATCAAACATGATTAAAAACGAGGTTCTTTTGGATTGATAAACCTGTTTCAGAGCTAGATGAATTGCCTTGAGCTCAGCTGTATAAACTAAACAGAACAAAAATCAGGTATGTGCTGTTGCAAAGGCTGGTTGGCCTAGGTGTCTCCAAGAGACCGATGCAGCAGCAACTGAGTCTCCTTTCTTCGACCCGTCTGTAAAAAATTTTTCATATCCTTTATACAATGAACATTGTTCTGAATAAAGTTGCTTATAAACAGCTTCGGAAGTTTAAGTCTTTTTGAAGGATGTGAGAGTGAAGTTGACAATGGGGTTGATGAGGTTCCAAGGTCGGAGTACAGTTAGCAATTTATCATCATTAAAACTCTTAGCGTCCTATAGCGCGGTAATGCGCGCCTCGCCCGTAATCCTGAAGCGCGGTAATGCGCGCCTCCTTAGTGCACCTTTTAGTCATGAAATCACAGGAAATAGGAACTCTCCAGTGCATGAGAGAAGGTTTAGTCAACTTCCGGAAAGGTACCCGTGTGTTTTCCGCTATCGTTTTCGCAAGTTTTACGTGGTTTTGTGTACTTTTTTAACGATTTTGTTTGAGGTTTGAGTTTGCGAAATTTTCGGCCATTATGACAGGGGATAGCTCCGACAGTAATAGTGAGTTTGGTAACCTTATTGATGAGCTTATTGCTGAAAGAGCACAAGGACTTGGTGTAGACAACCAGAGTGAGTTTTCTTGTCTGTGTGGTGAAACTGACACAACACAAGATTGGCTCTACGCTGGGGATGGATCCTCTCACCCCCACAGAGCCAACGATGGCAAGGATGGACTCGCCCTACAGGGAACAACCAATCAGCTTCCCAGAGGCAGGCACGTGGCAGTAGCGAAGGTGCTGGAAGCGGAGACCCGGGTGGGCATTCCTATTCCTGTTCCTACTGCGTTACGTGTACGACGACTGAGTCCTTAGCCTTTGCTACAGAGCGACAGTAGCCGGTTATCACTACGACTACATGTGAGTATAACTATGTAGTTCATATAACCTATTTAGGAGTCTATCGCGGACCCGAGTATCACTACACTTGGCGTCGTCTGGACTGCGGTATTTTAATATGACATTTTTACTGAACGAACCTACTGACGGTCCAGCGGTAGAGTTCACGACTTGTAACCCCCGGCCAAGAAGAGAAAGAGAAGAAAACCATATATACCAAAGACAGTGACATAACCATAAATACAGATGACGACACATACCCCAACATGACATTATTTGTATAATCAATTTTTAAACTATTGGTGTGTTTCTGTACTACACTCTGAAGTTGTAAAGGCCTACTTTTGCTTTCGTTTTCTTTATATTATACTCACCCTATTTTTCATTTCTCATTCACGGTATTCTTTGAAGACCGTGATTCTCGGATTTATTTTATATCAATCACTTCCGGTTGTCTGCACTTCCGTTTGTGTTCGTGTATAATGTATTATTTTGTATGCACTAATTTTAGTCTTTTGCAGGTTTCTGACTTTATTTTCGAGGTATTGTTGAATATCCCTTACTTTTGCCCTTTTTAGCATAGTACCATTGTAGTTTGACAGTATTTACTTTCAGTAATTACTTATTTTTTTGTATACATTCTTTATACTCAGTATAATTTATAGTGTTACTTCGTGCCTGCACGTGCTTCTGCATTATTTTAATTTTTGTTGTAATACGACAGCAATGTTTTCGTGCTAGTGTCAATCTATCTTCTATAATATGTTTACTTCTACACTTAGTTTTTTTTGTTCATCTATATATCGCGGGTCTAGAGGAAAACTATTCTAAGTGACTTTTTTGAAATTTTACAGGAGAAGCAAAAAATCTTCCTATTTCAATAAAAAGTAATGTTATGGTCTGAAACCTATGAGATAAATGGATCGTGGTCTGTTTTTGACAATGCTTTTCTCAAAAAAAATTTCCTATCTTGTTAAAATAAACAAAATGCCACTTAGAATATTTCCTTCTGTAAAATAGTATGAGTAAAACTACTCTATCTGCCACATAGAATAGTTTTCCATTGAAAATGTTGAAAATTTAATGGAAAACTATTTTATGTGTCAGAAAGAATAGTTTTCCTCCATTGCTGAGAAAAGTAAAGAAAAGATAATTATTGTAAGAGTCAAATAGCATACTTTTCCTCTCGAAAAATTATGAAAACTGAGGGGAAAAAAACACAAAAAACAACTTACACATGATACACTTACAATAGTTTTCTGTAACAAATAAAAGAACGAGAAAGCAACACTGTACAGTGTATATTCATCCTCAAAAACGAGTTCCCAATTTTATTCAAACCAAATACAAAACCATAACCTTATCTTCATTTTCCAAAGTACCATTAACATAAAATAACTAAAATCATATTAGACATAAGTCATTATGTACTACTCTTGTACCACTACTACTCATGTATTTTATTGGTGCACTAATAAAATAATGACAACGTGTTATGCAGCTACCAAAATGAAACAGCATTGATAAAGTGAACAAGACTGGTCAAATTACACTGCATTAATACACAAACAGACTTTTATTACGATCTAATACAAATGGAGCATTGCCTGTTGCGCTCTCTTAGTATGATGCACTTCGAGAATAAAACTTTCAACGGTCATCAACGAACTGGCTTGGGGGAGAGAGAGAGAGAATGTGTGAGAATTCTTCATCACCCTAGCCTCCATCACTTTATCATCTTCTCTCCAACATCCAACACCACTACAAAAATTTTGGCACTGCGAGCAGGATCAAGAAAGATGACAAACCCAAGGAAGGCATATAAGAAGGCAAGGCAGCTGAGGAACCGACCAGTGGAAAGCGAGAGCGAAGAGACTGCCCTCATCCAGGGAGGGGCCCACAGAGGCGACACCACACTTCATCGCCCATCCAGTCACGAGAGGACATCAGAGGCGGCGCAAGATGACATTTCTTCCACCCACGCACCCTTTTCGACCATGCAGAAGTTGTGGATGATGCCACCCCCCAAACTTCCAACCTTCACGGGGGATGGCGATGAGGTTGAGGACTTCACACAGGGGGTACGGCGAATCCTGGGCCACTGCCAGCTGGATGGGGGTACAGCTATGGAGTGGCTGCTTTAATCGCTCCGCGGCTGTGCCCGACAGGAGATCATCCAGCGGGCAGACGTGAAAACGGCAGAGGAGGCCCTGGGTGTCCTGGAGGAGACGTTCGCCGAACAGAGGGGAGTCACCAGCACTTTAAGCAGGTTCCACAGCCGGCAGCAGGGAGCAGGAGAGACCGTGCTGCAGTACGGCCAACAACTTCAGCAGCTGGCCCTGCGGTCCAATACAAGAAAGGTTGGCAGCATCCCTGACAAAATGCTGCGTGATAAATTCGTTGAGTGGCTCAAATCACAAGACCTTCGACGGGAGCTCCGCCGCATTATTAGGGGAGAGGATGTCTCCTACCTGCGGGCCAGAGCGGAAGCCCAGTGTTGGCTGAAGGAGGAGGACCGTGATGGCGACAGTGTGACAACCCAACAACAGACAGCAACGCCGGTGCCCGACCCCCAAGGAATGGCGGCTCTACAGAGTCAACTAGCGGAGCTGAAGGAGCAGCTGCAGCAGCTAAATCAACGTCCACAGTCGGCTCCTCAACGTGACACCAGAACTGCCGTCTGCTGGGTTTGCGGCCAAAGGGACCACCTCCAGAGGAGCTGTCCTCAAAGACAACCCCACGTCCAACCACCACGAGGACAAAATCACCACGAGGGCAGCAGAGAAACTGCTAGCCCCGTTGTCGAAACACAGGCAACGGGAGGAGGGGGGGGGGGGCAAGGGCAGTAAAAGGCTGATTGGCGAATGCCCCACGACAACCGCACGCATCAATGGCCGAGCTGTGCAAGCTCTCCTCGACACGGGCAGCGAGGTAACGACTGTGACGCAGACCTGGGTCACCGAGAATCTTGGTGACGCTTTCCTTCAGTCGTCCCACCTCAAGCAGCGGGCAGTAAACGGCGCAGAGGTACCCTACTTCGGTATCCTGGTCGCTGAGCTGCAGTTGGACGGGACCACGTTTTCTGGTATTCCCATCCTGGTCGTCAGGGAGCCCACGGAACCGGTCATGAGGGAACGCAAGAAGCGCCTGCTGTTGTTGGTCGGGATGAACGTCCTGGTAGAGTGGATGACAAGGCCTCAAGGCCTGTTTGCGTCCATCCAAGAAGTGCGACATGACAACACCTTGGTCCAAGGCATCGCCAAGACAGCAGTACAAACAGTGGTCCCACCCTTCGCCATGGCCACTGTGCGAGTGACCTCAACGCAGCGGCCTACGCCACAGCTACTGGCGTCACCTTTAACACAACCCCTGCCTGGAGGTCTGCTAATCGTTCCGACCCTCGTCAGTGATGACGCTTCACAGCGATACGTGTGAGTGGCCAATCTCTCAGAGGTGGACGTCATTCTTCCAGCCCGGACTCCACTGGCGTCACTGCAGACAGTAGAGGATGTCCAAGGAAAGGACGAGGTGGCATTCACCGCCACTGTAAATGAACTGGTGGTCACCATCGGAACACCATCAGAACAGACCACCAAGAACACCATTCCCTGCCCCACGTTCGTTGGCACAACCAGACAGTGAGAACTTCAACAAGTCCTGGACAAGAACAGAGAAGCCTTTGTACAAAACGAGTTGGATTTGGGCTACACGGACATCGCCCAACATCAACTGCGGACGAGAGACGAAGTGCCCGTCGCCCAACCCTACAGGCGCATCCCACCTCACCAGCTGAAGGAAATCCAAGACCACATCAGAGGACTCCTGGAGAAGACCAAAATCGTCGAGAGCCACAGTCCATACGCGGCACTAATTGTCGTTGTGCGAAAGAAAGATGGGACCGTGCGGCTATGTGTCGACTATCGCCGCCTAAACGCCAAGAATGTTGGTGATGCGTATCCGCTTCCTCGCATTCAGGAGTCCTTTGACGCGCTGGTTGGGGCCCAATACTTCTCCACGTTGGACCTGGCCAGTGAATATCACCAAATCGCCATGGACCCACGAGATCAACACAAAACAGCCTTCGTCACTCCTATGGGCCTCTATGAGTACACCCGGATGCCAATGGGTCTCATCTCGGCCCCCGCCACTTTCCAACGGCTGATGCAGACTTGTTTCTTTCTTTCTTGCTTGCTTGTTGTTTTTGTCTGATGTCATCATCATCAGACAAAAACAACAAGCAAGCAAGAAAGAAAGAAACAATGATGACATCAGACAAAAACAACAAGCAAGCAAGAAAGAAAAAAACAAGCAAGCGAACAAACATCTGAAAATAAAGCAGCATAGATCTAGGTTATTTGCAAACAGCAACACGCTGCTAGTACTATTCTTTAGCATTACGGCATAGGCTAGCCTAATGACATTTTGGTGGCATACTAAATAGTGTGTCGTCTCTGTCATTTCTTTCTCACCATCCCCTTGCATATAAAGATACACATACCCAAACCGACACACGTCTGTGTAAAATGTAAACTCACCTTATCAATATTGTCTTGGGCTAGAATCGCCACAACATTGTTAGAAACACACACACCAGCTCTGCTACAGAGCAGAAAGTACACCCTGTGAGTGTTCATACTAAAATTGCTGAAAATATTGAGCACACTTCTCACGCAGGACTCCTAATGGAAAAATCCACTCAGATGTAAAGTATTCTAACTGCCACTTTCCTTGTTCTCATAGCAAAGACGTTTGGGAGGAAAATTATTCTAAGCGGTACTTAAAATATATTTTTGGGGTTTGGGAAGAAATGTTTGAGAGGAAAAGTATATTAACTGACTCTTAGAATAGTTTCTTCATTTTTGAAGAAACCATTTTGAGAGGAAAGGTATTCTAAGAGGTAGTTAGAATAGTTTACTTTGTTTTCAAAGACACATTTCGAGAGGAAATCTATTCTAACTTACACAGTTAGAATAGTCTTCCTCCCTTTCTAATAATATTAGAAAATATTTGAGAGGAAAACTACTCTAACTGCCATATATAATACTTTTCCTCCAAACATTTTCTGACGACAAAGATAGAATATTTTTTTCAAGGGCTATAACTATCATTTTTTAAGCTACAGTTCTGATATTTTGACAGAAGTTGCCCCCCTCTATGGCTATTTAAACCATGGGAAAAACTCAATTTCGGTCAAAATGTCACTTAGAATAGTTTTCCTCTACACCCGCGATATGGCTCTAGTAATTTTCCCTACTCTCCAACTTTGTTTTTTTTGGGTGGGGGAAAGGGTAGTGGTAGACATTAGCAAATAGACTTGTGGTTGAACTTTGACTTTATGTTACAGATTCTTCATATAATCACTGGTTGTTTCTGCAGTTTCTTCATTCATTGCAGCCCACATTACCTGACTTCTTGGAGGTTGGTAGTGTTAGTATTAGCACGTGTAACAACTGTGTTTAGTTCTGATTTTTCTGTTTATCCTGTTGCCAGGACAGTGTGTCAGTGTACGTTTTGTATTCTGTCGTTTGCGTGATTTTCAGTGTTTATCTGTTCTAGAGATATTGCTGTTGATATTTTTCATATATTTGTTTGTGCACAGTTGTTTGTTTGTGCAATAAATCCTCATGGAGGGTGCCGGTGCTCCACCACAGGTATCATGCCAGGATTTGGTGACAAGGTTCCAAACCTCCCGAAAATATGCGGAAATAATTATCGCATGGCTGGAATGCAGCAATTTCAGCAAGAATGCGTATTTCGCATGCACCGCTTTACCAAAGGCCCTAAAGCTAAAAACAGCTAACTTTGTTGAGCGGATGATTGAGGCAGGGTGTAGAATTGATACCCCATCACCTTACCTGGTGTCAGAAGACGGTGTGGTGAGAGTGATTGAAACGGCAGCTGAGGTGAGTTCGATCACCGACTCTAGTATCGGTGAGGAACCCGATGCCGAACAACCCCAAACTTCCCATTCACGTAGATCATCTACATCCAGTAGGGATGGTTCAGATTCATCCCTACGGAGAAGGGAAAGAAATGTTACGCTTCGCACCTTACAACGTCAAGCGTCCCAAACTTCACTCATGTCCAATGAGGGCACATACCCCTCAGATGTTTTACATCAGGTCAGTGAGGGGTTAAAAGAGGTTGGGAGGATAGAAGTTGAGGAGCCTATCATTGACTCAGTGGGTGTTAGTGGGGATGTTGAAGAGGAGGGTAGGTGCGTGAACATTTTGGGGGGAGGAGAATCGGAGGCAGATGATTCCAAAACGCAAGACGATAAATTACCAGCATATGGTAGGGGTCTTGGTGCATATGGGAAATCTGATGAATTTGATACAACTGCCTTGGATGAACGGATGCCACAGAGCACTCGTTCTAAGGTAGGGTTTGACTACTTCTCTGTTGATGGGGAGGGTCAAATTAAGAAGGAAAAGATGTCGGGCAGATATGAGGGGAAGGAAGGTCGATTTAGGGAAGTCTCCCCACAGTCCCTTCCTGATGACACGTTGCCCCACATTGATTCTGAGGGAGATGTATGCTCGCCGCCTGGACATTCTCTATCCGAAGACAGGTCCTTCCGCATTAAGGTGTGGAACACTTTTGCTGAGCAACGCAGGAGACAGGACAGACTTGAAGAGGAGTTGCGAATTCTCATGAAGGTACAACATGACAGGAGAAGACTACCCAACCCTGTCATGGAGAATCGCCTCCGCCTTGTCGAAGAAACGCTTGCAGATCTCCTGTCAGCAAATGTGGATATCAGAAGGAGAATGAATAAACTGACAGATGAGGTTGCTGAGGAAATCGCTAAAACCAGCACAAGCCTCCAAGCCCAGGCGGATGCCACGTTCATCCAATCTGAGCAAGAAGTCAGAAGGATGGGCGTCAGAATAAAGGGTCTGGAAGAAAATGCCCAGATCTTGATGAAAAACTATCAGATAAATCTAGAGCGCCTGCAGCGCTTGGAGATGAGGGAACCTTTGTTTGCGCCGTTTTGCCTTCCCGGCCTGTAAAGGTAATCGCCGCTCCCACAGTTTTATTCCTTGCGCAATTCGACTGCTAAATTTGATGCGATCATCTCCGCTCTAACATCTTCCCCACCGCCCTAATGCAAATTTCTTTCGCTGATGATGATGATATTTTTACCTTATTTTCTTACCTTCATGTTTTTATTTGATTTAACTGTCGGCTGTGAGTGTTCATGATGTGCGTGGTGTGTGTGTGTTTGCGTGTGTGTTTGGTTTATGTTTGTATGGTAGGACTTTTATGTATTTATTTATTCTAATAATATTAGCTGCTTCTAAATTCTTGTAATTGCCCTATGTGGATAAATAAAGTTGTATTGAATTGAATTGAATTGAATTGAATTGAACCTTCAAGCAGGATGGGGGAGATGGCCGCTTTAGGGGATAATCTCAAAGCGACCCAGGAGATTCTAAATCAGAAAACCCGTCAGCTGCAGGAACTAGATGCGGAAATAAGAAGACCCGTTGAATTGCATGGCCTGGCCACGACAATTGAGCTCCAGCAAGCCTTGCAGGACCATGCTCAGAAAACTGAAGAACAATTGGACATGCGAGATGGAAACCTGAAGAGACAGCTGGAGTCCATCCAGGCCACAGTAAACGGGGTAATGCAAACCTTGATGAAACAACAAGCGTCAAGAATCGCTGAACCTAGGGTTTATAGGCAGCCCTCCAGTGTTTGGGTGTCCTTCGTCGAAGCTCGCACCTGAAAACGCCTATACACCTGGGTCTCAGCCAGAAATAAAACCAACTCTCTCAGCTAAGGGCACCACCTACTATGAGAGGTCTGCAGCGGCTGAGGAGAGTGGTCCCACGGGTTACCCTGGCAGTTATAGAACACCAATGAACAAATCATTTGGGGAAATGCCAGGGGATACTTATAATGAAAGACGCAGACGCTCTGCGCGAACTCGAGCAGAAGACTCTGGGAGTGAAAGCGAAGAATATCCAATCCGAGGTTTGCCGAAGCTCTCACCTTACTCGGGGCAATGCCCATGGAGGGACTTTGCCGGTCAATTCCAGCGTCACAGTGTGCTGGGTCGATGGAGAGCCAGGGAGATGATTGACCGACTACAGCTACACTTGACCGGCAGTGCCTTGCACTACTTTGAGCAGCTGCCTGCGGAGGTGAAGACCAACTATCACAGAGCCATGGAGGCAATGGATCTTCGTTTCGGTCAGCAAGTGCCGGTGGAGGCTCAGAAAGCCGCGTTCCACAATATGAGGCAAAAGGACAAAGAGTCATTGCGAGAGTTTGCGGATAGAGTAAGGGAAACCGCAATAGAAGCCTTTCCCGGTCTGCCACCCCAGCACGTGGAGTCTGAAAGCATCGCCACGTTTCTGAGGGGAATCACTGCCCAAGATGCTGGATTGTTTGGCCTCAACCAAGCGTACGGGCGCCTCGACCAAGCAGTCCACGGGGTGCAGGTATACATTGAACACCAACGGTCAATCTTTGGTGGACGAAACATACGTCGGCTATTTGAGGAGGCTAGCGACGGGGACATACCAGCGGTTAACCCGGCCAGGACACAATGGTCCAATCCTAGCCAGAAGGCGAGTCCCCAGTCCCCCGGCAAGGCCTCAATAGCTGCGAACACAACGACCGTCACCCCAACTCCAGATGTCATGAAGACCCTACAGGAGGCGTTGGGACAAATCTCAGAAACGCTGAAAGATTTGCAGCCATCCAGCACTCGGGGCAGACAGGAGGACGTGGTAACGCAAGGCCAGTTACAGGAGGCCATGAGACATATGGGCAGGTATGGACAGGGATCAAGCCTTTCAAGCCAACCCAGAGGAGGTTCGCAGTCCCCAGGGAGGTAGGAACGGGCCACAAGAGACAGAACGAATGACCAATGCAATCGTTGCAAACAAATAGGTCATTGGGCTCGAGATTGCCCCCAAAGACAAAGATCCCGATCACCATCACCTTCCCCACAACGTCTAACACATTACCTCTAACATGGAATGAGGTTTGTGTACGCAGATGGAAGGAAAGAGGCCGTGCCCAATTTCCTCATGCACCAGGGAACCAGCGGACGTGGGGGCCCACTTCGCCGCCAAGCACATGCCGGAGGGGTGGGTTACTTTCACCCCAGCGGAGAAGACGGCCGCGCTCACGGGTCTGGCGTACCATGCCACCGGGGAGCCGTGCCTGAAGATGGCCTACCGCCTGGTGGAGCAACAACGGCAGTCGCGGGAGGAGAGCCGTTCGACCTTGACCCGAGAGGAAATCCGGGAGATCAGCGAGTTCGGCGGGCATTTGGGGGTGGCGGTGCCACGATGGATTGAGGTCTGTCCCCCAAACTCAATGGCTTGTCTGGTCAACTGGAGAGTACTCTCTGTACTCTTGGTCGTCGCTGGGGCTCGGGGTCAGGAAGCCTTCCGGTGCTACCGTCGTGTTGGGTGCCGAGCGTCCAAGCGGCGGTGGGATGAAGGCGAGGGAGATGAGGAGAACCCCAAAGCCCGGAGATTGCTCGCCTCCAGCGATCAGCCAGCACCCCGGGGGAGCGAACTAGCGAGGGTGGGGCGGCAGCGAGAGAGACCACGGCGCCGAACCCAGGATCCACCTCGGCGCCAAGTTTCCGCCACGATCACCAGTGGTGCGGCAGAGACTGGATCCAGCACTGCCAGTGCCTTGGGGACGGAGGCGTGCCAGGTTAGCCCTATCCAGGCATCGGCTAACACCAGGCCTGGGTACAGGGTGACCTTCTCCAACCCCCAGGGAGCTGTCGCAGCCGAAACAACGGCCCCATCGCTCGTCCCCAGAGTTCAACTCCGGAGCGGGCGATGGAGGAGAAAAAGACTGCCACCGCCAGCCCCCCTATCAGCCTGACAGGGTTGTCCATCGCTTCCCCACAGGTAATAGCAGGGGAAGGGCAAGGGATGGCGGAGAGAGGGGACAGGGATATGGAGGTGGGGGAAATCTCTGTCAGGGGTAAAATAAGAGAGAAAGTGGAGGAGGGAGAAACCCCTACTGAAATGGAGGGGGGGACCAAGGGAGTCCAAAAATGTCAACTGTCCAAGGGCTACGTGGATAGCCATTTTCACTTGGATAGATTGGCTAAAAGAATTGACTATCGGTTCGGCCGACAACCCCTAACTTTGGCGGATGTGCTGCATGCAGCAGAGGAAAAAATGAAATTCCGGCATGACCATCGGATTCCGTTGCGTCTATGTGTAGCCTCTTTCTGCGATGACATGACGCAGAGAAAACTGTTAGCAGATTCCCGCTATAACTCGGATCTGAGTTCAGATGAGCGATTGAAGTTGAGTTTCGGTCTCCACCCCAAGGAGGCGTCCGAATATGTGGATAAGATAGAGTCCACAGAGGGACAATCTTCCTTGGTTCTGAAACCAAGTAAACTGAACCGGGTCCGAGAATTGATGAAAGGACCAACAGTGGTGGCATTCGGGGAAGTCGGATTGGACTTTACCACCCCAGAACGGGAATGGGACCGTCAGGTGGCTGCCCTGGAGCAACTGCTGAACGGTCTCAAGGATCTGTTAGTGGAACGGAAGTTGCCGGTGGTGCTGCATTGCCGGCAAAATCTAATACCCGTCCGCGATGCGGTCACAGAACTGCAGCAGGTCTTGATGGACACCATAGGGGGGAATCATCCCATCCAGGTGCACCATTTTACCGGGACAGCTGAGGATGTACTCCGCTGGAAGGAGTTCCCTCAGGCCTATTTCAGTGTTCCGGTGGGGAAGGTGCAAAACCTGTCGCGTTCGCAGGCAGATGGGGTTCGAGCCATACCCAAAAATATGCTACTGATTGAGACTGACGCCCCATACCATCCTCTGGCAAGACAGCCTTTCAGTACACCCTATTCTATTCGGGAAGTTGGCGCGAGTATCGCAAAAGCCATTGGCCTATGCATACCCGAGCTCCTGGAGCTCACCGCGCAGAACGCCCTACGGTTGTTTTGCACACTTCCATGAAGAGAAAGAAAAACACGTGGACAATGGGGGGAAAACCCCCTGTCTATATGTACGGACGCAGTCCGGAGAGAAGCTGGTAGTTTATCCCTGGATAAGCTAAACATTGTGGTGCAACACATGACATTGTATCATGATAACCAGTCTTTGAATGTCCACAGGTGGCCAAGGGGAGCAAACCTTGTGCCACAGATAGGGCTTCCGCCCTGTAAACCAAAGGGCCAAGCTGGAAGGGCTGAGCAGTGACTGAATCCCCTTCCTACGGCTCTGATGCTGTCGGTCCCAGACTTCCCCCAATCAACGACTTTTCAAAAGGGGGAGGAGTGTGGTGAAACTGACACAACACAAGATTGGCTCTACGCTGGGGATGGATCCTCTCACCCCCACAGAGCCAACGATGGCAAAGATGGACTCGCCCTACAGGGAACAACCAATCAGCTTCCCAGAGGCAGGCACGTGGCAGTAGCGAAGGTGCTGGAAGCGGAGACCCGGGTGGGCATTCCTATTCCTGTTCCTACTGCACGGTGTACGACGACTGAGTCCTTAGCCTTTGCTACAGAGCGACAGTAGCCGGTTATCACTACGACTACATGTGAGTATAACTATGTAGTTCATATAACCTATTTAGGAGTCTTTCGCGGACTCGAGTATCACTACATCTGTGTTGACTGTCTGTGCACACATTCACATGCATTCCACACTGTCTTGTTGTTGTTTTATTAACATAGTCCATAAAATACCTGTAATTATGAATTAATTACAAGATTCCAACACGTAAAAATAGTACTAAAGTCAAAATGGTTCTTTGGGTACATAGAATAACCATTTTGTAAACATATCCTAAAAGAAGTTAATGTGACAATAAATAAATTTTTTGCAATTTTTTCAAATTCATAACCCAATTTATTGCAATAAACTTGAAATCCTTACAGGATATAGGCGCAAATGTACAGAAAACCTTATAGGATGCTAAGAGTTTTTTTTTATAATCAACTTTTTTTAATTCCAAATCAAGCATGAATACAAAACAGTATTAATACAGAACATGAATGAATACAATCATAACTATTATGCACAAAATATTAAAAGTAAATCGGAAAATTTTGCATTATTTCAATAATACAGATTAGTCATGAAATCAAATATAAAGAAAACTTACAGTGTGTACATAATTACTATAATTTTACAATATATGCTATTCAAGCAAGTTTGGTTTATGTTTTTGTACACAAATACAGACAGATAGGGAGCGAGAGAGAGAGAAGGAGAGAGACAGAAAGAGAGACACAGGTCATGGAGTACTATTTTAACAAATTCTTGATGAACAAACATTGAGGCAAACAAACAATAAATGAATTATAAGCGTTCAAACAGCGGGGTGCCATGCTTGCATACATTTTTCTTGTGTCAACTGTACACAAGCTATATACTTATCTATCTCATATCTGTGTTTTATTACAGATGTAAATGACTGATAGAGTGGAGTGTGTTTTTCCATTTTACATCTATAAATATATGATTTAGATAATAATATTATTAAATCCAATATTTTATCAGTTTTTATATTTCTGTCACAGCCAAATATAATCAGATGCTCGCTAAAGTGGAAGGCAACAGAATTATAGCATTTAGAATTAATGGCCATTTCAAATTCCTTCCAAAATACTTGAACATACGGGCACTGAAAGAATAAATGTTGAATGTTTTCTCTTTCGTCTTCACAAAAAGTACACAGTCCTGCTCTGCTCTATTCCCATACTGGATAATACTATATTAGTTCCTAAAATTCTGTGAATTATTCTAATTTGCAGCCACTTTAAATGTATATCCGTAACTCCACATATCTTCTTAAATATTATTTTCCATTCTAATCTTCGCTCAATTCTTTTATCCCAGTTTTTACAACAATTTGGTTTTACTTCATCAGTAATTAATGCGTCATAAAATATTCTTGCACCTCTAGAACATTTACCTACAAGTCTCATCACTTTACTGGTTTTGTAATTAACACAGTTACTATTTTCTGTCACCAATCCACTCCAACGAATATATTTTTTAACAGCATTAACATATCCATAGTATGCCAGGAAATTGGTAGTACCTCCATAATAATGAACAAAAGCTTCATATGTAAAAACATTACCATCATTATTAAGCAGACTTCCAACTGTATATAAATTTTTCTCAATCCATTCCGCACCAAAATATTATTACAAAATAATGGTTCAGATAAAAGTTCCTCAACACAGTCAGGTTTAACTTTTTTCTCCAGAATTTCATACGCATTAAAAACATACCAAAACGGATTAGGATTTTCTGTGGTATACAATTTAGTACCAAGCTTATCAAGCAGTGACACTCTTTCTTGTGTGGCTTCAATAATATTTTTCCACTTATGCTTTGTGTTAATCAACTTTCTAATCCAAGTAATCTTTAATGCACTCATATAATGACGTACATCCCAATACCTCCATCGGGTATGCTTTTGACAGAAGAGTTTTTTGAAATTTTGTTATTTTTATTTCCCCAAACAAATTGGAAAATACTTTTCTGAATGGAATTGACGATAGTATCACTATCAGGTGGATTAGGTAGTAAAAGCCACAAATATATAATTTTTGACAAAATTAAAGATTTAAGCACAGCAATAGGACCCAAAGGCGTTAATTGACGCTTCAGCCATATTTTATACAGTATTTGTATTTCTAGAAATTTTAATTCAAAATTTAACTTTACACACTCCCTCAAGTCATTTGTAAACCAGATTCCGAGTATTTTAAATGTCTCTGGGTTCCAATCCATGTGCAGATGAGGCATGTAGACAGTACGGCAATTTTTTTTACTTTCTAACCAGAAAGCGCTACTTTTTTCTGTATTTAAAGCTAGGCCAGAGACAGAGCTAAAACACTCAATAGTATTAATGGTTTGCTTCAATGAGTTTTCGTCGCCTTCTAACATAATTTCCGTATCATCCGCATATTGAGAAATTTTATTTTCATTTTCTTTAATTTTAATTCCCTTTATCTCTTTATTCTGTCTGATAATAATTGCTAAAATCTCTACACACATAATAAATAAATAACATGAGATCGGGTCTCCCTGCCTACAGCCCCTCTGCACACGAAACCAGGATGTTAGGCCCCCATTCACTGTCACAGAAGCAGAGCTGCCAAGTGCTACGCTTTGGGCGTAGTTTGCAACGCTAGAGTTGACTTGGCTACGCTGTTACGCCCGGTCTCGATTTACTACGCCCGGTAAAATTTTGTCTAGCGTACCACTTTTTGACAAGACAGTGGCTGTGTAAAACTCGCACAGCAACAGCAAGTCGCCGTGTGACCGTTTTGTATCTGCCGCACGCACGCACACTGCGTCTGTGTTAGCCAATCGGAAAGCGCAGTACAAAATTACCGGAAACGCTTAACCGCCATCTTAGTTCTTCATGGTTTTAGACCGTGTCAGAGTGTGCAGATTTTTACCATTTTCATTTCAACATGTCGAAGCGACCTGCTGGAGCGAGTACAACGAATGAACCGCCCAAGTCCAAAATGCGTCATGCTTGTCAGAAATACCGAACGAAATACAGTGAAACACATCCGTGCATCACTTCTTCAAAAGTCAGTGCCCAGCACGTTAACATTTTGTTGAAATGCTACTCCCAAACGCCATTTTGCTACTCCCAAGTTGCCTTTTTGTTACTCCCGACCAACAATAGCAGTTGGCAGCTCTGCAGAAGACTTAATATTATTATAAAAAGTACCTATCCATCTACAAAAGTCATGGCCACAACCAAAAGCTTGTAACACCTTAAACATAAACTTCCAACTTAACGAATCAAAGGCCTTTTCAAAGTCAAGGCAAAGCAAAAGACCAGGTTTATTATATTTTTGCAGAAAATCAATAGTATCATAGATTAAACGAATGTTATCTCCTATATATCTATCACGCATAAATCCAGTCTGATCTTCATTAATGATAGAAGGTAACACTAACTTAAGTCTATTACAAATACATGATGAACCAATTTTATATACTACATTTAGTAAAGAAATAGGTCTCCAATTTTTAATGAACTCCCTAGGTCTATCCCCTTTTGGTATGCAAACAATCACTCCCTCTTTCTGTGTTGAAGATAATTCCCCTTTCGTAAACCCTTCATTAAGCGATCTATGAAATTACCAAGGCTGCGCCAAAAAAATTAAAAAAATTCTACAGTAAAACCATCGCTACCCGGACTTTTTTTGTTGGGCATGTTTTTCAGAGCTAGGGATGCTTCTTCTAATGTTATTTCCCCCTCTAAGGAGATTTGTTCGTCCTCTGTTAACATCGGAAGATCATTAACAATATCATTGATTTCAACCTGTTCAACTTCTCTTTCAGAATATAAATTTGAATAAAAATAATTAACTTCCGTAGCAATATCTTTTTCATTCGTTATAATAATTAATAGTACCATTTTTATCCAATTTAGATATTCTCTTATTAACATAATTTCTGTTTTCTAATGAACAAAAATATGAAGTTATTTTTTCTCTGTCAGCAATCCATCTAGCTCGTGAGCGAAGCAACACCCCCCCTCCATTCTCTTTTCCCTTAGTGAAACTAATTCTACTTTACTGTTAGCTAATTCAGTTTTTTCTAAATCACTCAATTTCTCTTTCTTTTCTAAACATTCTATCAAATTATCCAAATGCAGTTCTTTTTCGTTGTTCATCCGTTTTTTCATTGTTGCATAAGCTATTGTCTGTGCTCTAAATTTTTTTTTAAGGTATCCAAAAACAGTTGGTCATCTATTATAAATTGCAACTCAGTAAAGGGGACGGTACCCAGGTTTTCATGTAAATAGGGAGCAGCAGCATACTCCTCAATAACATTTTTAATAACTGTATTAATTTCATCAACATATTTTTTATCCATAAGCAAAGAACTGTTAAACTTCCAGAGCCCTGGTTTCTTGTCTACTTTCATAAAACCTACTGACATAGATATTAGAGAGTGGTCTGTTCTGTACCCAGGGTGTATGTCAGCATCGACAGAAAAATTCAATAACGATTCTGACACTAAGAAAAAATCTAAGCGGCTTTGCTGTAATGGACTACCTCTACGCCATGTAAACCGCTTTAGCTCAGGATTAAGTTCTCTCCATATATCTATCAAGTCTAGGTCAATCATCATCGCATGAACTTGCTCTTGAGCTTTACTATTATTATTATGTTTGTAATTACAATAATCTAAAGAAATGTTTTGCACTAAATTCCAGTCACCTCCAATGATAATATGGTCAAATTTGAGCTCCAAAATACGCTGTTTTAAATCGGTATAGAAGTCTGGGTCATCCATCTCTATTGGGACCATACAAACTTATAATCAAAAAATCTTTATCCATTATTTTTACAGAAATAATAATATAATTCCCGTCTAACCGCGTAATGACTTTATTGACTTTAAACTCTATATTATTATTAAATAACACAGCTACACCTCGGGAATTAGAACTAAATGAAGCAAAATAACCATTAAAGCCCCACTCAGCCCTTATGTATTTCTCTTAGGGTCAAGGTGGGTATCTTGTAATAAATAAATAGAATAAGCCTTTGCTCTCAAATAATGAAACACATCACGACGCTGGATGCTAAGAGTTAACAGAGTCAACATCTATGCCTGCAATGTCAAAGCGAGGGCGTATTCTGATACCAAAAAGAGGAACATCTGTTGGTTTGTTGGAGTATTTAAGTGTAAATAACGGGTTTAGAACACAATCATAAGTGGGATTTTCTGGGTTTGCTTTAAGTTTGAGAAAATAATTGATGGCAAGCTGAAGCCTGCGAATCTCCAGGGGACATTCGCCAGTCTCAGCGTAGAGACTTTCCTTCAGTGAAGTGCGAAACGCCCCCACACACTGACTCAACCAAAGCTTTTAGGTTTTGAAGTTAGTTTAGCCAGGCTAGCTATAAATAGCTTCGCCGGTGCTCTTCGTTCCTTTCCTTTCACTGGAAGGGAGGGTGTAGGCAAGCTATAAATAGCCCGCAGCCAGCAAAATGTGGGAGAACCTAAGAGTGCTGCTCACATAGGCATTGAGCTGGTGTGCCCAGACAGATCTGAAGACCTTGATGATGGATTGGATCCAAGGCTTTCAAATAGGCTTTTTTAGCAGAACCATATATGATGCTACCATAATCCAATTTAGAGCATACCAGAGAATGATAGAGGAGGAGCAAAGTTTGCTTGTCTGCTCCCCAGTCTATGACTGTGGCTGATCACTTTCAAAACTTTAAGACCTTTCTTGCAGCTTTCCATCAGGTATTTAATATGCGGCAGAAAAGTACATTTGCTGTCAAAAATAATACCCTAACATTTGACTTGTTTAGAAACTTTGATGGGTTGGCCATAAACATGGATAGAAGAGTTCAAAACCTGGTTCTGTTTGCGATGAAAATGAATGGATTCAGTTTTAGAAAGTGAAAATTAGAAGCCGTTTTCTTCTACCCATCCCTGAATTTTATCTATGCAAAACTAAGTTGACGCTCCACCCCTGCCAAGGTTTTACCCTTAGCCGAGATGTAGAAATCATCAACAAACAAGGATTTATCTATGCCAGATTTGACGTTTTGAACTATGTTGTTGATCTTAATGTTAAACAAAAGAGGAGATAAAATGCTACCCTGAGGGACACCCATCTCCTGCTCAAAAGAATCTGATAAAGTGGATTCAAGTCGGATCTCAAACTTTCTATCGGTTAAAAAATTTTCTATACAAATGGGGAAGTTCCCAAAGAAGCCCAGGAGTTCTAAATCTTTTAGAATCCCGAACTTCCAAGTCGTGTCGTATGCCTTTTCTAGATCAAACAACACAGAAACAACATGTTCACCGTTAACCAACGTGTTTCTGATGAACAACTCGAATCGAACTAGATTATCTGAAGTGCTCCTGTTTTTGCGGAAACCACACTGATAGATATCAAGAGCTTTGAGGGATTCTAACTGCCACATCAAATGCTCATAGATCATTCTTTCCATAGTTTTGCACAAACAGCTTGTAAGGGCAATGGGCCTGTAGTTTTTTGGGTCAGAGTGATCCTTACCAGGTTTAGGGATTGGAATAACTTTCCCGCCAAGATGGAGGAAAGGAACCAGAAGACCAGATAGGATTAAACACATCCAAGAGAATTTTAAGGGAATCTTTAGGTAGGTGCGAAATTAACTGATAATGAATATCATCAGGGCAAGAAACAGCATAGGTGCGAAAATAACTGAAAATGAATATCATCGGGGCCGCAAGCAGAATTATTGGATTTCAGGATAGAATCTGTCAATTCTTCCATAGAAAATGGAAGGTTATCGGAGTCAAAAAAGCAAAGTTCTTGTTCTTTTTTTATCTTTGAAGTTTTGTAAATAATGAGCAGACGGCGAATTGTGATAGATAGTAGAGGCCAACAAAACAGCCACCTGCTTTTTTGTCAGTGATAATCTGTTTTTTCCTACCTTGGATCACAGCTTTTGAGTTTTTTCCTGTAATTCTTTTTATTATTTTTCCAGACTGTTTAGGAAGAGGTTTTGGTATGAAGTTTGGAACAGAAGGTCTTCCAAGAATGACCCCTTTTTTATTTAAAGAGATACACAGTTTTAGGTCCCAGTTTCTGGTACAATTAAGTTTATTTTCAGTAGTAGGATTTTTAAAGTTAGTTATTCATTGCTTACAGGGTCCAGTGGACTGCAAAGAGCTGAATCAGGACCAAAAAATCAAGACTACAACTTCGCTGAAAGAGGACTCACCCCTGATCCGCATAAAAGATCTGCCAAAACAACCCTAGTAACACTAAAGGCACTCCACCAGCCAGTCACTTTACAATAAAGACATATAATGCAGGGGACGCTGAGGCTATACTCTAATTTATAGAAACCCCATTTACAAAAACAAAATAGAATATAAACATCACTATAAAATATCAACAAAACACATACATATAAAATGAAGTAGGATTTTGAAAGAAACTTCGTTGGGCTTGTTTCCTTTGGTGATGAAGAGTCTTGCATTCTTCATCAAACCAAGCAGTCTTCGGAGCACTGCTTTTAATAAGTAATATTTTCGGAGCACAACCTATTAAGATATTAGAAAACTCCAAAGCTTGGTGTTACACTCATTCTTGGTTTTTATCAGTAGTTGATTCAGCCCCGATGCTTGAATCCTGGTAAGTGTAACCCAGATTCATTTATCCACACAACCTGTTCACTCAGCAACAAGGCAGGAGTCGTTATATGAAGTTTTCCAACTCTATTCAGTGTACATCAACTGCATACAATCGCTCAATCGCTTTTTCAGACACAGTGCATCAATTATATAGTTTTCTAATACTCGAGAGAACATTCAAACGTTCCAGTGTGACGCAATTATAACCAATCAGGATAAAGTTCGTAATCACTGTCTTACGTCATACAACTTAGAACCATCTCGCAGCTACTACCAGATCTATACACACGCTTTGATCGATAGTAAACAAGCAATTCTAGAAAACTCTCAAATAATATTTATTTATTTAATTTATTATTTAATCGTTCTTATATAGTGCTTTTCCAGCTCAAGAGCTGCTCAAGGCGCTGAATGATACATGATCTAGCTCAAGCCGCCCGAGGCGCCAACTTGCAACCTTTGGGCGCATCGTAGTAATGCTCCAGACAACTGAGCACAATCCTGGACAGCCAGGGATGTGGGAGAAGGACCTAGGTGCATGCTGGGTGTGTTCTTGTCACCGGCACTCACCCGATTAGGACATAAAAGTCAGGATCTTTAACTCTTCGTGTCCTATAACGCGGTAAAGCGCGCCTCACCTGTAATCCTGAAGCGCGGTAATGCGCACCTCATTAGTGCACCTTTTAGTCAAGAAATCTCAGGAAATAGGAACTCTCCAGTGCGTGAGAGAAGGTTTAGTCAACTTCCAGAAAGGTTCACGTGTGTTTTCCGCTATTGTTTTCGCAAGTTTGACGTGGTTTTGTGTACTTTTTTAACGATTTTGTTCGAGGTTTGAGTTTGCGAAATTTTCCGCCATGATGGCAGGAGATACCTCCGACAGTAATAGTGAGTTTGGTAACCTTATCGATTAGCTTATTGCTGAAAGAGCACAAGGACTTGGTGTAGACAACCAGAGTGAGTTTTCTTGTCTGTGTTGACTGTCTGTGCACACATTCACATGCAATCCACGCTGTCTTGTTGTTTTATTAACATTGTCCATAAAATACCTGTAATTATGAATTAATTACAAGATTCCAACAGGTAAAAATAGTACTAAAGTCAAAATGGTTCTTTGGGTACATAGAATAACCATTTTGTAAACATATCCTAAAATATGAAGCATGGGTGCAAGTGAGAAAAAATTCCAATACTGAAGCCATGATTCAGGGATGGACGACCCCAAAGGGAGCCCTTAAATCCAGGCCAAAACAAAAATTTTAAGAAAAAAACACCGCAACAACCAAAAATTAAAAAGAAAAAGATTTCAAACTTTATTTATTGTTTTAACTAAAGGGGACACAACTAAAATACCTTTAAATAAATAGTTTACAACACACCTTGCAAATATAATATCCATGAACGAAATCTAAAATGATTCATTTCAATTTTGGTTCACTACCTTCAATGCAAACATTAGGAATCCTTGGAATTATAAGTACCTAGACTTTCAATGAAAGTCGCATGTCACTAATAATAGCAACTAATTATGTCTTCCTCTTTGAGCTTTATTCAAGTTTCCGTGATTTGGAAAAAAAACATCTGATGTCTTCAATTGGATCAACAAGATCTGGCAGAGTGGGGAGTGACCTATACCATGGACCCAGTCGCTTGTCATCACTCTTCCCCAAAAAAGGTAACCTTCAGGAGTGTGAAAATTACCGCACCATCAGCCTCATCAGCCATCCCAGCAAGGTCCTCCTGAAAATAATACTCAACAGGTTGAAACCCCAAGCTGAACAAATCATAGCTGAAGAACAAGCTGGATTCAGGGCATTTTCAACCTCAGAATAATCTGTGAGAAATACCTACAGCACCAACATCTATATCATGTGTTCATAGACTTCAAGAAGGCGTTTGACCGAGTCTGGCATGCAGCTCTATGGGCAACAATGAAAGTGTACAACATCAGCCCTAAAATTATTGAAGTCATCAAAGGCCTGTATGACATGGCTACCAGTGCAGTCCTCCATAACAGCGCCATCGGGAACTGGTTCAGAACAACAATCGGTGTGCGTCAAGGATGCCTACTCTCTCCAACACTCTTCAACATCTTCCTAGAGCGCATCATGTCAGATGCTCTTGCAGATCATGAAGGCATAGTCAGCATAGGGGGTAGAGCAATCTCCAATCTTCGTTTTGCGGATGACATTGATGGATTGGCTGGAGAGGAACAAGAACTTGAACAGCTGGTACAGAGGCTTGACACCACCTCCAGAGCTTACGGAATGGAAATAAGTGCAGAAAAGACCAAAATGACGACCAACAGCACCAATGGCATCAACACGGACATCAAAGTCCAAGGCCAATCCCTCAACACGGTGCATAGCTTCAAATATTTAGGAGCCATTGTATCAGACAATGGGTCCCGACAGGAAGTCCTCTCCAGGATCGCACAAACAACTGCTGCTCTGACAAGGTTGAAGCCCATTTGGAAAGACAGGACCATCAGTCTACATCCCAAAGTAAGACTGCTGTGCTCCCTTGTCATCTTCATCTTCCTATATGCTTGCGAAACATGGACTCTCACAGCAGATTTCCAACGAAGAATACAAAGCATGGAGATGAGGTGCTACAGAAAATCATGAGAAACAGATTTTCTGCGGTGGCCAGGTTGCAGACTAAACTTCCCAACAACTGAGTCTATACACAATTGGTCGTTGGACAGACGTACCTCACAAGGATATTTGTCACTTTATCATTTTTGTTGTTTGTTGACTCGTCTATGTTAAGACTGAATGAAGTGGTTTGAAGAGTGATTCATAGTTCCACTTTCAGATGCTTGGCAATGCCGTGTGTCAGGGTGTAAGTTGCACACATTCTCGACATGTGTAACATTTTGAGTGCCTCCGGCTCTTTGCAACATTCTTTGATTAGGTCTACCAAATCTCCTGTGATCGAAAAAGGCAGAGTTTGTTCACCAATAAAGGCACAGATCCGTATCTTGAGGTCGGTTACGCCATCGGTTTTACAAGGCCAACTGTAAACTGCTTCCGTGCATGGTAACGTGGATGTATGTTTATATGAAGCCAGCTGTTTTGGGTG
The DNA here is from genome assembly GCA_036898135.1 of Oncomelania hupensis. NCBI lineage: Eukaryota > Metazoa > Mollusca > Gastropoda > Littorinimorpha > Pomatiopsidae > Oncomelania > Oncomelania hupensis. The sequence continues at coordinate 13,531,097 of CM072521.1, read as the reverse complement.
ACCAGGGTCACAGCTGTGTACATCCAGTGACTTTCGTCCATTGTGGCGGTAGTTAATTCGCTTTGTGCAGCAACAGCAATAGGCCATGCCAGGCTCGTCTATCTTTGAACACCATACCAAGTAGGGACGCTTTAAAGTATCCTCTTTTAGCAGCCAATCATTTTGCCATTTATTTTTCACATCTACATCAGTCTTTCTCGCAATTTTCTCGTCTGATATTTTGGACACAGGCATTTTCACAAAATTCACACAGCACGCAAAAGCACGAAAAAGAAGAGACACGAATCAAAATGGCCGCCAAAAATGCATCCGGACTGCATATAATAAGCCCCGCAGTTACGATTCCGCACTTCCGTTTTTAGTTTTCCGATCGAGCAAAAAGTAAAATCTACTAAAAAAAATATATAAAAAATTCTGATACGGAAATCCGTAAAATACGGAATGACTTGCACCCATGAAGTCAATGTGACAATAAATAAATTTTTGCATTTTTTTCAAATTCATAACCCAATTTATTGCAATAAACTTGAAATCCTTACAGGATATAGGCGCAAATATACAGAAAACCTTATAGGACGCTAAGAGTTAAAGTCCATTATGATGGAATGTATGCGACACAGACTAGACCTCGGTTTATACTCTCATCCGAAGGAGTAGGAAACGGGAGTAAAGTGTCTTTCCCAAGGACACAACACAATGCCCCAGCCTGGACTCGAACCCGGGACCTTCAGATCCACAAGCCAAAGCTCTACCATTAGGCCACCATGCCTACCACGACCAACGAAAATTATCAACATTATACCAAGCTTCTACCAAGAATGCAAACTCAAATCAAAAGTAAATACACTCTGTTATTTAATGCTTTGCAAAACAAAACGATCGAATCTATTGTGCGCGTCTCACACGTACTATCGTGCGCGTCTCACATGTACTATCGTGCGCGTCGCAAACATAACACTGGGTCTTTGGAATTTAGAATGTCATTGGTAATTCGACAAGCTACGGAATGTCCAAATTTGTCACAATCTGCCTTTTTTTAATTCCAGCACCAGATTGATCTTCAAGAAACTTTAGCAAAATAGAAAAATGGTCACTCCCACAAAGATTCGAATAAGGTTTCTAATCCAGGTCCAAAAAAAGAGAAGCGTCACAGATGGCCAGGTCTAAATCAGAAACTGTTCCTAAATGGCTACAATATGTAGGAGAATCTGATTTTAAAATACAGGTTTGAGGTTATCTATAATATTCTCCAAAGCTTTGCCTTGGGGATTCTGATGGTCACTTCCCCATCTGGGGGAGTGACCGTTCAGATCCCCAACAATCAGAAAGGGAGATGGGAGTTGGTCTATCAAGTTTAATAAATCAGCTGTGCATATGGTTTTGGAAGGGGATAAATATAAGGAGCAGACTGTTACAGTTTTTTTTAAAGATACTTGAGCAGCAATCACCTCTAGGGGTGGGGTCACTGTAACTGGGCTAAATAAAATGTCTGACCGAACACATAAAGCGTTCCGACGAGAAACATTGCTTTGCAAGAAAGAGTATCCAGACAACTGAAGCATTTTATCAGGACTCAGAAGAGTTTCCTGTAGACAAGTCAGTTTTTAGTAAGCAGGAGCAACTGTTCGTAGTTGGCATTAAGGCCTCTAATGTTCCATTGTATTAAAAAGGTCATAAGGTGTCGGATAGTGCAGTGGTTGGAGCACTTGCTACTGTGTCTCAAGTTAAGCACCGTCCAGTGCGGTTAGCACTTGGATGGGTGACCGCAAAACATGAAGCGACAAATAACAACGCCCCCAGTTGACTCAACTGTGACTGAGTACCTACTCTCTTAAGGGTGGGGAAGGTAAAGCAGCGAGGGAGAGAGATGGGCATCACCCTCATTACGCTGGCCCAAGATAAGTGTGATCTCCAACATCACGCTTTCCTATGGCCACAAGACTATGGGACAACCTTTACCTTATTTTTTTTTTAATATGAAGAAATAAAGGTAGTATGTTTTATTTCAAGCAATTTTCTACTCTTAAGTTTCTCTCAATTATAATACTATTTTTTAGCTGGAGATGGAGGTGCTGACCCCTGTTGAGGTGACACCTCCATGTCAACTGATTCTACCACCAGGGAGGTGAAACGATTCAAAGGTAAGCCTTTTTTAGAAGACAACGGTTCTGGCTTATTATTGTTAGACCTTGAAGAGGACTTGAAGCTCGTCAACAGCTGAGCGGCCCCAACTGGGGTACGTCCTCGATGGGGGTGAGGAGGAGGGAAGTCATGGACCAGACGTCCTCTCTTGTCCCCGAGGCGCAACAAGGTGTAGAGTTGTGGTAACGGCTTGTGACGCGGGGAAAGGGGAAATCTTTGGGTTTTCGTTGATCATTCTAACTATTACGAAGCAGGCCATATTTTTAAAAGGCAAGATTCCTTGGCTGTACACGTCTAGTTTCCATGTTGCTGTCAGTATCATGTCCATGAGTTTGGTCCAGTCCGTCATAAGTTCTTTTCTGTTTTTTGGTTTTTGTTTGTGTGGTCATTGAAGCATAGGCTTAAACGATGGCAGAAATAAACGGTAGAGAAGGGACAATGGATGGTCAATGATGTTTATATGCCTGGGGCCGCCCCTCATGCCAGATCCTCCGCATTCGCTATTATGAAACTTTTAGACAGGCCACAACCATCCAGCCTCTGGCCATGCAGACAGAACCAACGCAGGTTTGCCTGTATGAGGGAGAATTTTTTTAGAGAAGGAATGGATAGAAAAAAAACAGTAAGGCAGAAGAAAGAAAATGGAAAAGCTTCAAAGTTAGTGGACAGAGCTTTAGGGTGAAAGAGAATATATGCAAAGTGTTTCTTGAGGCCACTTCAGCCAAACTCGGTTTGTTTGTATCACATTGGTTGATGAACACATACAGTTTTCTCGCTTATAGTTTGTATCGGCAGTTTGTTACTTTAAATTCAATCATTTTTTCTAATTCTGCCAAAGCATAAACAACAGCCTACCTTGTAGCCTGCTCATTTTTTTGGTCGAGTAACTTTATTGCCAAATGTGCAGTATTTATAGAAATGAGGACTATCTTTCATGAAGTTTTCACCTTCTTTGTTCCCTTTGAAGATAACCGTTTTTATATCTTATTTCAGAGATGTTGTTGCTGCTGATCACCATGATCATAGATGTAGCCATATTTATTTTAAGTGTGATGTTTATTATTAACCGATTTATTTTGCATGATAGTGCTATTTTAATGGGGCTGTTTATTTTGTGTAACTATAACGGACAAACTGAGATAATGGGAGACTGAGAAAAGCAAAAGACATCAACTGTTTTTTGTTTAATATGAATGGACCCCTCAGCTCAGTACAAGAAAGACTGATGTTGGGAGTGTGCCTGACAATTTTCAGTGGTGACTTGCCAGACCTTTGGCAAGATCCACTTTGCTTCTATTACCCACTCCTTTATCTTTTCTCCATTTCTGTCCAGCTTCACTTTCTGTAATTTATTTTATGCCCCAAGTATTCTTTTGTATTTGTTATGATTGTTTGTAGACGAACAACTGTGATGTAAGGAAAAACATCAAGTTTTCTAGATTTATATTTAGAATCATAGAGGATAGAGTGAAAGAGTTGGTTGGGGAGGTTGTAATTTAAATTGAGTACTTGAAATATTACTGCAGTGCAAATTATCAATCTGAAGAGTTAATGTCTGAGAGAATAGAAGCTACTTTCTAGTTCTATTAAAATATTTATGTTCTGTACTGTGTGGTAATTTATTGTTTTCATTCTCGTCTTCTCTGTCTGTTGTAAAAGGTCTGTTACATCTGTAAAATAAAATATGTTTTCTGATATTAGGTCTATTCAGTTTCATAAAGTGCTATTATTCAAACTGTAACTTGCAAACCTGACAATAATAATATAAATCTTTTCTTAAATGCACTGACCTTAGCCCTGCCTTGAAAGTTGAAAGTCAGCACATACTCTCCAGTGCGTGTTTCACTCTTACGTACAAGAAAGACCCCATGGCCTGATGAGCCCTGTTGCAGAACCAGTTGGGCAGCATCAGCACGAGACAGAGTCCCATGAAACCACGGGTACTCTCTTAATCTTGTGTCCATTGACCCATCCTCTTGTTCTGTCAACACACAAATCACGAAGCACACATGAAATTAATACATTGCAGAGTCAATGACAATCTTAGGGGTACTCTATTCTATACTCTTGTTGCCACAACCTCACGACTTAATAATAAAATACATTGCAACAAAAATGTCAATACAATCAACTAAACACTATTTACAATAATACTACATAATGTTGAATTTAAAAACTCTAAAAACAAAAGTAATAATACACTGATTTATAATGTCATTTGCTAAGAATTTCATAAAGTTGAGTGTGTGTCAAGCAAAAGTGTCATAATGCCTAGCAGCGCCCAGGCAACTGGTGTGGCCAAAGTGTTATTTATCATAAAAAATTTCAGTCAGTTTTTTTCATTTTGCTCTCTACTTTTTTTCTTCTTTTTGCACTTTTTTTGCTCTATTTAATACTAATACACTACTACTACTACTAATCACTAATAATAATGATGCTATATACCTTTCCCCAAATCAATCAGGCTCAAAGCACGGCGATCGGTACCGCAGGCTCATGTCTCATACACACACACAACAAATACACACATCACAAACAGGTGGTGTAAGGCAAGAAGAAACAGAAAGAAATTTTTTTTTTTTGGGGGGGGGGGGGTATTTTTATTATGTTAACTGCGTCCAGTACCATTACTGAAGGGGGGAGGAAACCAGAGTGCCCGGAGAAAACCCTCGGAGACCTCAATAGTCTCGTACCTAAGTCACATAAAATTATGTTCGTCCCTTGCGGAAATCGAACCCACGACCTTCGGCATAGGAAACCGGCAACTAATCCACTGCGCCACTGCTGAACTGGACTCAACAAACACTTTGCATATATTCTCTTTCACCCTAAAGCTCTGTCCACTAACTTTGAAACTTTTCCCTTTTCTTCTGCCTTACTGCATCTTTCTATCCCTTCTTTCTCCCAAAAATTCTCCCCCATATAGGCAAACCTGCATTGATTCCATGCGCATGGCCAAAGGCTGGATGGTTGTGGCCTGTCTAAAAGTTTCATAATCACGAATGCGGAGGATCTGGCATGAGGGGCAGCCCCAGACCTATGGACATCACTGACCATCCATTGTCCCTTCTCTAATGTTTATTTCTGCCATCGTTGAGCCTATGCTTCAATGACCACACAAACAAAAACCAAAAAACAGAAAAGAACTTATGACGGACTGGACCAAACTCATGGCATAATACTGACAGCAACATGGAAACTAGACGTGTACAGCCAAGGAATCTTGCCTTTTAAAAATATGGCCTGCTTCGTAATAGTTAGGATGATCAACGAAAACCCAAAGATTTCCCCTTTTGTGTAATGCTTTATACTAGTCAAATTAGTTTCAATTCACCAATTTTTATAAAAGAAAAATTTTATCATTTGTTTTAGAATCATTTTTGTTACCAAGGTGCACTCAGTTTTATTTAGAGAAGAAAATTCGACATCAGCATGTGTGTGTGTGTGTGTGTAGGTGCGCATGTTTACACGGCATTATTTGGACAAACTAGTGCACATCTACATACGTTCTTTGGACAGACCTCCTTGTTTGGACGTCCATTTAATGATCCGTTAGGGTTAGGGTTAGAACACTTAAAAGTACTTAAAAAGCGGGTCGTAGCACGACCCATTGTCTACACAACGTATGTGGCGTTTGAGGAAAGTCCAAATAAAGCCATGTAAACAAGTATAGGTGTGTGTGTGTGTGTGTGTGTGTGTGTGTGTGCAAAGAAAAATAATTAACACTTTTTTCAATTTTATTAGTACTGGGAATCGAGACTTTTTTGATTGATACAATGATAGTTAATTAGAAAAAAAACTTATTTTCCCATGCTCTCTCTGGCTCTCTGCACTCGAGTGTGTATGTGGACGTTACATACTAATCAGAATGAAATAGCTCAAATCAACTCTCTCTCTCTCTCTCTCTCTCTCTCTCTCTCTCTCTCTCTCTCTTTCTCCCTCTCAAACACACACACAGTTACAAGTATTTATTAATAGTCGATTCAGCCCAGATACTTGAATCTTGATATGTGTAACTCGAATTTGTTTATCCACGCAGTCTGTTCACTCACCAACAAGGCAGGAGTCATCGTAAACAGTTTTCCAACTTTATTCAGCAAACTGCATACAATATCACTTTCCGAAAATCACTCAAAAATCACTTTTTCAAGTGCATTTTATAGTTCTCTGCAATGGAGAGAAAATGTTTACTTCCCAGAATGGAGTAATAACACCCAATCAAAATAAAACTGGAACACACTGTCTTATGTCATAGAACATTCCTCGGTTTAGAACAATCGATTAGCTATTTTTGCAGCCTTTCACGTACCCAATGCTGAACACGGCTTTTTATGGATGATTTTATTACCCTAAAACAGTGCTGTAAAATCGTTGGCCTATTACAAGTTGATTAAAAAGCAAAGGGGATGATGACCTTCACACTAAAATATCGTTTCTTCTGCGAGTATGAGAAAGAGAGGGAGAAAATTCGACAACCAAGCAGCAGGACATCATGAGAGCAAGTGTTTACATCAATCCTAAATACTTTCAAAACTTGTCTATTTTGACCTAAACTACTAAAAATTCCTACGCTGCAATCTAAGAGAGGAATTGATGTGTATTATGTGCAAAATGATATAATCAATATGCTTAATCTACACAAATACACAACCCAAATAAAAATATAATGATAATAATTAACTAACAATGAAAACAAAAGTAGAAAATAGACGAACTACTTTCGGAGCAGTGACACCATTATTACAAAATGAGGCGGTACAGATGCCCGACTGGATACAGGCGAATGCTGAAAATTTGCGGCATCAACACTCCCCACCCCAAGGGAAGGGGCCCATCAGCTCTCTGAAGATTCTCCACTGTAAGTGGTCTGCAGTTAACAATCGCCATTGCTTGGTACATGAGAGTCCTGAGTGACGAAGTATCTAGCCGCCCGGCTGAGTCATCCAGAATGCCTGTAAAAACATTGCAAATGTTCTGAATTTGTCTTTCCCATACTCTTCCCATGTGACTGGCCGAAGGTGGGCTGAACTTAAATTCGCAGTCTGTTTCCAACAGTTTGGATGCAATGGCCTTCTGATCTAAGTTCTCGAGATTCCTTTTTAGTTCATATTTAGCACCAATGAAGTTTGATCCTTGATCACAGCGGATCATGCGGACCTTGCCTCTCAGTGCTATAACATCTCAGACTGTTCAGGAAGGCGTCAGACAAGAAATGGTCCAAAGCAGTCAAGACCACAGTGGGTGAATGGAGGAGAAGGCTCCACTCTTTCCTCCGGAAGGTCTGCCATCTTTTGACTTCTAACCTTTTCACGATTCTTGGCACAAGGTACACAATGGTTGATTACGGAAGGTACAATCCTCCTGCAGCCGACAATCCAGTACCATTTGGAATGGATTTCATTGATTGTCGTGCTTCAACCTTGGTGGCCTGTTTTTCCATGAACGTGCTGAGCGATGACAGGTGGCTATTACTAGGCAGGATGACAAGATGCTTGACGCCATACGTTTTTGACATCTTTCTGGGTCTTCCTCCCACTTGTATCAAAAGTGGATGAAAAGTTAGAAAAAGAAGCAGGCAAAGCTAGAAGAATTTGAAACAATTCATTTATTTTGATTAAACCATATTCGGTCTGCCAGAACCATTCACAATAAGAGCCAGTCATACAATGCAGGTCAGACAGAGTATGGAACAAACCGGAAAAAATATGAAGGAAAATCAAGATGGAAAGCTTCTTTAGACGCTTTGTCCACCACAATATTGCCATGGATGCTCATGTGACTAGACACCCACATAAAAACTATCGCCTTACCCTCAGACAAGTTGTTTGTGGAGATCATGAATATCCGCCACAAATGGGTGCGATATCATTCTCATGGCTAGAGCCTGAAGTGCTAATAGTGAATGGGACATGATTAAAAACAAGGATCTCTTGGACATAAACCTTTCAGAGCTAAATGAATTGCCTTGAGCTCAGCTGTATAAAAAATCAGGTATTTCCTGTTTCAAAGTCTGGTTGAGGCATATCCAAGAGACTGATGCAGCAGCAACTGTGTCTCCTTTCTTCGAACCACCCGTAAATAGTTTTTCATATCCTTTATGCAATGAACATTGTTCAAAGCGAAGTTGCTAATAAGCTTCGGAAGTGTCGTTTTATCTAAAGGAGGTGAGATTGAAGTTGATGGGATTGATCAGTTTCCAAGGTGGGAGCACAGTTAGCAGTTGGTCGTCATTAAGAGTCAATATCTATGCCTGCGGTATCGAAGTGTGGGAGTATGGCCGATGGCGGCAGGGATAGCTCAGTGGTCAGAGCGCACGACTTGTGTGAGTGCGTCTTGGGCGACGTGGGTTCGAATCCTTGTCTTCAGCAAACTATTTTGTGATTGCTGGATATTATGGGCCAGCGCCTTGAGAAGCTCTCTGAGCTTGTAAGTGCGCTATATAAGAGAAATCTCTTTATTTATTTACCAAAAGGAGAAACTTCAGTCTGTTTGCTGGAGTATTACATTGTAAATAATGGGTTCAAAACACATTTGTATGCAGGATTATAAGGGTGACGTCATCTTGGTGATGTCCTATCCTATCCTATAACTCTAAAGTCGGGGAACCACAAGTAATCGTTTAACTCCATCTTTTTCTGTCCTCAACAAACATGGCTATGTGAATCTACAGTGATTGGAGGATTGTTTTTATCTATTTGGATCTGCAGTGAAAGAAGGGAACTAGTTGCACTTATCTTATTAGCTGATTTTTACTGACCAAAGGATGCTGTTTTTAATTAACCTGCTCTACAACAATTTGAAGACATTGTTTCCAGTAGTAATCTATTCAACTAACAATTTTATTTTGCCTGACCAGTGTGTGATTATCGGATTTAAAAAATTTCATTTTGATTATACAGAACTATAACCTTTAAAATAATAATTATTGTATTTTCTGAAACGTCATTGGTGTTAATGTTTGTGTGTATAGAATGAATGAATATGAAAACTAATGTTTTATCACTTAGTTTCCTTGGGAATTATATGAATGCGTGAACGTGAATTTTTAGAACACCATCTTTGAAATTGGATTTGACATTCTTGAGTGTTGTCCTCCCACCTCTTTGTATGTCTCCCTCTTCTTTTGCTTCCTTGCTCCATGCCTTGCAGAATAGTCTTTCCAAGGTCTGATGCTCTGTTGACATGGCAATACCATCAGAGTTCCGTTTCTTCATCACCGTGAGCATGTCATCGTCCAATGACTTGTGTGATGGTCTGTCAGACATCGTCAGGGATGTGCTGGTATAGGAAATGCCCAGAAGTCTTCTGTAGCACCTCATCACCATGCTTTGCATTCTTCGTTGGTGCTTGTATGTCTGCTGTTGAGGCTCCATGTTTGCAAGCGTATAGGAAGATTGAGATGACAAGGGAGCGCTGCAGCCTTATCTTGGAGTGTAGACTGATGGTCCTGTCTTTCCAAATGAGCTTCAACCTTGTCAGGTCCACAGTTGTTTGTGCAATCCTGGAGAGGACTTCCTGTTGGGACCCATTGTCTGATAAAATGGCTCCTAAATATTTGAAGCTGTGCACTGTGTTGAGGGATTGGCCTTGGACTTTGATGTCCATGTTGATGTTATCGGTGTTGTTGGTCATCAGTTTGGTCTTCTCTGCACTTGTTTCCATTCCAAAGGCTCTGGAGGTGTTGTGTTCAAGTTCTTGTTTCTCTCCAGCCAATCCATCAACGTCATCCGCAAAACAGGGGTTGGAGATTGCTCTTCCCCCTATGTACCTTTGTGATCTGCAAGGGCATCCGACATGATGCGCTCCAGGAAGATGTTGAAGAGTGTTGGAGAGAGTAGGTATGCTTGACGCATGCTTTATGTTTGATTGTTGTTCTCAACCAGTTCCCAAAGGTGCTGCTGTGGAGGACTGCACTGGTGGCCTGGTGGCAGCAATCGCCTCAAAGGGTTTGGTCAATGTAACTGGGCTACATAAAATGTCTTTTTCTTTTGTTATGGTTGCCATGTTTTGAATTGTATTTTATTATCATTGCTCCCCACCCACCACAAAGTCCAACAAGGGGATGCATCCAAGTGGTAAAATCCAGCAAGGAAACACACCAGGAGGATATACACTCAAACAAGACCGCACTGCCACTATGCTCAAGTTTGACCCATGAGCCGCAACCTTCTAGCAGAGCTAGGGCAATACACGACCAGCCGCTTGACTGACATGGGCCACGTCAGCCCCCCGACCGCCCACCCCTCCCCCCCCCCCCCCCCCCCCCCCCCGTCTAGGAGGTCCAGGCCGAAGAGGTGTGTTGGTTTGAAGTATCGCAGTCCTTCAGTGACATCAACATCCAGGATCCCATTCTACCCTGACATAGATCTCCCTGCGTGACAAACGCAGGGGGCCTAAAAAGGCCACACACACAAACTGAGAAAAAGGGGGAAAGGGGATGGTGGGAAAAATAGATTAATTGCATATTGAAAGAGTGAATACTCTAGACAACAGAAAAAAAAGTGAAGACAAAAATATAGAGTGATAGAAAAGAGGAAGCTTAAAGTGCTAAACTCAGAAAGTGGGTGAACTATTTATACCAAGAGATCCCCCTGTATTCCCACAAGGGTACCAAACCAACGGCTCTTTGAAAAGAAAAGCCCTACCAAAGCTAGAGTCCAGCCTGGGCACAGCAGCCACATCGGAGTTACTGTTACTGTGAGAGGTTAGGACATCATGGGAGTGTGCCATGCTCCAGGGTCGTGAGACAGAACGTGGGGGGACATCAGGCATGGAGCTGCCCAAACTGCCCTGTGATGAACTGCGCTGAGCTGGTGTGATGTGAGTGCTGTCTGTAACCCAAAAGATATACAATTATTTATTCACCAAGTAAAATATGTACAAAATATTTATGAGCCATTATAGCCATAAAATAAAATAAAACAAGATGGACCTGGTAAATATAGCCAATGAAATAAGCATTTTCAAAAGTGTTAATTTTCTTTGTGGTCTTGTGACTAGGCTTTATCATAAAGACTCAAAATGACATGGAGTGATACGCCACAATCTTAACTATCTGGAAGCAAAAACACCAAAATTAACAGGCAGATTTTTAGATACAGTTCAAAACATGATTTGAAAATCATGAAGCACAATGACCTTGACCTTTGAGATATTACAAATACAAATGATCTAATATGCTTCCTATCCTATCCTATCCCATAACTCAAAGGTCGTTTGGGGCACCACATACAATCGTTTAACCAGCGTACTCCATCTTTCTCTGTTCTCAGCAACCCTCATGGCTTCATTCAGTGTCAAACCAGTCCATTCTCGAATGTTGTCCTCCCATCTCTTTTTCTGTCTCCCTCTTTTTCATCCTCCTTGCACTGTGCCTTGCAGGATGGTTTTTGCAAGGCCTGATGCTCTGGAAAAGGGGTAATTCGATAAATATTTTTTATATACATTTTCTTATGTGGAAATGTATAATGGAATAAGGTTGTTGAGTTTGTTGCAAGAATGGGTGTCAAGGGTGATGGTATATGATGATAGTATGGTAGAGGGGTGATGAATACGAGAGAGAGGATGAATCAAGATTTTTGATTAGGAATGAATGAAATTATAATAATTTGTATAGTAAATAACGTGAAGTTAATATAAATTATAGAAGAAATGTGAATTGTTTGTAATGCATTAAATAAACAGGTCAAGAAAGCGGACAGCGGAAGGAGTTATTTCCCATGTTATGTTTACATCTCATATGGTAGTCTAGTAGGATGAGTTATTATGTTAACCAGATTGGGCATGCTTGTTTGCTGTTGCTTCCATGCTGTTGTTGCTATGGTGTCGTGCTATGGTTCCACGATGTTCTGAACCGCTCCGAGAAGCTGAGAGGTTCCGACCGCTTGGTGCTGCGTGACCCCGGCTACCTTGTTGCATGACGGCTTGCTTGCATGATCGCTGCTACTTGGGATTGCGGTATTCAGGATCTCGCATATATATTCACATACACACAATTTTACACACATAGCAGTATTCTAAAAACTTTATAAATATTTAATAGAGATTTTCAAAGAGTTCAGTGGAAGACGTGATCAAATACTTATTTTATGGATTTTGCTGGTTCTTCTTGTGGTGATCTTTGATTATGTAGTGAAGAAGCAAAAGACTTGTGTTGCTGATTGCAAATGATATTGGTTAAACATAATAATGAATAATGAACAATTGTGCTTGTTTATTTAAAGGGTTTGATGTTAATTAAAATACATTTCTTGCTAATCTTAGTAATTGTATACATACTCTCCTCTTTTGTTTCTGTCTGATCCGTAAGTGTTTACACTGCTGTAAATACTTATACTGTTTTTCTTTCCTGGGTCTTTCCGGGCATATAATTAGCTGTGAATAAGTTTTTGCTATTATATTTTTCTTTTTTGTCATTTTGTACATAGTTGTAAATAGTTCTTACTTTTACTGTTCCGTCTTTTGGTGTATCTTAACAAAAGCGATGTTTGATCGAGTGCATGTATTTTTATGTATTGACTATGTAAAGCGCGGTGAGTCTGGTCGTAGGCTGGAGTACCCGCTATATAAAAACCCGTTATTATTATTACATAAGCCATTTGTGTAATACTTCATCTTTATTATCATATTGGTTATATCATTTGGTGTGTTGGCACTTTGTGTCCCGTGTTTGAAGAGTTGCGAATTAGTCAAGGGAGGTAATTGACTGATAATTAGTGGGTTTTAGGGATCGGTTAAGCCTAAGCTTAACTGGGCGAGACAAACCCGAACCTTTTCTCGGCGAACCAAAGGTAAAAAATGCGGTTTCATTCTTAATTGGGTCTTCCCGAGACCAGCCGAGACGAGACATGAGATCGGGCGTCACAACGAGCTCTTTCGTTTCTGAACTGGGTCTATTTTTAGCTGCGTCGAAACTGACATACCTGACAAAGTTACGTTAGCAACAATGGCGGCCTTCGATCGTGAATTGAAAACTGCAGAAGATTTTGGCGTTGTTCTAGCGCTGTATGTCCTAAGCGAGAACGAAGGGGCAGCAGAAAGAGAAAGAAAGCAAAAGGCAACACTTCCTCCCTATGTGTTGCAAAGGCACCAGCAAGGTGGATTTCATGCACTGGTGCAAGAGTTGGCTGAACAGCTCAGTGGCTATTCAATGATTTATTATTTTTACTGATTCAGTATTTTCACTGTTCTCTAGTCTAAATTAAGTTTGGATTGGGTGCACCTACTTATTTTAAGTGTTGTAGTATTTCTTTAAATCAGTTGTCATTGACATTGATAGATTTTTCAGCAAATCAAAATAGTGTCTCGGGCAGGTTTGCTGCGCACGAACGGCAAGACGAAAGGCCGGCCCGCGACACGGCGAGACACGTCTCGATGTTCTCGCCGATCCTGTCTCGGATTGCTCGCCGAGCCTAGTTAAGGGCAAGGATGGTTCGGGTGTCTCGCCGAGACAAGGTTCGGGTTTGTCTCGCGCAGTTAAGCTAGGGCTTTAAGGGTTGAGGTAGGGTTAGATTCCCCATATTCTTTTGTATGTGTGGTGAATAAAAGAGTGTAACTATTTCATCTGGTCTTTGTGTTAGTGTTTTAGTTTAGAGTTTGTATCCCTGCACTCGCTTTTGAGCTGAAGTCACTGATCCCAACCGGGTGATGTGACAAAGATATTCCATTGATAGTGGTCCAGCTCATGGGCAAGTTCTAATTTTCCCTCTGCAGTTAGGGTCCTGACATTCCAGGTTCCTATGACAATGTTGTCTCTCGTGCGGATCCTGCTAAGTTGTCCATCAGTAGCACATTTATCCTACCATCCTGTGGCCAACGAAGGTGCTATTCTTGGTGGCCAACGAAGGTGCTATTCTTGGTGACCCAGGCGACGACCGATCCAGTATGGTGTGAGTGATTCTTTTCATCATGCAGTGTGTCTTGGGCAGGGCCCAATCCTCTCCAGGCTGTTGGCCACAGATGAAATCCACGAGTACAGTGTGGCTTGCCTTGGCCCCGAGCTGGTGGTCATTGAACCTGGCCGGTGAGTTCTGTGTAGAAGACTTTTGCCCAGTGATGCAGTGCTGACATCACCCCTGTTAGTCGCCTCTTATGACACACCGGGAAACGTTGAGTCTGTTCTATTCAGTGCCAGAACCCACATAGCTTCTAACATGCTTAGCATAGTTGAAGTATCCACAGTTAAAATTATGTATTTCAATTCAGTTATTTTTCAAATAAAATGTGATGGACTGAAAAACAATTGGACTGCTACTGAAGGATGGCCCATTTGAAGTACCTGAATCGTTTCAACCGTTTTAAGGTTAGGGGACACACGGGAAAATCGTGTTTGGGGTCAACCTGGGTGATTTTGAGATTTTCGCATTTTTGGATTCCTTATTCCCTTTTTAGTGAAGTTCCACATTTGTTTTCCAAGAACACAATCGGTATCATGCATAAAAAAGGTCTTTTTCCACCCCCCTATACCACAGATGTGAGCGTGTTTATCGCAAAATGCGAAGAAATACGTTTTTTCAGGCCTTAGATACATCTACTTTCTCTTTCCCTATACCATCATGTTTCATATCAAAATTTACGTTATTACCTCCCCTGCGCAGCCAGCGATCTTTCTGCACTGAGCGAGCGACCGGCTGGTGGCTATTATAAGTTTCACACACGTGGTGATTGTACGAAAATTTCCTTATAAGGAGATGCTAGACTCGGAACTGAAAACGAAGGCTTGTGATTAGTCGAGAACGGTCACGTGACCTGTTCGGGTCTAAGCTACGGTAACTTCCGTTTGAAATAAGACCGGCCGACAGCGTTGTTTACAATCGATGTGAGCGTCATAAATTGAAAATCCAGACATGAATGGAGCAAATAATAAGCCAAAAAAGACACGTTGGGGTGGAGGAAAGCGTTCTCGAAGGCAGCACTGCAAAAAATCTATTCAGGCGCGCTGGAATGCGACGAAAGTTGATGAAGGAGCTAGCAGTCATGATGATGGCGTGCGCGAACACACTGTAACTTTTGATGGCGATGCTGCCGAATGTTCTGACCTTCAGAATGGTCAGAATTATCAACGAAATGAGCAAAACGAGCAGTGTACAGCAAGAAAAAAGATAAACACTATGAGAGACTTCATCGACACGGCAGCCGACATCAACAACGACAAAGAACGCTGCTTCATGGAGATTGGTAGCCTGCAGTCCTTGATGTCTGTGGTTTATTGCGAGTGTGGTGGCAGACTTCATGTTGCTTTTGGTGACAAAATGGGATACTCCAGAGAAATCAGGATTGTTTGTCAGGTATGTTTTGTATATTTTATCCTTTTTTTTTTTCAGTATTTTTTTTACTTAGCTGCTCATTCTTAGTGTGTTTTTTTCAGTACTTTTTTTTACTTAGCTGCTCATTCTTTGTGGTATAAAATAAATCCACTTATTTTGTTGATCTATTACTATTAGAGCACTTGCAATTTATGGAACACACACACACACACACACACAAACACCCACACACACACCCACACACAGAGGTTTTCTTTGAACAACATATACTGTCTGAAAGTAATCAGGATGTCTGCTATTTTTCAGGACTGCACCTTTGCCAAACAGCAGTTTTCCTGTAGCCGAATGGGGGGTAGCACAGATATCACGACCGGATTTGACATCAACAGTTCAATCATCATGTGCTTCAATGAGCTTGGGTGCGGTGAAGCTGCTCTTCAAAAATTTTCAGCGATCATGTGCATACCTGGTTTTGCACACAACACCTATAGGAGACTCAGCAAAAAGGTTGGTGCTGCACATGAAGAAGTTACTGGCAATGTTCTGACTGCAGCTGTAGCTGCTGTGCGTCAAGCCCATGAAGATAATGAAATGGAGAATGGTGATGACAATGTATTTGATAATGACACTGACATTGAGAATGATAATGACACTGACATTGAGAATGAAAATGATGAAACGGAGAATGATGAAAACAATGTTTATGATAATGACACCGACATTGACAATGAAACTGAAAATGGTGATAACACTGACATTGATGATTTGAATGAGAATTCTGGGCATGTGGAGAAAGACAGCTTTGGTGACACATGTGTTGATATTATAGTAGATGGTGACAATGATGGATTTAGTCACAGTACTAGTGATGAGGATAATAGTGATAATGTAAGGGGTGTGGTGGATGTGACAGTTTCTTTTGATGGGACATGGCACAAAAGAGGTTTCACTTCTAATTATGGAGTTGGTATTGTCATTGACATAATAACTGGCCTTGTACTTGATTATGAAGTTTTGTCAAAATATTGTCAGAGCTGTGCTCAAAATCAAAAGAGAAACATGGGGGAACAAGAAAGACTAGAGTGGGAGAGAAATCACAGACCACATTGTTCCAAAAATTATGAAGGCTCTTCAAAGGGAATGGAGCGCGAGGCGGCACTCCGTCTGTGGGGCAGGTCAATACAAAAAAATAACATGCGCTATGTAGCCATGTTATCTGATGGTGACTCAGTTGCATATAAGGCAGTTTCAGATGCAAATTTTTACCCTGTAAAAAAATTTGAGTGCATCAACCATGTTGATAAAAGGATGGGTACAGCCCTTCGAAAAAAAGCAAAGGAGGGGAAGCTTGGTGGGCGTCGTCATGGTGCACTGACTGTGAAAACATGCAATGTGTTGCAGTCCTACTACAGAAAGGCGATAGTAAGTAATCTTTGCAGCCCTGAAAAGATGAAAGATTCAATCTGGGCTTCATTTCTGCACTGCATGAGCACAGATGAAAGACCACAGCATGAAAAATGTGCTCAGGGTCCTGAGTCGTGGTGTTTTTATAACCGGGCAATTGCCAATGGTCAGCCACTACCCCCCCACAGGCAGAATATTGGTACACCTCTTGCTCATGATGTAGCAGAGGCTATCAAACCTATATATGAAAGAATGGCTCAAGATAACTTGTTGCGACGCATTCAGCATGGTAAGACGCAGAATGCCAATGAGTGCGTCAATGGTAGGATATGGGCTAGGTGCCCGAAAACTGTGTTCGTGGGATCAGGTCGGGTGAATGCTGCTGTTGCATCAGCTGTGTCCCATTTTAACCAGGGCTGCTCTCACCTATCTCAGGTATTATCAAATCTTGGAGTGTCTCCAGCAAGGACACTACAAAATTTTCAGAGAATCCAAGACAATAAGAGGTGTTTAGCAGGTGATGCATTTTCGATGGTTGAGACTAAAAGGTTGCGCAAATCCAGAGGCCAGACCAGAAAGTCTCAAAACAATCAGACAGAGAGGCTAGAAGGGCCCACATATGGCCCAGGACTCTTAGCAGCTTCATGAAAAACACATGGATGCACACTATGTATTGTAATTGACAGTGTCTGCTTATTTTTTGTGTTTATGCACGTTTTTCTCATTTTCTGCGTTTTCGTGAACTGATGAAGACAAAAATTGTATTATCTCAAGAACCCATAGAGCTATGGAGCTGGAATTTTGCAGTTCTATTCTTAGATATCTTATGTAAAATATGATGTATTGGTTTGATTGAAAAGCATGTACTTTGTTTTATTTTCACATTTTATTTATGGTACCCCCATATTTTTCATTTTTACAAATGACCGACATGTTTGGCAGCCTGTATCTTTTTTTCTATCTTGAATTGTCAAAATATAATACATCATCCTTTTGTTCAATGGTTGTGTGTAATAAAACTGTAAAATAATAGTCTCTATAGTTGTTTGTTTTTGTTCAGTATATTTTTAAAGAATGTGTACGTTTTTCATGAAAAACTGTCATCTAAGTACAAATTTGTGAATTTTAATTTTTTTTTTATTGCTGTCTATCTTTCTTTTGTTGTCATTTATAATTCTGT
Source organism: Oncomelania hupensis (assembly GCA_036898135.1). Classification (NCBI taxonomy): domain Eukaryota; kingdom Metazoa; phylum Mollusca; class Gastropoda; order Littorinimorpha; family Pomatiopsidae; genus Oncomelania; species Oncomelania hupensis. The sequence goes on along the minus strand of CM072521.1, from coordinate 13,513,106 downwards.
CAATTTTTATACATGTACACCCCAAAAAGAATTTGGTCCTTCTTTCTGTGTAGCACCCTAACCTTAAGATATTGATCAAAATATGTTTAGCAACAAAATAACTCCAGTGACCTTGACCTTTGCAGTAGAGCAAATATAATGGCACAGGAGACATGTCACTAACCTAGGTAATGTTCCAATGAAATCCATTCAGTGGTTATTTAGATATGGCTTCCAATGGACCGACTATTTGCCTTGTTCTGATTCCCGAGTATTTCAAAGTAGTTCCAGATATGTATGGAAATATGTGTAAAACAGAGGTAGTAGTTCTCGCATAGAGATGAGACTGGAGAGATAGCATAATAAATATTATTAGATGCTAACCTACAAGGAATAAAGGAATGAAAGGAAAAAAATAAAGGAATGAAAGGACAGATCTATCTTCCTTTCTCTGTTGTCAATAGTTGGCATTGACAGAACTGTGCCATAGATACATTTTGCAATGTTCTCTGTTCGTCAGTGTATCGGCTGGGTTTGCTGAAAATCAAGTGACCGATTGTCAATGAATTAGGAATAGCATCTTCATGCGAAAAGTATCCAGAATTTTGCTGAGTGGCAACAGAAGGAACCTAACGTTTTTTTAAGAGAATTCATAGCCAAACATATTTCTAAAATATAGGGTTGCAGTCTTGGTCGTTATGAACAAGGTTATGTTTAAAAACTGATTGCAGGCAAGTTTAAACAAACTGTTTGCATTAGAATGCAAGTAATGTTAACTGATCTTGAGATCCTTGATCTTGACATGAACACTCATGCATGATCAAATATACATCAGGGGTGAGATTTAACCCAGGAGACTAACTAGCCCGCCGGGCTAGCTAGGAAGTAAAGTGAGGTAGCCCGCATGGTTTTTAGGCAGCCCGACAATCACGTATTTACGGCAATGTGTACAGTGCATTAGACCAACTTCTTTATCGAAAATGAGCCAAGATCGATCTTTGCCATCTGAACGTTTCAGCCATGCAGTCTGAAAATGTCTTTTTCTCTTCGATTCATACTCTTTGTGACGCTCTTTCTTCTCCGAACTAGAATTCGCCTTCTTTGGCGGGGGTTCGTTGACCCCAGAAATAAAGTTCCACATTTTCGGATCAACAACCGTCACCTTGACAATACACGTAATTTGTAGCAGTGTCTTTTTCACAAACAAAGCAGACAGCGCGCTTGGCGCAAAAGGGAAGTAGGCAAAGGGAAATAACCCTCGCGTATGCTTCATACTCGTAGCAGACGAACTGTGACCTAAAAACGCTCTCGCTTCGGACCGAGCTTCTACAAGTCTGCAAGTAGTATTATTTTTTTTAGGTCGCCAGCAACTATAAAGTGAGGTCGCCCGAGCCGGTTTTAAGTCGCCTCGGGCGACCGCTAAATCTCACTCCTGATACATGTATGATCAAATAAATTAACAAAAGTTGTATTATGTTAAAAAAACAATAACCTTGACCTTCAAATAAACCAATGCAAAATGTGGGTAAAAAAACCATTCCACTATTTGATAATTTTTTTTTAAAGGCTTAAAATGACCTTAACCATCAAAAATGTCAAATATATGATCTCTACATAAAACAAGTTTGGACTATCTCATAGTTTAGAGTCAAGGTCACTTTAAAGTATCCATATGAACCAACCAGCTGGTATATAGCATCAACACATGCCAAGAGATATCGTCCGTGATGACGAATAAAGTTATCCCTGAGTGTGCCCGTAAAACAGCAGTATGACATTACCGGCTATTTGTAAGCGAAAACTTACCAGAAATAAATAATTTTAACTAATCATTATTAAGGAAAGCCTGTAGCTTCGGGGTATATGCAAACGGAGACGTCTGCGTCCTAGTAGCTGGGGGCAAGTGAAAAGGTGGATTTTATCGACTTTAAGTTAAACTTGTGATAATTGTTATTAAATAAGAATACCCATCTCTAAAACTTCGTGTACAGATAATAGAATGCACTATTTCCATGTCCAGGTGCTACAGAAGACTTCTGGGGATTTCCTATACCCAGCACATCACCAACGACAAAGTCCGACAGACCATCACACAAGCCATTGGACAACACACGATGACCTGCTCACAGTGGTGAAAAAACAGAAACTCCGATGGTATGGCCGTGTCGCCAGATTATCAGTTTTTGCAAAGACCATCCAGCAAGGCACTGTGCAAGGAGGTAGTAGAGGGAGACCGAAAAAGAGGTGGGAGGACAACATTCGAGAATTGACTGCTTTGACACTGAGCGAAACCATCAGGGTTGCTGAGGGCAGGGAAAGATGGAGTATGCTGGTTAAACGATCATCTGTGGTGCCCCTATGCCCTCCTAGTTACGGGATAGGATAGGATTTCCATATAAAAGCAACAAAAAAAATCGAAATCAACAGTAAAATACTTTAAAAAGTGGTTTTTAGTTCCTGCACGTAGCATCAACTCATGCCAAGAGTTGTCATCCATGATGACGAATAGAGTTATCCCTGAGTGACAGCCATATTTTATGATTACACACTTCAAAATACAAATAATTTGTCATGCATGATACATTAAGTTTGATTTTTTTTTAATTTGTTTACAAAGATCACATCAAGGACAAACTTATTAAAGTGTTAAATTAACACTCTGTCCAGTATATAAGCAGGCCATCGGCCAGTCACCTCAAATGCAAAAAACAGATGAAAATGCTGATTCGGCATTTTTTCTTTAATGCCTATAAAAAAAAAGTTTTCAACTTATGTTAAAAAATTTACTTTTTCTTGCAATATTAATGTTATCCTGTATTAAATATAGGCAAAAAAAATTATTATTTTAGGGTTTTGAAAAAATGCTTGGTTGTTGCTAATATATATATATATATATATATATATATATATATATATATATATAGGCTTATAAAATGTTCCTACATAACCGGTTAACAGTTTTCCCTACGGTTATCTGAGGACCCGGCCTTTGGATCCGGGACCCGGCTCGGTTCCCGGATCCAAGGCGGCTCCCAAAAAAGGATCTGGGAACGGCGGGCAGGGTAAGGCAGTGCCTCGACGGGTAGGGTAAGGCAGTGCTACACATTGTCCGCTCGAAACGGGTTAGGGTTAGGGCTAGCTGTCCGTCTACAAGTGATTAAATTACATGGAATTATAGAGGGGGTTCCCATAAGCAAGGGCGTATAATATATATATATATATAGGCTTATAAAATGTTCCTACATAACCGGTTAACAGTTTTCCCTACGGTTATCTGCGGACGCGGCCTTTGGATCCGGGAACCCGGCTACACATATTCCGCTCGAAACGGGTTAGGGTTAGCGGTCCGTCTACAAGTGATTAAATTACATAGCGTTATATAGGAGGTTCCAGGAAACAAGGGGGTTTCTCTATCTCTCTCTCTCTCTCTCTCTCTCTCTCTCTCTCTCTCTCTCTCTCTCTATATATATATATATATATATATATATATATATATATATATATAAATGCATTTAAAAAATTGCAATATCAATCCAAAAAATGTAAAATTTAGTAAAAAATTGTATTATTGACCTTGAAGTCCAGTCATTTAATCACCAAGAATTTTTTAGCCCTCATGGGTAATCACTTTTGGACGGACAGAGAGATGGATGAAAGGACTTTTTTAAAGTTATAATTTTTAGATTGTTTAGGATTTTCAAAAAAATCTGGATTTAAAAAAAATTGAGTAATTGTTGTACGCATGTGAGTAAAAATAAAACCACCATCACCTTTTCTTTCAATAGATCCTGATGGTGCTGTGGGTAACCTTGGCCGCCTGAAAAATAAGCATAAATTTATTTCATACTCATCTAACATTGAAATGTAGCAGTAAATAGCCAGAGCAAATAAGTTTACCTTATGAATTTTAAAGATTCTTTGTACATTTCTTTCTCAATATTGTACAAGTATAAGGTTCACCATCACTTCAAAGTACCTATATAAAATAACATGGCTTTTGAAACCCTAACCTTCGAGTGAGAAAAAAATATTTTTTTAAATTAATAACATCTTTACATGTTTATTTTTTATGTGAAACGGGGCATTTGTGCTCTACAAAATCAAATTTTTAGATATACATCAGTAATATCCAATACTTCAGTTTATAATGCAAAATCAGACACAATGTGCTGAAATCGATATTAACCCTTACGCTGCTAAGAGGAATAGCACCTTTACATCCATTGGCCAGCCAATCTGGCTTGCAATTATAAACATTTACAAAAACATTCCAGCTTGAACAATATTAAAATAACTGGGGAACACTTATACATTTCTAAAACATAATTTAATTTTATACACAAATATGCTATTTGGAAAAAGAAAATTAAATTGTTTGCTTTGTAAATTTTTAAATTTTTTATATTTATTTATTTATAACCCAAATGAGAGATTTAGAAATACTCAGAAATAAAGGCAATCACATCATTTTGGCTGTCTTTTTTATTTATGGGTGAGCAGTATTGTACGGGTGTGCAGTATTGTGTCCCTTGTGTCAGAGTCAGTTTTTGTGACCAGATTAGCTTTGCAGGCCTGTGGGTGAGGCAATGGAGTGCACATTAAGTGCATTAACTGCATGTGAGTCTATAGATGTTAACGAATGCATGTTTTACACTTCATTTCAAACAAACATTGAAGCAACACAGTTCATAATAGCATAATTGTTTTATTTATATTTAATATGTTCACATAGGAAAGTCCGGGAACATAACATTATGCTCAATTTCCTGAAGACCGATACATTGGGGTGGGGTGGGGTTGGGGCTGGAGGAAGGAACCTGATACACTATTACAATACTTTTGCATCAAAATCCTCTTCATAAATGAAGTTATATCATGTATAATGAATCAAGATGCAGTTAAGTTGTCAATGTGACCATTTCTGGCTTAAAGCGCATCAATGGGTAGTGTACTTCACAGCCTTCTATCTTCCTTAAAACTAAATCCATCAAAACTAAAGGTTGCTACTGCAAGCAGACTTTCATTTAGAAGAGTGGTGGCATCTTGTTGGGAAAGGGATTTTGAGCAGCTTTGCATTAAAAAGTGCAATATTTGTATACAAGCTCACAAAGTCTTCGGGTTAAAACTTCATTTTAAACAGACATACAATGATACACGCAACACATTTCAATAGTTTCAGAGGAATTAGCGTTAACATTTTCCTACACAGATGGCAAGATTTTATTAACACAATTTTTGGACAGAGAGCTTCTCCAGCCCTAGCTGTCAGGCACACAATAGTTTGCTGAAGTCAGCACTTGAACCTACATCATCCCCAAGTAGAGAGAAAGAGAGAATACAGAATAAAGAATCCTTTTTTGACCTCATAAATATTCACAAGGAGAATTGTTTGCAGTGTCCAACAACATACACAAATTAAAAACTGTTCTCTCTTTATTTGTTTCACCATGTCGAAGTGTGATGCCCGAGCTGCTAGGAGACTTGACGCCATGATGCAGAGGGGGGTAGAGGCGGAGCAGCTTAGTGACGATGGATCAGTGACGGGATTACTTGGGGCTGACACAGTCAATACCACAAATAAACAAAATACACGTAACTGGTACGAACACTGAACGAATACGTAAGTCACAGGAGCCGAGGAATTGTTCACCGTCGTACCCCTGAAGGCGAACTGGTGAACCCAGCAACCCAATTCCCCGTTATGCCCTACACTCAGAGTGTGATCCCTAGTGCAAGCACCCACACTCCCGCCAATCACCCGCCGTGTACCCTTTCAACACCAAACAACACAAGCACACAACATACATATCTGGCACTACCCTAACAAAATCTAACAAAACAAAATGAGGGTATCCCACTTCTGACACCAAAATGTCACGTCAGCTCATACAACGAGTGGAGGGATACACACTCAAACTAAAAGAAACTAACACAAATGTCAGATGAACATTTATACTTTTATTCAATGCACACACACTCAGGAAAATGGGGAATCTAACCCAACCTCAACCCTTAACCCACAACAATTAACAATTACCTCCCTTGGCTAATCCCTAACCCCTGACACTGTACACAAGATGCGAACACAATCAAGATAACATATTATGAAAATCAAATGGAAAACTTCAACCAATGTGTTACACTCCGTTTGATGTTGGTGTTTTCTATCAGTAGTGGATTCAGCCCCAATGCTGAAGTACTGATGAGTGTAGCTCAGATTCGTTTATTCACGCAACCCGCTCAATCAGCATACAAGACACGGAGTCAACGTATGAAGTTTTCCACTTTTATTCAGCACACATCAACAACTGCATACAATCGCCTTTTCACTCTCTCCTTCTTACTTTCCAACTCACTATCAACAACTACTCCTAACCACACACAGGGCATCCATTTTATAATTTTTTCTCTCATTCGAGATGACGACAGGACGTTCTAGAAATGACGCATTACAACCAATCAGAATTAAAGATCATCATCACTGACTTACGTCACACATATCTCTAAACATACCCGGAACGTTCTCTCACCTCGACATCCATCGGGAAACTTCTATCGAGAGTAAACACGCAGATCCAGAAAATTCTCCAATATCGACTAACGCAAATTATCAACGTTATACAAAGCCTCTCCTAACAATGCAAACTCAAATCAAAGGTAAATAAACTCCATTATTGAATACTTTGCAAATCGAAACCATTAGATCTATCGTGCGCGTTTCAGACATACTACCATTGGCGTTTCAACGTAACACAATGGCTAAAGTGTACAAAACAAGCCTTGAAGAAAGGTATTTAGTCAATAGTAAATACTCTATACACAGATCATCGGACCAATCTCCAACACAGGTTTAATGAAATTGTCTGAAAGTACTACTTCAAGAAAATTCACCAACTCAATCAATTTATTGCAGACTGTAGAAAGTAAAGTCACTGTTTATATATGTTTAAGTGCGTGTAGTGTACGTATGATTGAGGGTGTATGTAAAGCCCTGTGCACTGCGACCCAAGTAGAAGCCTGTGCACTGCGACCCAAGTAGAAGTGGTTCCCCAAACACGTCGTAAAGTTAGAGAACTGTTAAAAAGTCAGAAAGAGGTACCACCACCGGCTAATATATAATACACTTCATACAGATGAATGAGTTTTCAGTTCTAATATTTCAGTTTTTCCATTTCTTGTATGGCAATATGACAGGAAATCTCCAACTGGATCTTTATTTCCTGGGATTTGCTCAGCGTATTTGACGAAGTCAAGAGTCTCAGCGCACCCTCTTGTTCAGCAAGCTTGTCTGCCTTTGAGTTAGGCACTGAGCATCCTTCTCCATTCTTCTTTTTTTCTCTCTTAAATCAGCAACAGAGTCTTCCTGTACCTTCCTCTTCTTTGCCGCTTGTGCCTGTTCCTGGTCTTTCTTTTGTTGATCAAGGTAGTCCGTGGTACTTTCTCCTTGCAGAAGATGCTGATAATAGCAGCTCCTTGGTGATGTCCACCTTGTCGATTCCACCAATTTTCCAGATACCGTTCAGCACTTGTCGGCGAGCAACCAAGGACTGCTAGGAGAGATTTTCAGTGCTGGTCTCTTAGTTGATTGAGAATCTTCTCGACAGTTGCTTGCCCATGGAACAAAAGTAACAACTGCCTCACAACAGCCCAAAGATCTTGATAGTCCTTTTTTGCTTTCATGTGTGTGCTGAACAGCTGGTATAACCACAGGCTGTGAAGTCCGTAGGCCTCGCCTCAATTACATACTATACATAGTAATAAGTATATGTATACAGGGATGGATTTAACCGGAAATTACCGGTATTTTACCGGTTTGAGAATAAAAATACCGGTTGAAAAATCAGTAGCCAGTAGAGCCTACCGGTTCTTATTTTGTTTAACTGGTTTCAACAATAAAGGAAGAGAGAGAGAGAGAGAGAGAGAGAGAGAGAGAGAGAGAGAGAGAGAGAGAGAGAGACAGTCAGCCAGCCAGCCAGCCTATCCAGTGGCAGATAGGTTAGTAAAAATGAAGAAGCAAAAATCTCTTTTTTCATTTTTTGCTAGGGGGGAGAGGGGCAATAAAAGAAGTTTATGTGAAGACGAAGATGTTTCTAATGAAACAGAAAGTGCATTAACAGATTCGCCATCTACTTGTACTAGCCTACGTGAATCAAGCCCAGACACTTCGAGTGCAAAATCGTTGGAATTGTCACGCTGTTTCCGAGAGGCATGGCGAAATCAATTCACGTGGCTGCGAACAGAGGGTGACAGGGACAGTGTTGTGATGTTTTGCATTGAATGTGACGGAAATAGGTAAGAAAGGCCTGTTATTTACTTTTATTTTTGGCAAACATCGTTTCAGTTATAGTTAGTAGGCTTTACGGTGAGCAATAAATTAATCACTGCATTCGTCGGAAGATTTTCGGTGGCAATAATAGTGACGATAAGCTTTGTTATGGGTCATACCGGTTTCCGTGACTGGCCTACCGGTTTGCGTTCGAGTGGGTTTGTTTACTGTGACGTCGTACCGGTTTTGCAAATCAGACAAAATATAGTATGTAATTGAGGCGAGGCCTACGGACTTCACAGCCTGTGGTCTAACACATCACTTTTACATCGATAATTTTCTGCAGACGCGGCAGAAACACGCATGCTTGTTCCCTTTCTTTTCAAACAGCAACCCTGCATATTCAGATTTCGATAACCATAAAGGATTCAACATACAATCGCCTCCAGGCATTTTTACCCATTCAGTAAACAAACCTATCCTATCCTATCCTATCCTGTCCCATAACCCGAAGGTCGTAGGGGCACCACAGATGATCGTTTAACCAGCATACTCCATCTTTCTCTGTCCTCAGCAGCCCTCATGGCTTCGCTCAGTGTCAAACCAGTCCATTCTCGAATGTTGTCCTCCCACCTCTTTTTCGGTCTCCCCCTTCTTCTACCTCCTTGCACTGTGCCTTGCAGAATGGTCTTTGCAAGGCCTGATGATCTGGTGACGTGGCCATACCATCGGAGTTTCCGTTTCTTCACCACTGTGAGCAGGTCATCGTGTTGTCCAATGGCTTGTGTGATGGTCTGTCGGACTTCGTCGTTGGTGATGTGTTGGGTATAGGAAATGCACAGAAGTCTTCTGTAGCACCTCATCTCCATGCTTTGTATTCTTCGTTGGAGATCTGCTGTGAGGGTCCATGCTTCGCAAGCATATAGGAAGATGGAGATGACCAGAGAGCGCAGCAGTCTTACTTTGGAATGTAGACTGATGGTTCTGTCTTTCCAAATGGGCTTCAACCTTGTCAGGGCAGCAGTTGTTTGTGCGATCCTGGAGAGGACTTCCTGTCGAGACCCATTGTCTGACACAATGGCTCCTAAATATTTGAAGCTGTGCACTGTGTTGAGGGATTGGCCTTGTACTTTGATGTCCGTGTTGATGCCATTGGTGTTGTTGGTCATCATTTTGGTCTTCTCTGCACTTATTTCCATTCCATAAGCTCTGGAGGTGGTGTCAAGCCTCTGTACAAGCTGTTCAAGTTCTTGTTCCTCTCCAGCCAATCCATCAATATCATCCGCAAAACGAAGATTGGAGATTGCTCTGCCCCCTATGCTGACTGTGCCTTCGTGATCTGCAAGAGCATCTGACATGATGCGCTCTAGGAAGATGTTGAAGAGTGTTGGAGAGAGTAGGCATCCTTGACGCACACCGATCGTTGTTCTGAACCAGTTCCCTATGACGCTGTTATGGAGGACTGCACTGGTAGCCTTGTCATACAGGCTTTTGATGACTTCTATAATTTTAGGGCTGATGTTGTACACTTTCATGGTTGCCCATAGAGCTGCATGCCAGACTCGGTCAAATGCCTTCTTGAAGTCTATGAACACATGATATAGATGTTGTTGGTGCTGTAGGTATTTCTCACAGATTATTCTGAGGTTGAAAATCTGTTCAGTGGTACTTCGCCCTGCCATGAATCCTGCTTGTTCTTCAGCTATGATTTGTTCAGCTTGTGGTTTCAACCTGTTGAGTATTATTTTCAGGAGGACCTTGCTGGGATGGCTGATGAGGCTGATGGTGCGGTAATTTTCACACTCCTGAAGGTTACCTTTTTTGGGAAGAGTGATGACAAGCGACTGGGTCCATGGTGTAGGCCATTCCCCACTCTGCCAGATCTTGTTACAGATAATGGTGAGAGCATCAGTCATCGCTTCTCCTCCTGCTTGTAGCAGTTCCGCTGGTATGTTGTCCACTCCCGCTGACTTCCCTTTCTTCAGCGATTGCACTGCTGCCTCAACTTCTTCCCGGAGAATTGGGAGGATTTCTTCTTCTTCTCTGCTCTCGGGACATGCTAGAACTGATGGGTCTCCATTTGGTGTATGGTTGTAAAGGTCAGAGCAGTACTCTGTCCATCTGTCCAAGACTTCTTGTTCTTCTGTAAGGCAAATGCCAGACTTGCTTTGGATAGTGGAGACACTTTGGGCTGTTTAACACTTGTCAGCCGCTTCACAGTCTGGTAGGCCTTCTTGCTGTTGTTCTTGTTCAGATTGTTCTCTATTTCCTGGCATTGATCTTCTATCCAGTTCTCCTTAGCTGTGCGCATGCCTTTTCGGATGTCATTGTTGATTTTTTGGTAGACATCAGCTCCCTGTGAGGTGTTCTTTTTCTTTTTTAACTCTCTTCGTTTATCACACAGATCCAAAAGTTCAGGTGTGATCCACGGCTTCTTCTTTGGTCGGTGCTTGCCAAGGATCTCAGTGGCGGCATCTGTTACAGCTGAGTTGAAGGTATTGGTCATGGTGTTGACATCTACTTCGCCTGCCCCCAAAATAAGCAGTGGTGCAAATTTCCCTCCAATTGTGGCCTGAAATATTTTTGCCACCTCCGGGTCTTGCAGTTTGTCCAGGTCGAACTTCAGCCTAGTGCACTTTGCTGTATTTACTCTCTTCAAATGGAGCCGGAAAGACATCATCACGAGATCGTGGTCACTTCCAATGTCTGCTCCTGGAAAAGTGCGTGTCCTGCCAATGTTGATGCTTGATCTGAAGCGTTTCTTGACCATGATGTAGTCGATCTGGTTGTGATGTTCCCCGCCGGGACTGTGCCATGTCCATCGTCTGGATTTTTTGTGGAGACCAAGCGTGTTTGCCAGTACCAGATTGTTGTATCTGGCAAACTCCAATAGCCTCAGACCCCTGTCATTTGTCTCGTTGTTGCAGTGGGGTCCGCATGTGTTTCCCCAGTTGTGGTGCGCATCTTGGCCAACCTTGGCATTCCAGTCGCCTTGCACTATGACTATGTCCTTCTTCGGCACTTGGTCAAGGACCGCCTGTATATTTTCATAAAAATCCTCCACTTCGCTGTCTTCATAGTCTGATGTTGGGGCATAGGCCTGGATGATGGTAATGTTGAAAGGGGTTGCTTTCAGACGGATGGTAATGAGTCTACTGGAGACTGGGCGGCAACCCATGACAGTGGCTAGAATGTTCTTGTGGACCAAGAATCCAACGCCGTGTTCGTGCCTGTCATCTCTACCGCTGAAATAGAGCTTGTGGCCTTTGTCAGTCATTGTTTCACCTAGGCCTTTCCAGCGCAGTTCGCTGATACCTAGAACGTTCCATCGATAGTGGTCCAGCTCGTGGGCCAGTTCTTCTAATTTTCCTTCCGCAGTTAGGGTCCTGACATTCCAGGTTCCTATGACGATGTTGTTTCTCGTGCGGATCTTGCTAATTTGTCCATCAGTAGCATACTTTTCACCTCCGTCCTGGTGGCCAACGGAAGGCGCGGTCCTTGTTCCGGGCGACGACCGATCCGGCATGGAATTAGTGGATAGCCTCATCATGTGTTGTGTCTTGGGCAAAAAAAAGACCTGGCAGGGCCCAATCCTCTCCAGGCTGTTGGCCACAGCCGAAATCCACGAATACAGTGTGGCTCGCCTTGGCCCTGAGCACGTGGTCGTTGAACCTGTAGTAACGTGAGGTTCCTCCGCCCTGGCCGGTGACTTCTGTGTAGAAGACTTTCGCCCAGTGATGCCGTGCTAACATCACCCCTGTTAGTCGCCTCTTACGACACGCCGGGAAACGTTGGGTCTATTCTATTTGCCCGAACCCACAGAGCCCTGTTTCACTGTCCTTTTCACTGTTTTCGTACTTTATCTACACCGCGCGTTAGAACGAAGAATGTACGGAAACGACAACTGCGCGTGCGCGACAGCAAGGAAATCAACAATTTCCAGTGGTGGTTACTTCCCTTATCATTAACAGATGACAAAAGTTACGATTGTCGAACAGTTGACAACAAAAATAATATTATAATTTTTGTTTTATGAATTTTTATTTTTCAATGGCCCTTTTTGAAAACTTGACAATAAAATCTCTAGGTCAAGCAATGGATAGATAGATACACTGGTTGAAATTTCAAGGAGTTTTCAAGGAGCTCAGGCAATTTGGCATTTTTCAAGGAGAATCAAGGGCCCTTGAACAAGACATAGAAAATTCAAGGAGATTCAAGGAGCGAACGAACCCGAGTCAAATGGCTGTATTATGTATATTTAACCCATAGTACGCAACATTGGGTTATTTGATCATACCTTAGCATGAGAGGTCACAGGAAGGTCAAGGTCACCTCAAGGTCACTGAAGGCCAAGGTCATCCCAATGTAATATTTTGGGGCATAACGCAACTTTTGCTGTAGTTTATTTGATCATAAACAAGTGTATTGGGAGCTGGAGGTCAATATCATCTCACGATCAAGAGCATAGAAAGATCGATGTCAGTATTACTTTGCATTTTAATGCCACCTTTTTTTTCTGGGCATTCATTTTCATGTTAATTATAGTAAGTTTCCAAAGGAGTATGTGAGTCATGAGTTTTGCCCTTCTAGTTAAACAATGCATTTGCAATATCGGTAGTTTCAAACTGTCAAAGAGCGTCCTGCGGGGATTAGCGCTCAGATGATGATAGTTTTAAGCTATATTTTGAGATATTATTATTATTATTGAGGATTTTTATAGCGCATTATCTCGCCGTACTTGACCAGACTCTAGGCGCTGGCCAATACAGGATCTAAATCAAACCGCCTGAGACGCCCACCCGCAACCTTTGGGCGCGTGGTCTGATGCCCAGACAACTGAGCACTATCCTGGCCAGCCAGGGATGGGGAAGAAAGACCAAGTGCATGCTGGGTGTGTTCTTGTTATTGACACTCACCCGCCTAGGACATGAGCATCAGGATCTTTAAAGTCTGTTATGATGGAATGTATGCAACACAGACTAGACCTCAGTTTATACTCTCATCTGAAGGAGTAGGAAACGGGAGTAAAGTGTCTTTCCCAGGGACACAACACAATGGCCCGGACAGGGCTCGAACCCGAGACCTTCAGATCCGCATGACAAAGCACTACAATTAGACCACCGTGCCAGCACAGATATTAGTTCCAAACTTTCAGGAACATTACATGCTTAGCTTGAACTTCAAATGTTTGATAATACAGTGGAACCTCCGGTATACGACCGTCCAAAATCTTAGAAAAAACGGTCTTATAATAGAGGTGGTCTTATACCAGAAACAAGGGGTGGGGTGAGGGAGGGGGGGGGGGGAGAGGGTCAGACTCGGCGGGGTATGTAGTCAGCATGTATTCTGTGACAAAGAAAACTGTAAAACATGTTTCATTTTTAGCTTTGTCTTTTAGTCACAACTTAAAAAATAGAAAACAGTCGGGTCTTCAGACATTTTTAACAGGGGAAAAACTTAGAAATTGAAGACTGTTTTCGATTAATCAGGTCCTTCCTAAGTTTGTCAGTGCAGAAGCTCTCAGTTTCGATGTTTTCCTTTCGCCACTTTCTCCACTCTACCATAGTGGTTTCACAGATTCCTTATCCTTTATGATGAGCTGAGTGTGGGTCTTCCCAACGTTTAAACTTCTGGCAATAGACAAACAACTCTCCCCATTTTCACTTCTTTCAATCACTTTCATTCTCTCTGCCAAACTCAAAATTTTTCTCTTGCTCAACGCCATTTTGACACGCCAGTGTAGGCGAGTAATGTCCCTTACTTGCGAACCGGAAATAGCAGACAACAGCAGGCGTACACTAACATGAGAGAAAAAACGAAAGGTACAGAATTAACTGATATCTCTTTTAAATTGCCTAAGACGGTCGTATAAATGGCTTAAGACACGGTCGCTGGTCGCATAATCGAGGTTGTCGCATACCAGAGATCATTTATTATTGGAAGTGAATCCGTCAGAAGTTTTCAGGTCACATAACAGAGGGAGTTGTATACCAGAGAGACGGATACCGGAGGTTCCACTGTAGAGGCCTTACCAGCCTGTTCATCCGCCCATTTCTTGTGCACTTACTTTTGGCTATTACAGGTATAGTTTTTCTTGTGCTGGCATGCATTTTTCTGGGCAAACGTGACCTGAAAGAAGCATAGTTTCCTGAGTAAATAGAGACAATTTTGTTGGTTTGTTTCAGAGTAAACAGTTTTTGATATATAGTACTTGATTGATATGACGCACCAACTATCACCAACTACATCAGAAACATGTGCTCCACACAGCAATTCATCTAGTCCAGCTGATGTTCTCTGTTATGATCATAGATGAATCTGAGTTTTCAATCTCTGATGAGGATGGTGACACTGACAAAGAGAGGACTGCAAAATGCGTGAAACGACCAAGAAGCAGCAAGGACAAACTAAAGCAAAAAAGAGCAAAACATCAAATGCTGCCTCCATGCCAACCGTCAGGCAGAAGTGTTCAAACAGGTTCTCTAATGACAGTCAAGCCAGAATCTACTCTGCCTTTGGGACAAAGTCGTATAATCAAAGAAAGTACTAAATGAAGTACTAAAAAGAAGACCAAAAACCACAGAACCAAACTTTACTGAATTGGAAAAAATTTAAAGTTAGTAGAAAGTAAACCTTTTTAACTGAATCTGGTCCAATGCAAGTTTGTAAAACATTTTTTATGCCACAGCGGCTCAACCAAAGCTTTTCAGATTTTGAGGTTAGGTCAGCTAGGCTAGCTATAAATAGCTTTGCCGATACCTCCTTTCACTGGAAGAAGGGGTGCAGGCAAGCTATAAATAGCCCGCAGCATGCAAACGCGGAGGCACTGAAAAGTGCTGTTCACATAGGAAGTGAGCTGGTGTGATGTACACACTTGGATATAAATCAGACACATTTATAACTACACTGTGCAGTACCACTCTCCAAGGAAAAGTGTACATGCCATCCAGGCATGTTGTTTGACTAAGTTCATGTAAAATGCAAAAGAGTATTTTGGAGAAACTGTTCTGTCCTATGTTTCTGTGGATCCATGTTTTGTTTCCCCGTCCTGTGTTTAATGATATGTGTATTCTTGTTTGTTGTGTATTTTGTTTACGTTTTACAATGTATGTAACTGACTTGACGATCATCTTCTTTCATTGACCCTTGCCCTCATTTGACTTTGACTCTGACTTGACTTACTTGTTTGGATGTGTTTATTTCGTCCCCCTTGTGTGCGTCTCAGTGTCAGTTTGTTTTGTAGTTTTCTCCTTCTTATTCTTTGCCGATTGTTGGAAAAGGTTATATTGTAATGTATTTATTCTTTTGATCGATTTTTAGTAGTCTTAGAAGATTAATATTATTAGGGGTAGTTTTTGGGTACTACGTCATGCACGCTTCAGTTTCGGCTATTTCGTAAATAATGTTCACTGTTTTAATCCCTAAGCCTATATAACTGGCTCGCTGTTCACATTTCTGGTTAGTATTGGTCTGTAGGCTAGAGAAAGGAAGATCGAGTCGTTTTGTGACTTTGTGAACGAAAAGTAATTTTGTAAAAGAAAAGTTGAACCGGTCTGTTTTTAATGTTCATGGATCAAGTGCCTTGTCTTTGGTGGAAGAACCTCGTTTTACATTCTTTTGTTATCCGCTTGGATCATAAGGTACGATACATTCGCCATGTTTTCTTATATTTGTTGTTCACGTTTTTCAGTTTTTGATGATAGTTTTAGCATCGTGAGCATTTTGTGGGAGGATTTGGCTGATGTAGCCTGAGCTATTATTGGGTTTTATTAATTGTTTAGCTTATGCTTGTCTTGTTCGTAGTTGCAGCCAAGTTAAAGTGGGCTTATACTTTCATAACTGTGTTGGAAAGAAGCATCGTTTATAAATATCTCGCGTGTTTGTAAGGCAACCAACTCAGTTGGAGTTATTAGGTTATGCTGAATTTTGAGGAGTATTTTTCAGTATTGTCTAAAGATAACGAACGCGACTTGATTTGTCTCGCTACACTAAAATTCGCGATTGAGCTTTCAGCGTGTGTTGTCTGATTATTTATAATAGTTTTGCATTAGGAGACTATGCGCCCAAGTTCGCATTTTCTGCATAATGTTTCGTTATAGCTGGTAAATATATTTGTCAGTTTCTATGTTTTCTGTGCGGTTCATGGGAGATAACCTACTGTGGGCTTTTTGGATTATTGTGTTGCACTGTTATATTATGAATTTGCATATTGTTTATAATGGTTCTTGTTCTCTGTCCTTTTTGTCCTAGTCTTTTACCACATACATACCCAACCACTTATGATGTTGAAGTCCTAACCTAGTCCTTTAATTTGAGAAAACGTAAACAGTTGAGTCATCTAAATAAAAATCGTATTGCGTGACTGTCTCTATACTAGGCCAATGTTAATAAACATGACTTCCAATTATTCATCATTCGTTATGTGCGTTATTTGCTTGTAATCCTGGGCGTTTGGCGAGCGTTGAATGTTAGTTCTTTCTCCTCGGCAAGCACAGTAAAAGACTTATTTAGCCACTCGTCACCCCCCCTTGTACTACAACAAGAACAGGTCGCTCCTATCGTAGGAAAGTGAACTTTCTTCCTTCGTTCCTGCGTTATTCTAGCTACTCACTCGTCCTTGCTATGACTTGGAACTTTGGTTGACTTCGAATCGCTATAATTAAAACGAGAAAAGTAGATCCACTTCCTGTTTGGCCAAGCAACTAAACAGCAAATGTCTTCGTATTAGTGCAGTTTATAACGACCGACCTAGTCTGCAGACCAATACTCTAACCTGCACCTCGATAAATCAAAAAGAATTGATAAATCCAGACAACACTCTGCCTAATAGTTAGGGTAGGAGCGAGTCACACCGCCACGTTGTTCACGTTGTGCAGTGGTAAAAAGTGAACATTGACTTTGTCATGGATCAGGAAGAAGTCGCCAAAGAGGTAGTTGTGTCCCTTGAATCTGAGGTTCCAGAAGAACTATATGAACTTTCTAAACCTAACCGTACGTCCATTCCTACCGAAAAGGGTAGAAACTATCACATTGATACCAAAACTAAGTTGTTCCGGTTTAAAAGGGCCCTTTTGGAAAAGACAATAGGTCAGGCAGTTACGAAACTCAGTCGTGCAAAACCTGATCAAGAGGTTCTTAAGGAATCCAAGGAACGAATCTCCTACATGCGTAAGGAGCTAGGTGAAATAGAGAGCGAAATCAGAAAACTAGGTGGTGAGGATGTCATAGCTGAAATTTGGGATGTTGTCCAAATGCAGTCACAGGAGATTATCTCGAACATTGTGTCAGTCCTCGCCAAAGATGACAACCATGAAGGGATCGTTAAACCTCGATCTCGCCGTAGCAGTAAGGCTGCCAGCATCAAGTCAGCTAGTAGCAAAACTTCTGGTGCTACGTCTCGACAATCCACCACGAGCTCTGCAGCGTCTCTTAGGCTGAAAATAAAATTGGAGACTTCTGCTCTTCGTGTAAAACTAGAAGGCCTAGCCACTGAAGATGCTCAACAAAGACAATTAGAGAGCCTTGATGCAGAAGAAGTTGCTAGGAAAGCTAGGCGTGAAGCAGAAGAAGCTGACAAAAGAGCAGAAGATGTTGTTAAGAAAGCTAAGCGTGAAGCAGAAGAAGCTGACAGAAGAGCTGAGGAGGTAGCTAGGCAAGTTGAGTTCGAGGCAAAGAGGAAAGAAGGTCTGAGACAGATTGAAACTATTAGGCTGGTAACCAAACTTAGGGAAAAGCGGGCAATGCTAAGCGTTTTGGAAGAACTTGAGGCTCCTGTTCAAGACCCGCCCGTGATGTCCTTTTTGAATCCTCTAGAGTCTCGCTTTGGTTTTTCTCCCCCACTTAAACTACCCCCTAATGTAGAAGCTTCCCTACAAGGTAATCATGAGACAGTCACGGTAGGGGTAGGTTTAGGTGCTGCTGTCGGAGCCCACCAGTCGACATCCGCCCAGTTCGTTCCTGTCCTCGTCACCTCCGATGTCCAGATTGTCGTCACGGTCCCGGACGCTGTGGTGGGAGCTGCGCACGTCACGGATGCGTCGGATCCTCACATCGGTCCAGTCTCCAACCACACCCTTCGCCTTGGACGCCTATCCCGCAGTACATGCTGCGCGACTTGAGGACACGTCATCGCCCCCTCCAGCTGCCGCTTCGGTCAACGGCGGGAGAACGGCATACGTTGGCGCTCACCTGTCGTCTCTACCGATTTATACTACCGCGTCTGTGTCTACGATGTCTGCGCGTTTGGCTCCTTCGTCCGTTCTGCAACACCCTCTCGGTGTTCCTGCTGCTCGATCGTCGTCCTTGGGTTTCGACTCGTCTTCAGCCAGCGCTTTCGATCTGCGCTCTGCTGGCACTCTTCGTGGGACCGGCGTAGTTGACGAGTCCTCTCCGCGTCACCTGAAATCCGTCCCATACAGTGTCCCCGGGCAACTTCAGCAAGATGTGCTGCCTACTGGACCTTACGTCCCTTCCGTCACCTACGGACACCTGCGCCCCGATGCGAAGCCGTTCCATCCTACAACGTTTGCAACAAAGCAGATGTACGCTTCGTTCCCTCAGCGAACAGAAGAACACCCCCCTTTTTCCGTCAATACAAACTGCGCACATGAACAGAATTTTTTTTTTTCTTTTTTTTACAGAAATTTTTATTCACCAAATACATGCATGTATAACAACCACAGTATTTCCATAGATATTCATACTTATGTTATCATACAAGCAAATATAAGGCTTTTTTATATATATAGATAGACATACAAGAAATATACTTTAGAAGAATACTAAAATAAATATTTATAAGAAAGAAGAAAAAATAAGAGAGAGGAAATGAGAGAGAAAATGCACAGGGTTTTATATTACATGTACACGAGCATCCGCAAGCAAAGCCTAAACAAAAATATACATGAGTACATGTACACAGGATAAGAAAAAGTGTACAAAAATATTATTACAGATTATCAAAAAGGGGCAAGTACAGCTGCCACATTGTACGGAAAACATTTAGACTCATCTGTGTACTAGCAATGTACCTTTCCGTTTCATATCTGTTTCTCAGAGTGAATAAAAAAGCTTCATAGACAGGCATTTCTTTATTCATTTTACACCTGTAAATGTATGTTTTTGCTAACAAAATCATCAAATCCATCACATCATCGGTTACTGTCGCCTTGTCGCAACCAAAAATAATTAAATGTTCATTGAACCTAAGTGATGTGACATGTGAGCATTTGTTAACTAATGCATTTTGGAAACTATTCCAAAATTGTTGCACCGAATTACAAGACCAAAGAAGATGCTGGATATTTTCTTTTGCCATCCCACAAAAGGTACAGTTATTACTATTTTCTAATCCCATACTATGTAAAATTGTATTTGTACCTAATATTCTATGAACTACCCTGATTTGAAACCATTTAAGTTTAGTGTCTTTTATTTGCTTTATCCTTTTAAATATTTTTTTCCATGACATCTGTATATTTACTCGTTGCTCCCAATTTTTGCAACAATTTGGCTCATGTTCATTTTGTACCAAAATGTCATAGAACATTCCTGCCCCTTTGGGCACTGACAAAACAAGTCTGAGTACTTTGCTATGTTCATACCCTTGCAAATGCTCACCGGCCACATCGATATCTGTTGTACGTATGTATTTTTTAATAGCGTTTACACACCCAGAGTAAGTGAGAAAATTTACCGCAATTCTATATTTCTCACTAAATGTTTGTAAATCTAGAAACAACCCATTCTCCTTTAGGAAATGACCAATATTGTAAACCCCTTTATCCAATTTGGAAAAAAAATAGTCTCCCCTCCAATCAAAATATTAATGTTACAAAAGATAGGTTCTCCTCTAAGTTCCTCATTTGTCTTAATTTTTATATTTGTTCCTAACTCTTTATACGCTTTCGCTACATCTAACCAGTACTGATTTACCTTTCTATCCATATCTATTATAGTACCCAGTTTATCAAGGAGTTCAAATTTATTTGATGTTTTTTTAACAATGTTTGTCCATTTATGATTACTCGATTGTAATTTCCTTAGCCATGTTACCTTAAGAGCACTCATAAACCTCCTCACATCTGGAATTCCAACTCCCCCATAATCAATACGTTTTACAGAAACTTTTCTACTTATTTTATCATTTTTTCTTCCCCAAACAAAGCAATAAACACATTTTTGTAATTCATTCACAATATCATCTGGTGGATTTGGCAACAGCAACCAAAGATGAACAAGTTTCGACAAAATAAGTGACTTTAGAACAGCCACACGCCCCAAAGGCGTAATCTGACGTTTTAACCAGACTTTAAACATATTCTTAATTTCTAAAAACTTTTCTCGAAAATTAATTTCTACACATTTCTTAAGGTCAAGTGTGAACCATATACCCAGTATTTTGAATCTTTCAGGGTTCCACTCCATGTGCAGGTGGGGCATAAAGCGTATTTCCGAATTGTGCATACTACCTAACCAAATAGCACTGCTTTTATCAGTGTTCAAGATAAGACCAGATTTTTTACCAAAAATTTGAATAGTATTAATTGCTTCTTCAAAAGAATTTCTATCCCCTTCCATCATTAACTCTGTGTCATCAGCATACTGAGCTACTTTATTTTCTATTTCATTAACCTTTATACCTTTTATATGATGATTTTCTCTTATCATTATACCTAAAATTTCCACACACATGACAAACAGATAGGGAGAGATCGGGTCTCCTTGCCTACATCCCCTCCGCACATGGAACCAGGACCCAAGTGTACCATTCACAAGGACCAATGATTTAATTCCATTGTAGAAAGTATGGATCCATCGACAAAAGTCAGTGCCACAGCCAAACGCCCCCAACACCTTAAACATGAAATCCCAGCTGACCGAGTCAAAGGCCTTCTCAAAATCTAAACATAGTAACAACCCCGGTTGGTCGTTCATATTCAAGTAGTCAATTAAATCATAAATTAATCTAACATTATCTCCTAGATATCTATTACGAATAAATCCTGTTTGGTCTTCATGTATCAGAGAAGGTAGTACATTCTTAAGTCTATTTGCGATACACCCTGATCCTATCTTATAAACTAGATTTAGAAGAGAGATGGGTCGCCAGTTCTTAATATACTCTCTGGGTTTATCCCCCTTTGGAATACAAACAATTACCCCCTCCTTTTGAGTAGATGATAATTCCCCTTTTAAGAAACCTTCATTTAAAGAGCGTACAACAAAATCACCTACCCTAGTCCAAAAAACTTTAAAGAACTCTACAGAAAAGCCATCACTACCTGGGCTTTTCCCATTTTTTTGTATTTTTTAATACCAAAGATGCCTCTTCTAAAGTGATAAGACCCTCAAGTGAATTCGCCTCCAACTCGGTCAGTCTGGGAGTACTGTCAATAAGTTCACCTATTTCACAGGGTTCTACTACCCTATAATCATACAACCTTTCATAAAAACCATTAACTTCAACTAATATTTCCCCGGGATCTGTAGTAATTGTACCATTTTGTTTATGCAACTTAAGGATTTGTTTATTAGTATAATTACGTTTCTCTAGCGCACAGAAATATTTCATAACCTTTTCCCCGTCAACAATCCACCTGGCCCGAGAACGGAGCAAAACACCCTCCATCTTCCGTTCCCTTAAAGAAATCAGTTCAGTATTAGCTTTCTGCAATTCCTCTCTTTCTGACTCATCTAATTTTAACTTTTGTTCTAATAAAATAATTTTTTTCTCTAGTAGTTGCTCAGTTTCTTTACTTTTCTTTCTCTTCTTGGTAGCATAGGAAATTGTTCTGTCTCTAATTTTCATTAACAGTGTGTCGAGAAAGAGTTGGTCATTAATTACAAACTGTATTTCCTTATTACTTATTTGACTAATAGTATCCTGATTATATGGACATGCCGCGTATTCTTTATTTCTTCTATAACTGAATTAATGTCATCTAAATATTCCTTATCTTTTAACAACGAAGCGTTAAATTTCCATAATGACAATCGTTTTCCTTCTTTAACTTTTCCTAAAGACAATAAAATAAGCGAGTGATCCGTTCTGTAGCCAGGCAGAATGTCGGCGTCATAAACATCAGCTGACATTAAATCAGATACCAAGAAAAAGTCAAGTCTACTTTGCTGAATGGGGCTATTTCTTCGTTTAATTCCGGGTTTAAGTCTCGCCATGTATCAGTCAAGTCTAGATTAATCATCATTTGTTCTACCTGTTCCTGGGCTTTGATATTGTTATGATGTTTATAATTATTACAGTCAAGTTCAAAGTTTAAAACTAAATTCCAATCTCCTCCCATAATAATATTATCTGGCGCAATTTGTTTAATCTTGTTACATAACATCACATAAAAGTCTGGGTCATCTCTGTTTGGTCCGTACACATTACATATAAGAAATTCTTTACCAAATATTTTCACCAAAATCAAAATGTAATTTCCACCGTTATCCTTATACACTTTCTTGACATCAAATTCAAAGTTATTATTAAAAAGGACAGTTACCCCCCTTGACGAAGAATTGTAAGAAGCAAAGTAACAATCATAGCCCCATTCAGCACGAATATAGTTTTCCAGTGTTGCATGAAAATGAGTATCCTGTAACAAATATAGGCAGAACCCTTTATTTCTTAAGTAATGAAACACATCTCGGCGTTTTCTGGCATCAGCCAGGCCCTGACAGTTCATTGATACAATAGTTACACTGGTATCAGCAGAAGCCATAAACAATAAAAATGATTATACCACAATCAAGCACAGATGTGGCAGGACAACATGACCTCAAGCAGCCAGAAACAAAAACACTTTCCCCTTGCCTGCAGAAACAACAGCACATGCCAGCAAAAATACATACAGTCAAAGTCAACTCTCTCAAGAAAGGAGCCCAGTAGGGCAAACATAATACTAAATACAGAAAAAAGGAAAGGGAATTACTATAAATATACACAAGAACAAAACAGTCGTTTTGTAGAAACATGGCAAAAAAATTTTTTTTTTTAAAAGGGTTTAAAGAGAGAGCGTGAAGAATAGGGCTCAGCGACACAAGAAGGACAAAATTCATATATATATACACATAAGGTATACAAGGGGTGCACAACAATCAAAACAGAATAATCAAATATTAATTATACAAATCAAGAGGGTGGGGCAATAAAGTATAACAAAACGCAATGTATTGCAGGGGCACATAGCCATCAGAAATAAAAATCGACAAACAAATCAAGTTAGCAGAAGCATAGATCGAACATGAGATCAGCGAGCATGTACCACAGTGATTCATTATGCCTAAATATGCAAGTTTGTATCCAGACATGTAAACCGACATAGCATAAGAATTAGTATGCAAACAAGTCAGAATACAACAAATCAGCTTACAAGACACATAATAATAAACATCCATTCAAACATACACATCAGCTGATATTAAAAAACCCAAAACAAACAGGTATGTAAATCAATAAATCCTCAAATCAGCTTACAAGACACATAATAATAAACATCCATTCAAACATACACATCAGCAGATATTAAAAAACCCAAAACAAACAGGTATGTAAATCAATAAATCCTCAGATAAGCACAGACGTGACTCAAAGCATGAAATCAACAATCATACACACTATACAAATCAGAGTGCGTAAATATAAATATATCTATATGCACGTCTGTATCAGCATTTCACATACATTACACATAGAAATAAGCATAGATTAGACATGTAAATCAGCTGACAGAAAGAGAGAGGGAGAAAGTTTGTAACATCATACGCAGGCGTGTATTGTAAGAATGCCATTCAGTAGGCCTCGCAACTTGTTACCAAACCAACCAACCAGAAACATTATATCTGGTGCGGCCAATCCCTAGCCGATTCCAACGTTCAGTTGCGGCCTTGACCACGACAAGACAGTTAGGCCTAGTGTCTAATGTGACTAGTTTTACAGGTACAGATATGCGGAACAGTTTTTTTCTTTCCAATTAAATCAGCTAGAACAATACCTGAAATACAAATTGCATATTATAACAACATAACTCAAGGGAATACAGAGTATAATGTAATTTGCCAAGACAATAAATAAATAAATGTTAAAAAGTAATAGTATTGAGGTGCATTTTTAACTTTTCAATAAATCAGCATATTTCTAAAGTTCTTCCACCCAGTTAGGCCTAGTGTCTAATTTGACTAGTTTTACAGGTACAGATATGCGGAACAGTTTTTTTCTTTCCAATTAAATCAGCTAGAACAATACCTGAAATACAAATTGCATATTATAACAACATAGCTCAAGGGAATACAGACTATAATGTAATTTGCCAAGACAATAAATAAATAAATATTAAAAAGTAATAGTATTGAGGTGCATTTTTAACTTTTCAATAAATCAGCATATTTCTAAGGTTCTTCCACCCACCAACCCACCCACAAAAATTGGGTAGGAGGGACATACCATATTATGCTGTTGAAAGCACCCCGCATACACTCTCGCAAATATATATATATATATATATATATATATATATATATATATATATATATATATATATATATATATATATATATATATATGCCAGAGGCACAGTCAATTGCATGAAATGGATAATCCAAGAGCACTTGGTCTTTGTTCATAGAGCTATCCTGCAGACTGTCTTGCTGACCACTCATAGCTTTTGCAAACAACTTATCCAAATCAGAATGAATGCTGAGTTTCATTGTCTGTCCAGTTTTTAACTTAGCAAGAACCTTGCCATTTGAAGACCACACTGAGAGTGTAGCTGAGTGATTCTGTGCTGCTTTCAACAGTTTGTAGTTCCGGAATGTCAGATCTTCATCCACCACAATGTTCTTTCCTTTTAGTTTTCTCCTGTTCTGCAAGATGGTGTCGCGCTTCTTTCTATCAAAGAAGCGCACAAGGACCGGTCGCGCCCTCTCTCCTACTCTTCCAGCTCTATGCGCCACCTCTATATCTTCTGGCAGAATCTTGACACCCACCAAGTCGGTGAAGATCCCACACACCTTCTTCGTCACGTCTTCCTTCTGCCCCTTGGCTGGCTCTGGAATCTTGTATATTCTGAGATGTGACCTTCGAGAGTATTGCTCAAGGTCGTTCATACCTTGCTCCAGCTGTTGTATTCTGATATCGTGGTCATTGACGTTATGATCAAGCCTGCTAGTTTTGGCCTTGACCACCTTCACCTCCTTTGACACTGCTACACTTTTAGACTCGAGCTCCAACATCTGCGCCTCCATCTTGTCCAACTTTTCTAACACCACACCAGTGAAGCTTTTGACATTCTCCCTCATTTGTTGGACATCTTTAGTGGCAAGCGTACCCATTTTCTCGGAAATTTCTCTCAGAGCAGCCTGCACAGGCTCTCCAATAGGCTCTCCACTATCCATGTTGGCACGCTTAATCACCGGTCTCTCAGAAGGGCTGGTCTCACTTTCAGAGCTTACAGACGAATGTACTCTTTTGGGCGTTGGAAGTTGTGAGCTGTTTGCTAAAGTACTCAGAAATACTTCGACTTCTGTCAGACATCACAATGAAGGTCTCTGCATTTGACCGTGCACACAACAGCGTGCCGAGAAACAGACACAAAGTCACTTCTTAGCGAGCGCATGCACTCAGCCTATCCCCACTATCCTCTATCATAGGCCTATTCCAGTGTCGCCGAACACCCACCTCACACGCTGTTTTTAGACTAACGCATAGTCTATAGGTACCAAATCACATACCATAAGAATCTTAGATTCGAAGTCTACACGTTGGTATAGATACTGCTTCCAGCAAACAGCGTCAAAAACAACAAAATAGCAAAAAACACCGATGGAACTGGTCAGAAAATTTTAAACACATCCGCCATGAATCAGGGGAAACCATTTCACATGAACAGAATATTGATTCCTCACGTCCATGGATGCCCTCGGTGCAACTTTCAGACCCAAGAGTTCCGCTCTACCCATCGCATGACTCTCAAATGGATTACCTTTCTAGGTCACTGTCTGATGCCCTCATGCTGAACAGACTTCCGATGCAAGAACCCTGCGTCTTCACTGGGGATCCCCTCTCATACCCAACGTGGAAGTCTGCATTTTCCTTCCTAATTGAGAGACAGAATATCGCTACTAGTGAGAAACTTCTGTACCTTCAGCGTTATCTCGGAGGTCAGGCAAGGGAAGCCGTGGCTGGTTTCTTTCTACTCAGAGACAGCGATGCTTATGCGAAGGCCATGAACGTGCTCGAGAGAAGATTCGGGAACTCTTATGTCGTTTCGCAAGCTTTTAGGACGAAGCTGGATGAGTGGACTGCCGTCAAGACTCGTGACTGCATCGGGCTGCGTCGGCTTGCGGACTTTCTGCAGCAGTATGCCGTTGCTGCGAAGGAGGTAGGAGGTCTGGGAATTCTTGACGACGCCCACTACCTCAAGCGCATAGTAGAGAAGATACCTGAATGGATAGCCCACAGATGGAGTAGGACAGTCTCACACTTCAAACTGAACCAAAACAGGTATCCTCGCTTCGACGAGTTAGTCGCCTTCGTGACATTAGAAGCCGACATCTCTAACGATCCTGTCTTCGGTGCCGGTTCCATCTCCCTGTCGTCCACAAAGTTGGCAGCGTCTCCTCTGCACCCCACATCTACCAAGAAAGCTTCACTGGCTACGCAGTCAGAGGTTATCACCTGCGAATTCTGCGGACTACCTGCTCATACCATTGTCTCTGGTGACACTTTCATAAAAAGGCCTAGTAAGGAGAAAAGAGAGTTCATCCTAAAAACCGGCTTATGCTTCGCTTGTTTGAAAACTAAAGAGCATAGGTCCCGTCAATGTAGCGACAGAGAGACCTGCGGCATGTGCAATAAAAGGCACCCTACATGTCTTCACGACTCCGACTTCGTGTATAAGAGTCAAACTGGCAGACAAGGAGACAAGTTAAAGACCAACTTTCCTCAAACGCCAGTGTCAGCAACACTCCTCATCGGCAGTCAGGTACCACCTACGGCGGTGACCACTCATCGAGCTCATAGAAACGGCAGTGAAGGTTTGACATCCATGATAGTACCTGTCTACCTATCTAGTGACTCTGATCCTAGTAATGAAGTTCTCACCTACGCACTTTTAGACACCATGTCAAACGCTACTTTTGTAGTCGAGTCTTTGGCTGAGGACACCAAAGCTTCGTCTCAAAGCACGTCCCTTAAGATCTCCACTCTCACTGAAGATGACGTCTTTGTATCGAGCAAGAAGTTCTTTGGACTACGCGTCAGATCCGCGACCTCCGGCGATTTGGTCAGACTTCCACCAGCTATCGCCAGGCCCCACTTGTCGCTCGACATCGACCAGATCCCCACCCAAGAAACCGTCAAGAAATATCCTCACCTTCGTCACCTGGCCCCCAAGTTGGCTCCCCTTTACCCAGACTGTCCTGTGGGCTTGCTCATCGGCTATGATTGTGCGGAAGCACTTATGCCACTCAACGTCGTCCAGGGTCAGCCATTTGCCATTGAAACCAAGCTAGGATGGAGCGTCGTTGGCAGATCCCCTGACTCGGTGGTGTGTGATGATACTGGTTCCTGCCTTCATGTCGTTGTGAAACCAGTCGCTGAGGCCGATGGAAAGGTGAATTACGTCTACAGATCGCAGATGGAGGAGGTGAACTTCCCTTCATTCGAAAAGATAGCGCAGCGTTTCTCCACAAAATCGTCATTGGTCAGAGCCGTAGCAGTTATCGTTCGCAAATGTGCTGCCAAGAAGGGACGCACGTTGACCACGCTGGAATCGTATGAGGTGGCGGAAAGAAAGTTGATAGTGTGTCTACAGAGAGAACACTTTGATCATCCTTCAGTTGCACTGAGTAAATCCCTACAAGAACTCAATGCATACAGAGACATTCATGGTGTGCTGAGAGTTGGCGGCCGCGCCAGCAAATCATTGGATGTTGACCGATGCAAGTACCCGGTGGTGTTGCCACGCAATAGTCACTTCTCTCTGCTGGTGGCTCAGGAGTGTCACGTCAACATTGGGCATCAAGGGCGTATGTTCACTATCAACAAACTCAGAGCCAAAGGATATTGGGTCTTAGGCGTTCGGCACGTTGTATCTTCCCTGATTCATTGCTGTGTGCATTGTCGGCGTCTTCGCGCCAAACCAGCAGGGCAGGTGATGGCAGATCTCCCTCAGGAACGAGTTGAACAGTCGGCTCCCTTCACCTACTGCGGGATCGACTGTTTTGGTCCGTTTCACGTCAGGGATGGGAGGAAGGACGTGAAGAGATATGGACTGATCGTGACATGCCTCGCCTCTAGAGCGGTTCACATTGAGGTTCTGGACGACATGACCACTGATTCCTTTATCAATGGCTTGCGCAACGTCGTTGCCATTTGAGGCAACATCAGTCTCATATGGTGCGATAGAGGAACGAACTTTGTTGGCGCCTGCAAGGAATTTAAATTAGCTTGGAAAGAGTTGGATTCTGAGCGAATCATTACCAAAATGGTGGAGGTCAAGTGCGACTTCAGGTTTAACCCCCCTGCTGCTAGCCACATGGGTGGAGTATGGGAACGCCAGATTCGCACCAGCCGCAGTATTCTGAACGGCTTGCTCAAGAGATCGGGCCAACGCCTTTCGTCGTCTTCACTGCGTACAGTTCTGTACGAGGTCATGGCCATCATCAATAGCAGACCCCTGTCAGTGGAATCCCTCGAGTCCCCCGACGGTCCTCGCCCTTTGACCCCCAACCACATCCTCACTATGAAGTCTGACTTCATCCTTCCCCCTCCAGGTGTCTTCGAAGATGCCGACCTTTACGTCAGAAAGCGTTGGCGTTGCGTGCAGAGGCTGGCGGACGAGTTCTGGTGTTTGTGGAGGAGGGAGTACCTGGCGCTTTTGCAGTCTCGTCGCGTGTGGCAGCGTCCCCAGCAGAACGTGCAAGTGGGTGATGTGGTCCTGCTGCATGATCCTAACGTGTGTCGTGCTGAATGGGTCATGGGTCGTGTGGTAACAGTGATGCCTGGTGACGATGGACTGGTCAGGAAAGTGATGGTACTGACCGCAACATCTGCTCTGGATGATTGTGGTCGTCCGGTCAGTGGCAGTTGCATACTGGAGCGACCCATACACAAGTTGACAGTTCTCGTCAGTAACGATGATCATGTTAACAATGCTGTTTGAGCGAGTTTCTGAATTAACATTGTTTGAGTCTTCTGAATATTATAGCTTGAAAAGCGTTATTACCCTACAAATGTCTGCAACTTGGATAATGAGACTTGATAGGCGTTATTGGGCATTCCTCGCAGCAATCAAGAATGCATTAAGTTTTGTTATAATGTTTATTTTTATTTTTTTTTCAATGGATGCTGACATTATTATTGTGCTCGTTTTTTTTTTTTTGGAGTAAATTATATTAACATAATTTATGATGGGAGTGTACATGCCATCCAGGCATGTTGTTTGACTAAGTTCATGTAAAATGCAAAAGAGTATTTTGGAGAAACTGTTCTGTCCTATGTTTCTGTGGATCCATGTTTTGTTTCCCCGTCCTGTGTTTAATGATGTGTATTCTTGTTTGTTGTGTATTTTGTTTACGTTTTACAATGTATGTAACTGACTTGACGATCATCTTCTTTCATTGACCCTTGCCCTCATTTGACTTTGACTCTGACTTGACTTACTTGTTTGGATGTGTTTATTTCGTCCCCCTTGTGTGCGTCTCAGTGTCAGTTTGTTTTGTAGTTTTCTCCTTCTTATTCTTTGCCGATTGTTGGAAAAGGTTATATTGTAATGTATTTATTCTTTTGATCGATTTTTTGTAGTCTTAGAAGATTAATATTATTAGGGGTAGTTTTTGGGTACTACGTCATGCACGCTTCAGTTTCGGCTATTTCGTAAATAATGTTCACTGTTTTAATCCCTAAGCCTATATAACTGGCTCGCTGTTCACATTTCTGGTTAGTATTGGTCTGTAGGCTAGAGAAAGGAAGATCGAGTCGTTTTGTGACTTTGTGAACGAAAAGTAATTTTGTAAAAGAAAAGTTGAACCGGTCTGTTTTTAATGTTCATTGATCAAGTGCCTTGTCTTTGGTGGAAGAACCTCGTTTTACATTCTTTTGTTATCCGCTTGGATCATAAGGTACGATACATTCGCCATGTTTTCTTATATTTGTTGTTCACGTTTTTCAGTTTTTGATGATAGTTTTTGCATTATACTTTTCACCGTGAGCATTTTGTGGGAGGATTTGGCTAATGTAGCCTGAGCTATTATTGGGTTTTATTAATTGTTTAGCTTATGCTTGTCTTGTTCGTAGTTGCAGCCAAGTTAAAGTGGGCTTATACTTTCATAACTGTGTTGGAAAGAAGCATCGTTTATAAATATCTCGCGTGTTTGTAAGGCAACCAACTCAGTTGGAGTTATTAGGTTATGCTGAATTTTGAGGAGTATTTTTCAGTATTGTCTAAAGATAACGAATGCGACTTGATTTGTCTCGCTACACTGAAATTCGCGATTGAGCTTTCAGCGTGTGTTGTCTGATTATTTATAATCGTTTAGCATTAGGAGACTATGCGCCCAAGTTCGCATTTTCTGCATAATGTTTCGTTATAGCTGGTAAATATATTTGTCAGTTTCTATGTTTTCTGTGCGGTTCATGGGAGATAACCTACTGTGCGCTTTTTGGATTATTGTGTTGCACTGTTATATTATGAATTTGCATATTGTTTATAATGGTTCTTGTTCTCTGTCCTTTTTGTCCTAGTCTTTTACCACATACATACCCAACCACTTATGATGTTGAAGTCCTAACCTAGTCCCTTAATTTGAGAAAACGTAAACAGTTGAGTCATCTAAATAAAAATCGTATTGCGTGACTGTCTCTATACTAGGCCAATGTTAATAAACATGACTTCCAATTAATAATAATAATAATACAGTTGATTTATATAGCGTGGTACCCCAACAGACATGGGCTCGCCACGCTTTACAATGCACTAAAAGGCAATAATATTAAAACAAAATAAAATATGTAAAACAAAAACATGCCTAGTAAAAAACTGCTAAACCAGGAGTATGTACATTACTTAACAGTAGACACACACACACACACACACACACATACCCACACACACACACACACCCACACAGACGCATGAGCGCCTGGCCAAAGTACATGTCCACAATAAAAACATTCATTATCACATCATTTAACAAAGCAAAACAACTAAACAAATTATACACCTTAAAAACAAAACATAAGATTGTAAACATTTCTTAAGACAGTAAAATACAATGAAAGGATATGAATCACAACATTAAAAAGGACTGGACTCAACTAAAACAGATACATTTCACTAAACTAGTGTTATAAAAGAACTTGGACGACATTGGTAAATACCCTTATATAAAATTAATAGATGACCTTCAACACGGACACAAGCATTCACCGCGAGGTAACAGTTTAAAACTGGGCAGTCGACTGGATGTAAGCAGGAAGAAGAATTGTGATGTTCGTTAGTTCAATCAGTGGGAAAATAATGCTTGAAAAGATGTGTTTTGAGTGCTTTTTTGAAAGTCTGCGTGGATGCAATACTACGAATGTTAGCTGGCAGCGAATTCCATTGTTTAGGGCCACAAAAAGCAAAAGATCTTTCACCGTATGTTTTTGTGCGTACTCTTGGTGTGGTGAGGACATGAGTGTCTGCGGATGAACGCAACTGTCGGGCAGGTGAGTAAGCAGACAGGAGTTGATTGATTGATTGATTTATTGTTGCTTTAGGTCCAGCGGACTCTTCCGAGCCAAATCAGGACCGGACAACCCCCGATCCGCATAAAAGATCTGCTGAAACAACCCCAGTGGGAAAATTGAATGCCCTCCACCGGCCAGTCACTTTACAATAAAGACATCCCACGCGGGGGACGTTTGAGGGTTGACCTCAACTACGCGAACCCCCGGTTACAAAAACAAAATAGAATACAAACATCATTATAAATCATCAACAAAACACATACATATAAAATGCCTATAGTGCTAAATAGTACAATCATAGGAAGCCCTAGTGACCACCCGGCAGAAAGCGTCCAACACTCCCAAGCTGATCCAACAGACCTCATACACAAACAAGGAGTCTTGTCCAGGAAGAGTTTTCAAGAAAAAAGGTAGGTCATTGATCTAGCGAAGAAGAAGATAGTATAGCAGAGTGAAGGACAGAGCAGGAATAGGAAAGAGTAAATGAGGAAGACAGCGACAGTGGAATTTCCATAAAGTGGGGACACTATTTATACTGAAAACCCCCGGCACTCCAACGGGGGTACTGTTGCCGCAGTGAATCTGTCTTGCCTATAAAGGAAAGACAGGTTTTCAACTGTGGCTTTCACTGTTCCCTTTATAGGTTTGAACAATCTACAGTGGCAAGATTGCTCATGACCCCAAGGGGTAGACAGGAGTTGACTAAGATAGGATGGACAGGTATCAGAGAAGAAACTGTGACAGAGAACTGACAGTTTGTAGTCAATGCGTGCTTGGATAGGAAGCCAGTGAAGGGAAAATAGTAGTGGTGTCACATGATCGCGTTTTTTTTTGCTTTCAGTATGAGCCGTGCTGCAGAATTTTGAACCTTTTGTAGTTTATCGATCAAAGATTTAGGGCAGCCCGTGAGTAGGGAGTTACAATAGTCAAGACGAGAGAGAACAAAGGCACACACCAGAGTTTTGGTGGCATATACTGTAAGATACTGACGGATTGAGCTGATTTGGCGAATGGCGGTGTATGCAGAACGACAAACATGTGAAACATGGTTATCAAGGGACATGTCATCAGATATGATGCAACCGAGATTCCTGGCAGAGGATGAGAAAGTAATGTCAGAGTTGCCAACAGAAATAGAAGTAGGACGGGTAGAGTGTGAAGACAATCTAGGATTATGGAATAACAGCGCTTCTGTTTTGTCATCATTCAATTTAAGTTTGTTGTGAGCCATCCATGACCTTACATCAGAAATGCACTGCTGCACGCTCTGGACGGAAGAATGAATCTCGGAAGGACGGGAAGAATTGTACAGCTGTGTATCGTCAGCGAACGACTGGTTATCAATGGCATGATTATCAAGAAGTAACAGCAATGGTCGGGTGTACATCACAAAAAGCACAAGTCCTAAAACACTACCCTGTGGCACACCAAAGATCATTTCTGTCTCATTAGACACGTTGCCATCCACAACAACAGCCTGCTTCCTTTCGAAGAGGTAAGACTGAAACCAATTTAGTACCGACCCAGTGATACCAAAATGAAGCTGAAGAGTTTTAAGCAAAATGTCATGATCTACGGTATCAAACGCTGCAGATAAATCTAGCAGAGTGAGAACTGAAACATTTCCACAGTCCAGAGCGAGCAACAGGTCATTGGTAACTTTTAACAAAGCTGTTTCGGTACTATGAAAAGGTCTGTAAGCCGACTGGTTGGAGCAGATCAAAGAATGTGTATTTAAATATGAAAATAACTGTTTCAAAACAATCTTTTCCAAAATCTTTGACAAAAATGATAGGTTTGACACTGGTCTATAGTTCTGAAGGGTATTCTTGTCTAAACTAGGTTTCTTGAGTAAAGGCTTTACAACAGCAGATTTCATTGATGATGGAACAACACCAGAGGACAGGCTATCATTTATAATGTTGGTTATAGTTGGTAACAGCTGGTCTATGCATTCTACTAACAGAGGGGTAGGAATGGAATCAAGAGAACAAGTTGTAGGCTTTGACTTCAAAATCACATTTCTAATTTCTTGCTCAGACACTGGTTGAAAAACATTAAGTGATGAATCAGTGGCGTATGTATCTCCTCGTAGGTCAGCACAATGAATGGAAGAAGACATAGAATTCAAGCCATCTAATTTTGCCCGAATGTCAACTACTTTACTAGTGAAAAAATCACAGAAAATATTTGGCAGCTGGCATAAAGGGTGTGTAGAAGGCAGAACCGTTTTTCTGTCTTTTCCCTGAAGGCGGTCACACACTCCAAAGAGTTGCTTACTTGTTTGACTAGTTGTGATTTGATTACTAAAGTAACTTGACTTAGCTTGATGCACAATATGCGTGACATACCTTTTTGCCGCGCAATACACCTGCCTAAAAACTGTAAGTCCCGACTTGAGCCATTGTCTTTCAGCTCGGCGCCTCTGTCTTTTCGCCTCGCGAAGCTCAGTTTTAATACCATCGTACCACGGTTCCGAACGACCGACCCTAACCTTGTGGCGGGAGACGGGAGCATGCCTATCCAGCACGGCACTAAGTGTGGCATCCAGCTGTTCCACAGTGGGGCAAAGGGTCGGGGACACTTCCACACTCAGGTCGCGCTTGAAGGCGTCTCTGTCCATGGCGCGAAGGTTACGTGTCTCCCTCAACAAAGCTGGAGGAGAAGGAACTACAACAGTAAGATCGCAGACCACACAAAAGTGATCGGATGACAGCTCCTGAGTAACAATGGTGGATCGCACTACATTATCTTAAGGCCTGTGCATTACCCAGTCAATCACGTGACCACCAGAATGGGTAGGCTGAGAGACAGATTGTTCTAAGCTAAACATGTTTAAAAGGTCAATCATTTTTCTTGTACTAGCTAAATGAGGTTCATTAAAATGAAAGTTTACATCGCCAACAATGAGGTAGGTACCAGACATGTTGTTACAAT
This sequence comes from Oncomelania hupensis, assembly GCA_036898135.1. NCBI lineage: Eukaryota > Metazoa > Mollusca > Gastropoda > Littorinimorpha > Pomatiopsidae > Oncomelania > Oncomelania hupensis. Next base: position 13,478,190 of record CM072521.1, on the reverse strand, counting down.
AGTCTAACATTTCAGGAAACTCATGAAAAAATATCGCATCAGTAAGGTTGTTCTTCTTTTTAGGATATGTTCTATAAATACAAATGAAATGTACATTTTGCTGTGATGTTGACAACGTATTTTGCACAGCTTCAAAGGAAGTGTGAGGGAACGGAAAGTCTACAATGAAGCTCAAATGATTAGACATAGCATCCTTATACACAACAGCCAGACCCCCACCACGGTGAGAGCGAGGGTAAGACTTAGCTGTAAAACCCAAAGGTGCCAGATCTGCACACCTCCCTTCATCCCCAACTAATTTAAACCACGTCTCTTGAATAAACAAGATGTCAATGTGTCTGTCTTTGATGAATTCACTGACTGCAGTGCGTTTTTGAGGAGGACCAAGTGACTGAGCATTAAATGAAGCAACTCGCAGTTCACTGTCAACATTCGACGAAGATGGGGTGGACCGGCGGACTGTGACGAGGTTGCAGGCGTTCGCGCAGCGTAGAATAGGCCTACCATACGGCAGTCGTACATCGGCGGACCACGGCAGCGAGTCGTCGAATGGTTGAGTGCCTACGTTGCAGGCAAGCGAGCAATCAGTGGATAGGCCTACTACCTGAATGCATCATTGTTTTCTTCTTCCACCACGTCTTGTTCGTTTGCGTGGAAGGTCACGGCCAATACAGAAAGATCTCAGGCAACGCACGAGGTCAGGGGTCAAACGAGTAGCTTTCATTGATAAAAGTTGATCGCGTGTGTAGTAGAATTCAACTCGCTCACCTGTAGCAGGGTCAGAATCGTGACCTCGTTGCAACTGCACATGCAAGGTAGGTGAAAGAAAAGATGGCTGATTATGAACACTGTGAATGGAACACAGCTTGGCGATACAGAAAATCCAAAACACCAACATCCTGACGTACGGAGAGACACAAACAGCAGTCCGACAACAAGACCAGTCCATGGGGAACATCCTTGATAACTGACGACAACAAACACGAAGATAAAACAGGTATACAACAGTAAAACTTCGAGAGACCGAACACTCAACCTGTGAGGCGTGTGACCGTGACCCTACATTATTCATCATTCGTTATGTGCGTTATTTGCTTGTAATCCTGGGCGTTTGGCGAGCGTTGAATGTTAGTTCTTTCTCCTCGGCAAGCACAATAAGCAGCAACTCCATCAGACAAATGTGGAAAGAAAAGTCCCCCAAACAAATTGGAGGGAGAAGATCTGGAACAGATTTAAAACCATATCGACTCATTCCATCCTTCCATTAGTCATATAGACATGCTCAAGTGCCAAATCGCCTTTACTTACATTCTGAGCTGACCACTTTCATGCATAACGACTGCACTACAAGGTATCCTGAGATCCACTGTTCATTGCTCACAGATGACTTCTGAGAAAGAAAATTATTCACGCACGAACTGACAAGGCAATACAAAGCCGTATAGTCAGTGGTGCCGAACACAAGCGGCGTACAGTGAAAGATAAAACTGACTCAAGGGGACCCTTCGCCGTTAGAAACCGGCAGCAGTAAAAATGTAATTACTTGCGATTTCGAAGCTGGTACAGGTCAGGTATATCCAAAAGGACACACAGTTTAAAATACTTTTCTTAATCACTTGTGTAATTACTTGCGATTTCGAAGCTGGTACAGGTCAGGTATATCCAAAAGGACACACAGTTTAAATTACTTTTCTTAATCACTTGTGTATGATTCCTAAAGGTGGTAATCAGTATCATTACACGGACAGAGACACAGGATAGCATTCGGTCCAGCTAGTCCGGCTGCTCATGACGTGCTGAATGCGTGTGAATTCTCATATGCATCCCTCTGCCGACCAATCAGCAAGAGGGAGCAATAATTGTAGATTATAGTCATACGACACCATTTATAGGCGACTACTGGTCACATTATCCTGAAGCCAGCAAACCAGTTGATGGCAAATGGAAAATAACATGGTCACATGTTGGTCAATCAGGGATTCAAACCAGGGACCTTTCGGTCACTAGTAAGCCGCTCTACCAACTGAGCTACCCTGCCCCACAGAAGAAAGTGTCTCTATATGTAGTTTCTCTCTCTCTCTCTCTCTCTCTCTCTCTCTCTCTCTCTCTCTCTCTCTCTCTCTCTCACGGTAGCTCGGCGGCTATATGAACGCAGCTTCTAGGTTGTGAGCGCCTCAGCCTAAATTAGCTGCTCGTACACATACGTAAGCCCAATAGTCCAATCCAACAGGCTTTTTGAAAGTAAGTAAATCCTATAAAAATGATTTATATTCTAATTTACTCTTTAAAGTTGTGTTTACAACTGAAGAAAAGTCCCACGGAATCGAAGGGGTATGAATATGTTTATTTTAACTTTTTAAAGCGAACTATTTTTTTATGCGAATGCACTGGGGAACCCCCATTTTTACCGCCCAGATTGTTCCGCATGGTGTTAGGAATGTGCGTACTTGACAATTCAATGGCAGTGTTGATAAACAGGCTGGGAAGTCTCGTCTCTCGTAGGCCTCAGTTACATACTATACATACAGTACTATACTGTACTACGTACGTATGTAGGAGGGTAAAGAAAAGACTTCAGAGCCTGTGGTTGATAGATGCATATAGTATTGGTCATCTTATGGCTGGGTTCAGGCTTGCAGGAGGCAATAGAGACAGTTTATACAGCAAATTCTGCAGTTCACATCATTGCTGTAAAGGCTTATTCTAGGGCAATTAGAGCACATTTAGGAAGCAGCATTGAGTGCAATATTTGTAAGCACTGCCTTCAACATTATTATTATTATTATTATTATTATTATTATTATTATTATTAAATCGTTCTTATATAGCACTTTTCCAGCTCAAGAGCTGCTCAAGGCGCTGGTCGATATAGGATGTAACTCAAGCAGCCCGAGGCGCCAACTTGTAGCCTTTTGGCGCATCGTAATAACGCTCCAGACAACTGAGCACAATCCTGGGCAGCCAGGGATGGGGGAGAAGGACCTAGGTGCATGCTGGGTGTGTTCTTGTCACCGGCACTCACCCGTCTAGGACATGGGCATCAGGATCTTTAAAGTCCGTTATGATGGAATGTATGCGACACAGACTAGAGCTCGGTTTATACTCTCATCCGAAGGAGTAGGAAACCTGAGTAAAGTGTCTCTCCAAGGACACAACACAATGCCCCGGCCTGGGATCAAACCCGGGACCTTCAGATGCGCAAGCCAAAACTCGTGCCCCCCTTGTAATTGCTGTTGCTCCATCCTGACTCTTTGTCCAATGATTACAATCCTAGGAACGAAAACAATGATTGTCAAGAAGAAGAGTCACTTCTACATAATCCTGCATATATTGACATAACAGAGTCTGTTGGCAATGATGACTTGGATGAGGCTGCTGCTCTTTTTGAATCACTGATGCAGGGCAAAACAACAGCAAGAGATGCTACAATACACCAGGACGCATCAAAGCAAAGTTGGAAGATTTCAAACGACAATGTTCAAGTAGAACGAGCAAGCTATGGATTCAATATCAAGAAATGGTACACCTCCTTCGCACAGCAATATAGGCTGAAAGAACTGGAGACTTCAAGCTCCATCTATCTGCTGTTGCCAAAACGTTGCCCTATTTTGCTGCTTCAGGGCACAACCTCTACACCACGTCGGCCAGGCTGTACATACAGCAAATGATGGAGTTGAACAAAATCCAACCAGAAGTCTATCACAATTTCATGGTAGGCCATCACGTGATGAGGAGAAGCGATCGCTATTGGGCTGGTCTGTCGTGTGTTCTGGTGATTGAGCAAACTTTGATGAGGACGCTGAAGTCAAATGGTGGCCTAATTAGAGGATGCGAAATGGGCTAACGACAAAGGTTTGTTTGGCTATGTTGATGGCCCAAGTACCAAAAATGTTACCCATCTATGAACAAGCAAAGGCATGTTTGGGATACATGTAGCCTTTGATCCTGACATGATCCTCTGTGAGACGAAGGAAATGTTCTTGGCCAACTGCGGAAACAAACAGCAGTTTATTCATCTTTTGGCTGAAGCATTCGAGGCAAACAAATTTGTTACATTCCATGCAAAGGGAGATGCAGACTGTATAATTGTCGCCAAAGCTCTAGTATCTGTAAAAGAATCTGCCACTGTTGTTGTCGGAGAAGACACTGACTTGCTAGTTCTACTTCTGCACCATGGGGAACCAGCAATGCATGATGTGTTCTTTACATCAGGTTCCTACAAGAAGACCAAGTTGTGGGACATAAAGGCAAATCAAAAGCGCCTTGGAGCAACAGTCTGTAATAACACATTTTGCCTATGCATTCTGTGGATGCGAAACATCTCATCCCTTCAACATCTCAAAATCACTCACAGTCAAGAAGCTTGATTCAGGAGAGCTCCTTGATGAGGCTAGAGTATTCAATGATAAGATGTCAAGTCATGATGCTGTTGCAGCGGCGGATGAGAGGGTATTTGTTCATATGTACAGTGGAAAACGTTCTGATACCTTGACCAAACTGCGGGTTGTCAAATATCAGCAAAACGTGTCAGCAAGCCATACACAAATCCAAGCTAAAGTGCTCCCCCCAACAGCAGCAGCAGCTGTATTCCATGTCTACAGATCATTCTACCAAGTCTAGGAGTGGGTCTAGACAGAGACCATGGTCTATCACCAGTGGATTGGGGTTGGAAGTTACAGGAGGGCCGGCTACTTCCAATAACAACTAATAAGGCAGCTGCTCCCGATGATATTTTGAATGTTATCCGCTGCTGCTGCAAGAAAGACTGCTCCATTGGCAGATGCAGCTGCAGAAAGCAAGGACTTACGTGCACCACAGCTTGTGGAGAATGCCGTGGGTCAGCTGCACAAATTGTGTGGTTCAGCTGGATGATGAGTCTGATTCTGAGAGCGACTAAGGCAGACCACTTTTATATTCTACTGGAAAACTAATCAATGGCATGGTTATTTTTGTTTTTCTTTATTTCGTGTTAACTAATCCTTTTTCTCTTGTGAATTAGATAGAAGTCGAGTTTTACAATCGAGATCAAGATTTTCACGATCATCAGAATTTCGCATTTATACCGCTATGTTATAATGTTCGTCATTTATAAGGCGCCTTAGCCTAAGGATCAAGGCGCTGGCCGATACAGGATCTAACTCAAACCGTCCGAGACGCCCACCCGCAGCCTTTGGCGCTTGGTATGACGCCCGGACAACTGAGCACAATCCTGGGCAGCCAGGGATGGGGGAGAAGGACCAAGTGCATGCTGGGTGTGTTCTTGTTACCGGCACTCACCCGTCTAGGACATGAGCGTCAGGATCTTTAAAGTCCGTTATGATGGAATGTATGCGACACACAGACTAGACCTCGGTTTATACTCTCATCCGAAGGAGTAGGAAAACAGGAGTAAAGTGTCTTTCCCAGGGACACAACACAATGGCTCGGCCAGGGCTCGAACCCGGGACCTTCAGTTCCTCAAGCCGAAGCACTACCATTAGACCACAGTGCCTCCATGTTAATCAAATTTTAATCTCCAGTCAGAACTAAAACTGACACAGAAAAGGTTGAAACAGATTTTCGGACTGTATATGTCAAGAGCTTTCATTTGACATGCAACATGATATGGTTTTGAATTAAATGTTTATTTCAAGTAATCTCCCTTTGACGTTTTGAAGTGTGAAAAAACATAAGCACCAAAAATCATGTCTCAGACCCCTTTTTTTAACTGGGACTTTTTATAGGTATTTCCTCATTGCTTAAAGAATATTTTTTACTGCATAGCATTTTTATAGGAATTAGTTGCTTATTTGGCTATTTATTTCATTACCGGGACTGGACTACAATTCACCTTCTTTTGCTGCCTGAGGCTATCTGTGCAGAGACTGCAGGCAGACAAAGGAAAATAGCTTGGCGCGAATTGTTACAGACCTGTCTAAGTGCTGTTCTGAACTGCCAGCGTGTACTTCTTGTTGCACAGTCTATGCCTTGGAGGAAAGATTAGATGGAGGCCGCATCGCGCTCTTTCTGCCACTACGGCGATTGAAGCCAGTGGGCGGAGCTTATCCGCCATATTGGTTGAGTCAAAACACCGGTATTTTCGTATACTTGTTATTGTGACTTGCATGATAATGCTGACAAAATTGACAGTCTTTTATTGTTATAAATTGAAAGAAATATAATTTCTTCAAACAAATAAGTTTTGGCTTGTTGAATCAATTAAAAAAAAAAAACAACATAATAATAATAATAATAATAATAATAATAATAATAATAATAATAGCCTAATAATAATAATAATAATAATAATAATAATAATAATAATAATAATAATAATAATAAAGAAAAAGATAGTACAAAAGTCGTAAGTGGACTTGGCCTATCTCGAGTACCTATCACAAGCACCAACAAAATAATGTTTGCAAACATAATGACACATAAACATTATTTCATTATTTAAAAAAGAAGAATTAAACACAGAAAACAAGATTTTAACACCAATGTGTAGGCCTATGTGTGTGTGAAAGAGAGAGAGAGCTAGAGAGGAGAGAGAGAGAGAGAGAGAGAGAGAGAGAGAGAGAGAGAGAGAGAGAGAGAGAAGATGTAAAGATAAATATCCTTTTTATTGAAAATCGATTATATAAATTTATGTTGTTAACGATTATTATTAATATTAAAAATTTTTATGTATTTTTTATGTATTATCTAGTATATCTACTTTAAAAAATTGTAAACATAACTGGGACTTATAGTTATAAGTATCTTGAAGCCGGCATCCCATCGGGGGTAATAATAATAATAATAATAATAATAATAATAATAATCAAGAGTACCAATTTTCCAAAAACATGCAATAATTAAGCATTAAGAAGAGTAACATCTGAAAGTAGCATCAATTTTGCTTACAATGTTTACTGCACCGTATGACAAATCAAGCGTACCAATTTTCTAAGAACATGCATTAATTAAGTATCGAGAATGATAATTCAACATCTGAAAATAGCATCAATTTTGCTTACAATGTTTACTGCACCGGCACATTAATATCACTTAGACATAGACCCAAATTGTACAATATAAACCGAAACTTCAATGAATTAATTTAATGTGTTGCATATCAATATAGTCTTCTGCGAAAGCAACAGCATTTCTCTCTCACTCACCCTCTCTTTCACTCTCCTTCTCTCTCTCTCTGTCTCTCTCTCTCTCTCTCTCTCTCTGTGCAAAAGCATACTTCAACACAACTATTAATATTATTACATCATTCAGCTTAACAAACTTGTAATTACATATGATTCTTTTGTTGATTTCTCTTGTTTAAATGAACACATCTTATTTTTGTGTCTGAATGGTGAGCATGAAAGAAGATACCATACACAGGCTCTAAAGTAGAGACAAGACATAATTGCAGTTGCTTCACTGAATTAAAACAAAAATTATTCTACTGTATAATAATGTTATCTTCTAGAGAAACTGCAACATTAACATTTCTCAATTAAAAAAATTAAAGCAAAGAAAAAGAAAGAGACTTCGAATTTCTCGCGAATGTAGGTCACTGACAAACGAATTAGGCCTACTGAACAAACAAATCAGCAATCAATGTTTAGGCAGTTATTAACTTTACTTTTACAATTTTTATAAATGATTTATCATGATTTTGGCTGAAGACAGCTATTTATTTGGTTGAGATTACTTATGACAGTGTTCCTTGGGCTTGGAGCTGACAAGACACGCTTACACAGTAACACACTACACAGCACAGTACATCGATTCGATTAATCAACGCAAAATTGCTATTATACTTATTTGTGAAAAGTCACGCCTCGTTTTCTATCACGTTGATGTCTGTTTGTACATCCATATGCACAGCAAGCAGCCATCCTGAGTAAAATTTGAACGATTGTACAAGAGAAATATAATTAGTCTGTGTTAGAGAAAGGCATCACTGTTTTGAATCAACCAACATGGCGGCGACGACAGCGTTGTGGCTTCAAGAAAATTCGGTCATGCAGCCTCCATCTAATCTTTCCTCCAAGGTCTATGCACAGGCGGCGGAGGCAGGGGGGGCAGGGGGGCCATGCCCCCCCCCCTAGAAAAATGTTGGAGGGGGCAGCCTTATATATTGCCCCCTCCAATAATTAGTGCTTTTTTTTTTTTTTTTTTTTTGCCAGGGCATTAAAGGATTTTTTTTCTTCAAATGGAATCAAGCAATACAAGTGTTTATTATCATAATCATCATCATCACCCTCTGATTAGTAAGAGAAGTTCGTCCCTTCGTCATCATTTCCTGTCGACGCGTCATAATCGTTAGCCTTAGCGGAGATCAAAGTGACCGACAGTTTTCGACATCGTGCACATCACAGTCGCGTTTTGAAAACTTTAATTTGCTGTCAGTTTTTACAGTCTACCGTTTTCAATATCAGCAATTTTCTCGACTACAAGTGAAGAAGTCAGCAAAATGGCAAATGCTTTGACAATTGGTGTTATTGTTCCTCGTCAAGCATCCCGACAGACTTTCCGTGACAACCAACCTGCGGCCACTCCAGAAGAATATTTCAAGATTAGCATTGCCATTCCTTTCTTAGAACACCTGTCAACCGAATTGGACTCGAGGTTCAAAAATGCTGGTCTAGCAGTTGATGGTCTATGTCTGGTGCCAAGCACTTCAATAGACAACCAGGATGGTTTCATGCAGGTTCCAGAAGGGGTGATGCTGGCAATGTTGTGGGAGTCTGACCTACCAGACAACGCTACCCTTGATGCAGAATACCAACAACGGTGGGTTTGCAAATGGTGAAGTGCTGCTGAGAATGCGACAGCTATCATCCCATCCACGGCATCAGAAGCACTGAAACATTGTGACGGATTTTTTTATCCCAACCTGTTCATCATGCTTTAGAACCTTTGCACCCTACCTGTCACTACTGCCGAGTGTGAGCGTTCAAACAGTCAGTTGCGCAACCTGAAAAACTACCTGCGCTCTACAATGGGGCAACAGAGACTAAATGGACTGGCTTTACTGAAAGTGCACAGGGATGTTGATATTGACTTCAAAGAGGCAGTGAACTGTTTTGCCAGAAGATACAATTCACAAATGGTACTAATGCCGAGGAACCTAGTGCAGCAAGACTGAATTAAGTGAAAGCAGGGCGGTGATGTTCATAAACTACAAGGTAAAGCTTTATACCGTTAACGATCAACAAAAAGTAGTGAATAATAATAGTATAAAAAACATCTCTGCTGATAAATAAATGTGTGTGTGGTTGTTTTTTTAAGGGAGGGACAGAGGATAATTTTTGTACCCCAGAGTTTGTCAGTTCAATTGTTCAAAAAGCTCAAAGTCCCAGACCATCACAGATGGCTTTTTCAAGGTTCAAATTGCACCAGATTGCACCATTTTGCATCCTTGAAAAAAACAAATTTCCGGGGGAGCATGCCCCCGGACCCCACTAGAAGGCTCGGCGCTTCGCGCCTTCGCTGAATCTGTAACCCCCACCCCCACCCTCGACTTTTCCCAGGTCTGACCCTGATGTCAGTGAATAGTGTGTGCCCCCCTCAATCCTGAGCAGCTTCCGCTGCCTGTGCTATGTGTGTTATTTGCTACAGAATTTATATTAACAAGGGATGCTTGGAGACATTTGGTGAAGTTTGCAGCTATTGTTTCAGCTACATAGTGGAGAAGTTTAATGGGTGTCGTGCGTGTAGTTTATTTTTGGTGAATATTATTTTCCTTTCCTAGACTTGCAGTGATCGCAAATTGCACTGTAGTTCAAGTATTTTGAACACGTGGTTTATTCTGTGTTCGATTTGGGATAGCCAAGGTATTAGGGACTGTGTGTGTGTGGTTTTTTTGTGTGAAGAAACTTTAATATGTGTACTTCAAGTTGACGTGATTTTTTAAATGTATCCCTTGCTGGGACTGTGTTTTTAGTGAGTTTTTCGACTGGTGCGTTACTGTTAAATTGTGTGCAACAGGCGCCCAATTCCTTAGATTTTACTGCAGTGTTGTCTTTAATTCATGTGGAAGACCTAGTTTAAGTTGCACTGAAAAGTTTCAGTTAGCTTTTAGTTTATTGCATATATACGGAAGAGGTGGTAGGTAACGAATATCACATTAAAATGGATACTGAATCTCAAATAGCTCATACAGAACAGTATCACAGAGATACATTATGCAGATTGTGTGGAGAAAGATCGAAAAGGCCGAGAGAAAACATACCAAATCATATATTCTCTCGTTCCTTCTCAAGCGCAGTGGATACCTGCACTATACAAAACTACGTACTCGTCCTCGTCATCACCATCACAATCATCATCATTATTATCATAATCTGTGAGTGCTATTTATTTATTCACACAAACAAGACATGAACAAAACACCTTCTCAGACATACTTTTTGTCTGTCTGTGTATTTGTTCATATTTTTCTCACATGCACATAAAATATTTATTGGTCTTTATCCTGCATGGATCGTGAAATGATTGTAAACTTTGTATGTGTTTTGTTTTGTTTTCAATAATCAGTATTTCTTTACTTTCTTTATCGTCTTTGTAGCGTTTGTGAATTCTGCATTATTGTATTTTACCAGTTTTCCTCATTGTGCGTGCCTTGTATCATCCGCATGCTTGTTTTTGTTGTTGTTGTTTTTTTTAAATGAAAACTGTATGTGTGCCTGCTTGCAAGCAGGAGTTTACTTTTGTCTAGTTTGTTGTCAAGGATTCTGAATTCATTTTAAAAAAAAAGAATTTCTATATTGTGGCTTCTGCATTATTTTTTCTGCCCTTTCTATCCCTCTCTTTCCATCGTTTCTCCCCCCCCCCCCCTCTTTCTTCCTTTCTCTCCCTCTCTTCCTTCTGTGACCTCCTTCTCATTCCACCTTTCCTTATTTATTTATTTATTTATTTATTTAATCGTTCTTATATAGCGCTTTTCCAGCTCAAGAGCTGCTCAAGGCGCTGGCCGATACAGGATCTAACTCAAGCCGCCCGAGACGCCCACCCGCAGCCTTTTGGGCGCATGGTCTGACGCCCGGACAACTGAGCACAATCCTGGGCAGCCAGGGATGGGGGAGAAAGACCTAGGTGCATGTTGGGTGTTTTCTTGTCACCGGCACTCACCCGTCTAGGACATGAGCGTCAGGATCTTTAAAGTCCGTTATGATGGAATGTATGCGACACAGACTAGACCTCGGTTTATACTCTCATCCGAAGGAGTAGGAAACGGGAGTAAAGTGTCTTTCCCAGGGACACAACACAATGGCCCGGCCAGGGCTCGAACCCGGGACCTTCCGATCCGCAAGCCGAAGCACTACCATTAGACCACAGTGCCTCCTTCCCTCTCTTTCTTCCTTTCTCTCCCTTCCTCTCTCTCCCTCTTTATTACCTTCTCTTCCCATCTTTCTTCCTTTCTCTCCCTCTTTTTCTCCCTTTCTCACTCTACTAGTCTACCCTCCCCTTCTTTCTTTTTCTTTCCCTTCATATCTTTTTCTCCCTCTTTAATTGTTCTATTCTATAGTGTTTCTTTAATACATATTTTGTAAAACATAGTTTAATACAAGCCTATCTTTTATATCATTCTTCTTTTCAACACAGTTTCTTTCCTTTTTTTTCCCTTTTTCTTCCTAAATCCAATTAAACTAGACTTCTCACAGTTGTTGTTCATGCACTTGATGGCCGGCCAAACACCTTGGGATATGTTATCAACAAGACCTTGTCAGTATACAATGGCAAGTACTGGTATAGTAGGCCTGCGCTGCTGCACTTGAGAAGGCTGCATGCACTGCGATAAAATTTCACTGGGCCTGTGGCTGTGATAGCAGATGAAAAGCGGCCTCTGCTCCCTTTCTCTTTTTTTTTTTTTTTTTTTTTTTTAGTCAGTTTATAGTCCCCTCTCTTCCCGGTAAGGATTTTCAGTAAGGAGACATATTTTTCGCCCTTTCTCTATGGTGGGTGAAGATATTTATAGCTGGCCCGGCTAGGCGACCCAAAAGCTTCGTTTGCGTCAGTGTGCTCTCTCTCGATATTATATATATATATATATTACATTTCAAAGACAAAGGAGTAAATCTCATAATGTTAAAGGAGCGAGTCAAACAATAACTCACATTGCTGGTGCCCCTTCCTCCGATAGAACAGGGACAGCTGGAGCAACACACAGCTGTATTACTTGAATCCATTGCTTCAGCTCTGTTGCATCTGGAGCCTCAATTACATATTCCATTGGACCATCACCTTTCAGCACTAGAGTATTCTCCCTGTCAGGCATTTCCAATGCTGACGTCTCTCTCACCTCATAAATCAACATGCAGAAGAGGCCATTGCGGGGCTTGAGGGCCTGAAACAAATGATAATCTACTGTAATTGTCTTGTCCGACAACAGTTTTTATAAAACAATATAAATTTTATGACAATTCCTGTGGCTAAATTCTTGCCATTTACTGATTTAGAGCATATAGCTGATAGGTTCACCTACTTTCTAAGAATTCGTAAAGGGCACTCCGTGTTGTTTTGGGCAAAAATGGGTTTAACCAAAAATTCACATTATTACATTATTCATTAATCTGGAATGGCAAATGCTGCAAAGCCCATATGACTCACATGCTCCTAATTGAACTTGCAATTTTCTTCATGAAAATAAATGTCAGGAAAAATCAAAACAAAACGGTGGCATTAAAATGCAAAGTAATATTAAATTTGATCTTGTGATGATCTTGACCATGAGATGACCTTGACCTCTAGCTCCAAATTGACATTCATCAAGGCTGGAGATTCCTTCACTGAAAGTTGAATTCCAGCCAATAGCAGTAAGCTATTTTTAGCCATGCCTGCAGGTTACACCATCCTGAACCCAAGCTAAGCATTGTGGCAGTACAAAGAGTACGTGGAACGTATGGCTCATGCTCTCTATTTTGCGCTCTAAAAGTGATCGGTTTATGTGGAATATCGTTTTTATTGTGGCAATCTTTTGCATTTAGTTACTTTCATATATGTGTTTTGTGTTAGCATAAACTAGAACCACGAAATTAATAATTTCATGTGGAATTTCGTTTTTGTTGTGGCAATCTTTTGCATTTAGTTACTTTCATATCTTTGTTTTGTGTTATCATAAACTAGAACCACGAAATCGATTTTGTTTGTGTTATATTTAATTCAATTTGACCGTGTGTAGCTATCCTGTCTGCACTTGAACTGGACGTTTTCCTAGCGTTTGTGTCAATTCTTTCAGAGAATTCAGAAGCAATCCCAAAGCAGATTTGTCAGTAACAGAGATCATGGATGAGATTGATTGAGCATGTTTGGCAAAGTGTTTGAGGCCACCAGCAAAACTCGGTTTGTTCCGATCACACGGGTTGAGAGCCTCATATCGTTTTCTTGCCTCTGGAAATGAGCATCTTTCTCGTATTCTGATTTTTAAAAACCCAGCCTCCCTGATCCAAGCAGGGCAAGACTTTGACGACGCAGGATGATCTACCTTGCAATTATAGCACTTTGGAGCATTACTGCATTGTTCGCATTGGAAATCTCCCACACACTTGAAACAGGTCGGTGTGTTTTTGCATGTCGTGCTACCGTGACCATACCTTTGGCATTTAAAACAACGCAGTAGTGAAGGTACAAATACAGAAACAAGAATGCTTTCATAACAAATGACCACTCTTTTTGGCACTTCAGGTGTGCAAAAAGTCAAAAACAGAGTACTTGTGGGTTCCTTGTTTCTGTCCTTGTCTTTTCACTAGACCTTATGTGCCTCAGTAACTTTCTGCTTAGCCAAGCCATCTTTAATTTCTGTCTCAGTCAGATCATCAAACTGAGAGGACCGCACAACTCCTCCAATGAGTTTGCAGTGACAATTCACACTTACATCAAACACTCAGCTACCTAGCTCCAGCTTGGAGCCATCTCTAGATCAAAGTTGTTCAGAAGTCTTTTCTGTGGGACAGTCCACTAAGAAACTTCCATCACGCAGTCTTTTAATGTCTCTGATCTCTCTGGTTACTCCCTTAAACCACTTTTCCACAACAAAAGGGGAAATCTTTTGGTTTTCCTTGAGCATCCTAACTACCAAGAAGCGTGGCCATGTTTTTAAAAGGCCCGATTCCTTGGCTTGTGCATCTAGTTTCAGTGTCGCTGTCGTGTCAGAGTCGTGTCCAATATCCTTGTCCAGTCCGTCATAGGTTTTCTGTTTTTTGGTTTGTGTTTGTGTGGTCATTGAAGCGTAGGCTCAACAATGGCAGAAATAAACTGTCGCCCTAGGAGAGCTGCAGTGCTAGGGAAAGGACAATGGATGGTTAGTGACGTTCATAGGCCTGGGGCCGCCCCTTATGCCAGACTCCCTGCAATCGCGATTGTAAAATTTTTAGACAGGTCACAACCATCAAGCCTCTGGCCATGCGGGACCAACGCAGGCATACCTGTATGGGAAAGAATTTTGGAGAGAAAGAAGGGATAGAAAGAACCAGTAAGAGAAGAAAAAATAGGGAAAAGCTGCAAAGTTATTGGAAAGGGATTTAGGGTGAAATAGAATATAGGTGAAAGGACTGGAAAGGCAAAGACAAAAGGGAAGAAAAATGGGTGGGCTAGCTTATCGCCCAGCCAGAAAGAGGCTGGGGTCCATCCCCCGCACGCGGAGCGGAGCCCATGGGGACAATATGGGGAGTTATGTATATAAATACATTTAAAGTGGCTGCAAATAAGAATAATTAACAGAATTTTAGGAACTAATGTAGTATTATGCAGTATAGGAATAGAGCAGGATAATAGCTATACTTTTTGTAAAGACGAAAGAGAAAACATTCATATATTCTTTAAGTGCCCGTATGTTCAAGTATTTTGGAAGGAATTTGAAAGGGTCATTAATTCTAAACGCTGTAATTCTGTTGCCTTCCACTTTAGCGAGCATCTGATTATATTTGGCTGTTATAGAAATATAAAATAAAAAAATACTGAACTTAATAATATTATCTATATTTATAGATGTACAATGGAAAAAATGTGTGATAAACGAAGAGAGATAAAAAAAAAGAAAAAGAACACCTCACAGGGAGCTGCTGTCTACCGAAAAATCAACAATGACATCCGAAAAGGCATGCGCACAGCAAAGGAGAACTGGATAGAAGATCAATGCCAGGAAATAGAGAAAAGGTCTGAACAAGAACAACAGCAAGAAGGCCTACCAGACTGTGAAGCGGCTGACAAGTGTTAAACAGCCCAAAGTCTCCACGATCCAAAGCAAGTCTGGCATATGCCTTACAGAAGAACAAGAAGTCTTGGACAGATGGACAGATGGACAGAGTACTGTTCTGACCTTTACAACCATACACCAAATAGAGACCCATCAGTTCTAGCATGTCCCGAGAACAGAGAAGAAGAAATCCTCCCAATTCTCCGGAAAGAAGTTGAGGCAGCAGTGCAAGAAAGGGAAGTCAGCGGGAGTGGACAACATACCTGCGGAACTGCTACAAGCAGGAGGAGAAGCGATGATTGATGCCCTCACTATTATCTGTAACAAGATCTGGCACAGTGGGGAGTGGCCTACACCATGGACCCAGTCGCTTGTCATCACTCTTCCCAAAATAGGTAACCTTCCCAAAATAGGTAACCTTCAGGAGTGTGAAAATTACCGCACCATCAGCCTTATCAGCCATCCCAGCAAGGTCCTCCTGAAAATAATACTCAACAGGTTGAAACCCCAAGCTGAACAAATCAAAGCTGAAGAACAAGCAGGATTCAGGGCAGGGCGAAGTGCCACTGAACAGATTTTCAACCTCAGAATAATCTGTGAGAAATACCTACAGCACCAACAACATCTATATCATGTGTTCATAGACTTCAAGAAGGCGTTTGACCGAGTCTGGCATGCAGCTCTATGCCTATGGGCAACAATGAAAGTGTACAACATCAGCCCTAAAATTATTGAAGTCATCAAAAGCCTGTATGATAAGGCTACCCAGTGCAGTCCTCCATAACAGCGTCATCGGGAACTGGTTCAGAACAACAATCGGTGTGCATCAAGGATGCCTACTCTCTCCAACACTCTTCAACATCTTCCTAGAGCGCATCATGTCATATGCTCTTGCAGATCACGAAGGCACAGTCAGCATAGGGGGTAGAGCAATCTACAATCTTCGTTTTGTGGATGACATTGATGGATTGGCTGGAGAGGAATAAGAACTTGAACAGCTGGTACAGAGGCTTGACACCACCTCCAGAGCTTATGGAATGGAAATAAGTGCAGAGAAGACCAAAATGATGACCAACAACACCAATGGCATCAACACGGTCATCAAAGTCCAAGGCCAATCCCTCAACACGGTGCATAGCTTCAAATATTTGGGAGCCATTGTGTCAGACAATGGGTCCCGACAGGAAGTCCTCTCCAGGATCGCACAAACAACTGCTGCCCTGACAAGGTTGAAGCCCATTTGGAAAGACAGGACCATCAGTCTACATTCCAAAGTAAGACTGCTGCGCTCCCTTGTCATCTCCATCTTCCTATAAAAAAACAGATTCCACTTTATCAGTCATTTATAGCTGTTATAAAACACATATTAGATAGAGAAGTATATAGCTTGTGTACAACTGACACAAGAAAAATGTAAACAAGCATGGCATCCCTATATCCCGCTGTTTGAACGCTTATAATTCTTGAATTGGTTTGTTTGCCTCAATGATTGTTCATTAAGAATTTGTTAAAATAGTACTCCATGACCTCTCTCTCTTTATTTTTCCCTGTCTCAGTGTCTGTGTACAAAAATGTAAACCAAACTTGCTGGAATAGTATATATTGTAAAATTATTGTAATTATAGTACAGACGAAGTTTTCTTTATATCTGATTTCATGACTAATCTGTACTAGTTAAATAATGCAAAATTTTTGGTTTACTTTCAATATTGTGTGCATAATAGTTATGATTGTATTTATCCATGTTCTGTATTAATAATGCTTTGTATTCATGTTTTGGAATTTAAAAAAGGCTGATTATAAAAAAAGGTATTCTTCAAATGCTTTTGAGCTCCTAAAGCTCACAAAGTAGCACATGGAATTGAAAGCCAATATGTCGCACTTTTTGTCCATCTTTGAGAGCAGGCTAATTATCTTTCTTGATGTTTAAAGCAACTTGCATCCCTTGGCTTGTTTTATTCCTTGCTCCTTAAGGGCTGCTGTACTGTGCTAGTCATTTCAGAGAATTTATTATTAATGTTAAAATTATTTGAAAAGCTTTTTCAAATCCTACTTTCGGTAGGCCTTAGCAATTGAGGAGTGTTTCAATTTGCGACTGGCTCTTCCTAATGTGAACTTCTCAACGATATCCATGCAGAACATTCGGACTGCAATTGGTGTAGAAACGTGTAAGGAGAACCAGGCTTTATGTATGCACTTGTAATGCATTTGAGCTCCTTAAGCACATGGATTTGAAAGCCAGTAATGTTACGTCACACTTTTTATCCACCTTCTAGAGCAGGATAATTATCTTTCTTAATATATATATATATATATATATATATATATATATATATATATATATATATATATATATATATATATATATATATATATATATTCAATGTAATATATAACATCACATTGAGTTAAGAAATTATGACCAAGCAGGTAGTTTGAAATCAACTGTATTTTTGCGAGAGGGAGGAGACAGTGGAGGAGGGAGGAAAGGGAGAGTGCTGCAAAATACAAACTTGTAGAACTAGAAAATAAGAGACTTGCAGAATGTCAATTGTTATGTGTACACACCTACATGAATTTGTATTCAGACACACACACACACACACAGAAAGATAGAGATATACAAAAGACAAGGAGTTGATGAAGACAAGAGAGACCTGCGCGACATATGCACATCATGATTTTGTCTTGGTGTATTTTCTGAAATGTTAATCTTATCATCTGTAAGTGTAATGGCCTGTCTTAATTGGAAGGCTCGTAGAGGTTCAAATGTTGTTTTTTTTCAGATCTAGAACATAGGTTCCTGAACCCTGTCCAAAACAAATCAGCAACCTAGGTTCTGGATCTGAGAACCTCCCAAAAAAAGTTTTTGAACGTCCACAAACCTTCCAATTAAGACAAGCCGTAAGGAATGCTTTTCTCTCAAATTTTAAGACAGTCATAAGATATGTTTATATCAAGGAGTATGAACCAAAATGCCAGGATGATTCAAATACCAAAACATATCTACGATTTACAAAGCAATCCATATGATATATAATGTAATATTTTTGCATGATGGGTCAGGATATATTTATTTACCAAGTTTGTACTTGTTTTATGTTTATACTATATTAGTTATGCTCAGTGTTAATTTAAAATTCACAATACTGAAATCATAGAGATTCTCTGGAATGAGGATGCAATGTTTTCAGCTAAATTTATATATGGGCAAAGGTACAAAGGTGCCCAAATTGTTACCTTGCTGTAGTTGTCAGATTCTCAAACAGCATATTTAACATTCCCCCGTCTCCAAAACTGTGTGAAACAATCAATAAATTAATAATCTTTCTGTGTTGATAATTTTTATCGATCAGATCCTTCAATCAAGTTAATTATGTGCGGCTAAAGAGTGAGCGACCGATGCTCGCGAGAGGTAAAGAGTGACATTGAGACTGCCACCAAGACAAGCAAAACCTGACCCAGTCGCAGAGAATGACAGTTGAAACATGTATTCATCGGACTAATGAAATCAGTTCAAGTGCCCATCACCTTTGGCAAACGTGAGGTTGAAGTGGGCATGGTAAATATTTCATAGCATTTTCTCATTGTTATCCCAAAAAGAGCTAAGAAGACAATACAACCACATGATCTGAGGTAAAATCACCAATATAGTCATATGTATATTTTCATTCCCTGGAGAAAAAACTGAATAATGTATTTGAACAAGGTTCAGAAAAGGATTTGAAAAATTTTGACACATAAAAAAGACTTTGTCAAACAAAAAGTTGGTTATTCATTGCTTCCATGGTCCAGAGGACTGCGAAGAGTTGAATCAGGACCACAACTGGGTTGAAAGAGGATTAACCCTTATCTGTATAAAAGATCTGCTAAAACAACCCTAGTGGTAACACTGAAGGCACTCAACCAGCCAGTCACTTTGCAATAAAGGCATCTCACGCAGGGGACGCTGATGCTATATTCTAACTTATCGAACCTCCTTTTACAAAAACAAAATAGAATATAAATATCATTATAAAATATCAACAAAACAATACAATACAATACAATACAATACAACTTTATTCATCTCAAACTGAGCAATTACAATGGCAGCATCAGCACAATTACCAAAAAGAATTAAAAATATTATTACATACACATGAGAAGTAGTCCAATCAAAAAATAGTAAATAAAACAAATAAATAACAAAA
This sequence comes from Oncomelania hupensis, assembly GCA_036898135.1. Taxonomy (NCBI): domain Eukaryota; kingdom Metazoa; phylum Mollusca; class Gastropoda; order Littorinimorpha; family Pomatiopsidae; genus Oncomelania; species Oncomelania hupensis. The sequence continues at coordinate 13,458,837 of CM072521.1, read as the reverse complement.
CATACGGTTAAATACATTATACAATAAACTAGAGGTGAATGTCATAAAAAGTCATAAAAGGTAAACTGCCCCGATATATCACAGATAATAGTTTCTCCGCATAAGCTACAGTACAAGATGTACATCCCAGCAATACAATCCAATACCATACAATACAACACAATACAACACAACACAATACAGCACAAAACAATGCCACACAACTTCATTCCTCTCAAACTGGGCAATACGATTACAAAGGCAGCGTTGGCGCAAAAATAACCAGTAAGAATAAGAATAAAAATTAAAAATGACCTTACGTGCACACGGAGAGTACTCCCAATCAATAAGTAAATGTGCTGTTAAATGCATAAGTAAACTATAAAATGAAATATAACCTATAAAACTGTAAAACAAATATCACAGATAATAGTTTCTAACAGCAAAAATCTCCTCGCTCTCTCTGGAATTATACCCACACTCAACCACTCACACTGCAGCTTATATATATGCATTGTCTATAAAGACACATAATCAATAAAATCAATAATAAATTTAAAAAACAAAAACAAAACACCCTTTTATTACATTGTATAGGCGTTGAGAAGGCGGACAGCAGAGGATACAAATGAGTTTGAATATCTTTTAGTTTTTTAAATGGGTTGAGCAAAACGACGTTTTGAAGGCAGAAGTACAAACTCATCGGCCAAAATATGAACATACATAGAAAATGCCTACATTGCTAAATAATAATATCATAGGAAGCCCTAGTGACCATTTGGCAGAAAGCGTCCAATATTCCCAAGCTGACCCAACAGACCTCATATACAAATGAGGAATTTTGGAAGAGTTTTCAAGAAAAAAGTAAGTGACAGGTCTAGCAAAGAAGATAGTATAGTAGATTGATAGAATTGATTAGGAATGAGAAAGAACAAAAGAGAAAGACAGCAGCAGTGGGAATTTAAAGCACTATATTTCCAGAAAGTGAGAATACTATTTATACAGAAACCCCCGGCACCTCCATGGGGGGTAGAAAAGAGAATGCAGAGTATGAAAATTACACATTAAAATAACAGCACAAAAATTATTTGAGCAAACAGGACATTTTTAATGCACCAACATTTTGTTATGTAGATCTGAACTTGTGTGCATAACATCACCTCATGTCACAAACTAAATCAACTGCAGCAGCACGAATACTGAAATGTAAAACCTACATACATCATGGAAACAATGAAGCAAGTCCTGTTACTACTCTACACACAATTGGAAGCAAATTTGCATTTAAAACCAGGTTATTAGAAGAGCTGGAAAAAAACGTGTACATAGCATTACACATCAGAAAGGGACGTTTGCATTACATCTTGTCAAACACAGTAAAGTCAAGAAACATTGAACCTAAAATTCAACGAACTACTTCTACAGTTCCTGAGGGAAATTTCTAACATGAAAACATCACGTTTGTCATATAAGTACATGAATATTTTGCAGTTAACTTCAAGACTAGTTAAACATCTATTTTTAAAAAAGTGAACACAGCCATAACAAACATAATTTATACAGAAATAAAGCAATACAGTTAGATGCTATCACTTAGGTTCATTTTTCTTCAGATAAACACAAAAAGATTTTTTTTTTAAATACACATTAGAAAGCATTTAATGCTTGTCAAGGATTCAAGAGGTCATAACTTCACGCCGTGACATAGCATTTTTGTGTGGATAAAAACTGAATCGTTTACAAAAAACAGTAGCTGACTTGTCACATTAACAAAGCTCACAATGCTAGACACTCTGGCAAATTCGAATCAACCATGATGGTAACTGGTTTTAAATATAAACATTTTAGTGGTGGAGTACATAACTTCATTACACGAATGGAGTGATGAATGTGTTAAGTGACAGGTTGCATTGAATAAAATAAGTTAAGGTGCCCAAAACTATCCACAACGCCAACAGCTGATATAACATGAACTACAATTGTCAATGAGCAACTTGTCATCCATAGAACAGTTGATAGGCCAAATAATTGTGGACATAACTTCATACAGTGATTCCTTAAGAGAAGACAAGCAGTCAAAAAAAGCTGATCTAAAGTAGAAAATGCACTGATTTATACAAATGCACATAAAGGAGAGTAGTACAAGGTAAAATTAAATTAAAACATGTCCCATTTCACAACCAAGACCTAAAGTCAAAATGGAAGTGGGGTAGAGAGGGAATGGATTTTTTTCAAAATACAAGGATCCACTAACCAAAATGTGAAGAAAAAAACCCAGCAAGGTCAAAACTGGTTAACATTGACCTATTCAACACAGTTGGAAAAAGAGTGCTGGTAAAAACAACAAGCAGACAGCGCTGCTAAATGCTAAGAGTACATAACTTCAAGCTATGACAAGGCCTGTTTTTTTTCCCGTATAGAAATGCAGAAGTAAAAACAAAGAATACATGTACTCCTGAAATCATGAATCTATCACCTGACAAGTGATTTTTTTTTTTAAAACATATCACAAGAGCAATACATAACTTCACAACATCACTGTATACACATATGAAGAAATCTTTTTAAAATGGGATACATTGCTAAGTCAAAACATGAGCAAAGTATACAACAGAAAGCAGTCTTTCAGTATAGATTGGTCAAGATACAAAAGTTCATTTCCATGCAATAATATACACAAGTTTATTTCCTACCAATTTACACCCCAAATGTGAAGTACAACATTCTTTGCACATAGTATACTCGGCCAGAGCTATGGGGACATCTGATTCAGGAAGGAAGTATTCCTGACCACTCTCTGGCCACTTCCAACCTTCTCTGTACTTCTCCAAGTGTCGGCCCCACTTCCAACCTCCTCCATACTTCTCCAAGTGTCGGCCCCAGCTACCATAGTCAGTTACTCTTGTGACCTGTAAGCAGCAAATTATGTTGAATCAGAAAAAATCTCCCAATGCGACCCTTTTAAATGGTGCTTTTTCTTCTTAATTTATATCAAAACTGCATGCAGCAGTGTGGAAAATAACTGGCCATAAAAAACGTATTAGTAATACTTCTCAGCTTCACCACACATTCCCCACAACTTGAAAATGTCTCACAACTAACAAATAACCTGTGCTACAAATTGAGAGGTTCCTCCTTTCTTTGATTCTACATTGACCAATAGGAACTGCTCTGTATGTAACAGAAGGCTATTTAGACCCTGCACTAAGACTTCTCGCCTTAAATAAATAGTTCAGCCTGCGGTAGCCTTTGTAAATTTAAGTCGATGCCAAGCAGACGACGCAAGTCAGTTGTGTGCTAAGCATGTGTACGCTAACGCTGGCTCAGTTAGGCAGTGATCTCATTCAGCTGACTTATGCCCAGAGGCGCCACTTGTAATCTAGTTTTCGCAGGCTTTTGCTGACCACTACACTAGGTAGTTATTCTGTGCCTAACTTTCACACGAGACGGAGCAACGCTTTGAAAGATCGCTAGCAGAAGACTAAAACAGGGATGGGTAAAATTCAAATCAACCAAGTATAGCCACAGCATGACATTGTCAAAAGGGTAAATGATCTATCTTTTGTTTCATCTCGCTTTATTGATATTATTGCTGTATTATGTTTGTGAAGTTTTGCCATGGTTAGAATTGTGAATGTTAGTCAAACTTTGCTTGACCACGTGGCGGACACACAACCGGTTTCGCCACCATGAAGTATCCCCTATGGACCCACTGTTGTTTCTCCTATGTGTATTATTGCAGACCAGTGGCTGTACCGGAGATATGTGTTTAGTTTAGCCATGTGTATACATATATATAAGAATTAGAGTGGAGATTCCAGTTGACCCGGACATAGAAGTTGTTCGTCGCTTATATATATAAGTGGAGCTATCACTGAGGGCTGTTTCTGCCATCAGTGAGACCCTCTGCACACCCTTAGTAAACACGGTGTTGCAGAAATTCGTCTCATATATTGCAGACGAGCAGGCATAGTTGGCCCGAGGCAGGAGGACGACAACTGAGCGTCACCCCTGACATTCGACCTGCAGGGGAGCATCTAGCACTGAGCTACGATAGCCCTATAGTCTACAACCAAGGAGGAGACACCATCACCACACCCAGAGGTGCCAACCTCCTAACCTTCTTGTCAGTATTTACCGACCCGTTTGTCAGTATTTTTTAACACTTGTCAGTATTTTTTTTCTCGCAAAACCCAGCCTACGACATTATAATGACAGGCTTACCTCTGAAATAGCAGGCTATTTTCAGTCCTCTAAAATCACCATGAAAATCAGCTTGTTGAACACACTTGTTTTAATCTAAAATCACCATGAAAATCGAACACTACACTTGTTTTACTTAAAATGAATGATACTGATAGTCTTTCCAATAAAAGCAATGTCAGCAACAAAACAGTTCTATTGTTTCAAGGATTTAGTAGTTGCATTTTTCATAAGTGTTGGAGAAAGTTGTGTATTGTAGCAATCAGTATTTGAATTTCTTGAATTCAACTGCAGCATGGCATTCAATGTCTTACTTCCCATAGTCCCTCTAAAGTCAGTTTTATTTTTTCTAACCAGAGAAAAGACCCTTTTACATGAACAGTTGGACACAGGGATCAGGAGAATCCTCAATATGATCTTGGACAGTAAGCAGAGGTGCCAACCCCCTAATCTTCTTGTCAGTATTTCCGGACCCGTTTGTCAGTATTTTTTCTGAGATGCCTCAACAACCTGCAAGTTACGGTATAGGATAAGAAATAAAGTGAATTACAACACCAGTGCGGATTTATACGCCCTGACGCTGAATCACGAAAACATGTGACGTACTCAGGAGTCGCCAATTTCTACGCTGTTACTATTCGATCCTATCCTATCCCGTAACTCGGAGTTTGTAGGGGCACTACAGATGATCGTTTAACCAGCATGCTCCATCTTTCTCTGTCCTCAGCAACCCTCATGGCTTCGCTCAGTGTCAAACCAGTCCATTCTCAAATGTTGTCCTCCCACCTTTTTCGGTCTCCCTCTTCTGCCTCCTTGCACTGCCTTGCAGGATGGTCTTTGCAAGGTCTGATGATCTGGTGACGTGACCATACCATCGGAGTTTCTGTTTCTTCACCACTGTGAGCAGGTCATCGTGTTGTCCAATGGCTTGTGTGATGGTCTGTTGGATTTCGTCGGTGATATGCTGGGTATAGGAAATGCCCAGAAGTCTTCTATAGCACCTCATCTCCAAGCTTTGTATTCTTCGTTGTAGATCTGCTGTAAGGGTCCATGTTTCGCAAGTGTATAGGAAGATGGAGATGACAAGGGAGCGCAACCTTGGAATGTAGACTGATGGTCCTGTCTTTCCAAATGGGCTTCAACCTTGCCAGGGCAGCAGTTGTTTGTGCGATCCTGGAGGGACTTCCTGTCGGGACCCATTGTCTGATACAATGGCTCCTAAATATTTGAAGCTATGCACTGTGCTGAGGGATTGGCCTTGCTTTGATGTCCGTGTTGATTCTATTGGTTGTTGTTGTCATCATTTTGGTCTTCTCTGCACTTATTTCCATTCAATAGGCTCTGGAGATGGTGTCAACCTCTGTACCAGCAGTTCAAGTTCTTGTTCTTCTCCAGCCAATCCATCAATGTCCTCCACAAACAAAGGTTGGAGATTGCTTTACCCCCTATGTTGACTGTGCCTTCATGATCTGCCAGGGCATCTGAAAGGATGCGCTCTTGGAAGATGTTGAAGAGTGTTGGAGAGAGTAGGCATCCTTGACACACACCGATTGTTGTTCTGAACCAGTTTCTGATGGCACTGTTATGAAGGACTGCACTGGTAGCTTTGGCATACAGGCTTTTGATAACTTCAATAATTTTAGGGCTGATGTTGTACACTCTCATGGTTGCCCACAAAACTGCATTGCAGACTCGGTCAAACACCTTCTTGAAGTCTACAAACACATTATATAGATGATGGTGCTGTAGATATTTCTCACAGATTATCCTGAGGTAGAAAATCTGTTCAGTGGTACTTCACCCTGCCCTGAATCCAACTTGTGCTTCAGCTATGATTTGTTCAGCTTTAGGTTTCAACCTGTTGAATATTATTTTCAGGAGGACCTTGCTGGGATGGCTGTGGAGGCATTTTTGAAAGAGTGATGACAATCGACTGGGTTCATGGTGTAGACCACTCCACACTCTGCCAGATCTTGTTACAAATAATGGTGAGTGCATCAATCTTTTGTTATTGTTATTGCATAAAGTTTTATTCATCAGATTAACATAAGTTGTACTGATAAATCAATCATCAATCATCTCCTCCTGCTTGAAGCAGTTCCGCAGGTATGTTGTCCACTCCCGCTGACTTCCCTTTCTTCAGCGACTGCACTGCTGCCTCAACTTCTCGGAGAATTGGGAGGATTTCTTTTCTCTGTTCTCAGGACATGATAGAACTGATGGGTCTCCGTTTGGTGTGTGGTTGTAAAGGTCAGAGCAGTACTCTGTCCATCTGTCCAAGACTTATTGTCCTTCTGTAAGGCATTTGCCAGACTTTAGATCGAGGAGACCTGGGGCTGTTTAACACTTGTCAGCCGCTTCACAGCCTGGTACGCCTTCTTGCTATTGTTCTTGTTCTGACTGTTCTCTATTTCCTGGCATTAATCTTTTATCAAGTTATCCTTTACTGTGCACATGCCTTTTTGGATGTCATTGTTGATTTTTCAGTAGTCATCAGCTCCCTGTGAAGTGTTCTTTTTCTTTTTCATCTCTCTTCATTTATCACAGATCCAAAAGTTCAGGTGTGATCTACGGCTTCTTCTTTGGCACGTACTTGCCAAGGATCTCAGTGGTGGCATCTGTTACAGCTGAGTTGAAGGTGTTGACATCTACTTCACCAGCCCCCAAAATGAGCAGTGCCCTGTGGGTTCGGGCACTGAATACAATAGACCCAACGTTTCCCGGTGTGTCGTAAGAGGCGACTAACAGGGGTGATGTCAGCATGGCATCACTGAGCGAAAGTCTTCTACACAGAAGTCACCGGTCAGGAAGGAGGAACCTAATGTTACTACAGGTTCAACGACCACGTACTTGGGGCCAAGGCGATCCACACCGTATTCATGGATGTGGCCAACAGCCTGGAGAGGATTGGGCCCTGCCGGGTCTTTTTTGCCCAAGACACACTGCATGATGAATAGAGCCATTCACTCCATACCGGATTGGTTGTCGCCAGGGTCACCAAGGACCGCGCCTTCCGTTGGCCACCAGGACAGAGGTGATAAGTGTGGTACTGATGGACAACTTAGCAAGATCCGCACCAGAAACAACATCGTCATAGGAACCTGGAATGTCAGGATCCTAACTGCAGAAGGAAAATTAGAAGAACTGGCCAACGAGCTGGACCACTATCAATGGAACGTTTTAGGTATCAGCGAACTGCGCTGGAAAGGCCTAGGTGAAACAATGACTGACAAAGGCTACAAACTTTATTTTTGTGGGAGAGATCACAGGCATGAACATGGAGTTAGATTCTTTGTCCACAAGAACATTCTAGCCACTGTCAGTTTCCAGTAGACTCATTACCATCTGTATGAGAGCAGCCCCTTTCAACATCACCATCATCCAGGCCTATGCCCCAACATCAGACTATGATGACAGCGAAGTGGAGGATTTCTATAAAGATCTACAGGCTGTCATTGACCAAATGCCGAAGAAGGACATAGTCATAGTGGAAGGTGACTGGAATGCCAAGGTTGGCCAAGATGTGCACCACAACTGGGGAGACACATGTGAACCCCACTGCAACAACGAGACAAATGACAAGGGTCTGAGACTCTTGGAGTTTGCTAGATACAACAATCTCACACTGGCAAATATGCTTAGTCTCCACAAAAAATCCAGACGATGGACATGGCACAGTCCCGACGGGGAGCATCACAACCAGATTGACTACATCATGGTCAAGAAACGCTTCAGATCAAGCATCAAAAATTGGCAGGACACGCATTTTTCCAGGAGCAGACATCGGAAGTGACGACGATCTCGTGATGCGTGTCCTTCCGGCTCCACTTGAAGAGAGTAAAAACAGCGAAATGCACTAGACTGGCCACAATTGGAGGGAAATTTGCACCACTTTGCACCTACGCTGTTACATGGTTGTTTATTTTATCAATGGCTGATTCAGCCCTGATGCTTGAATCTTGATAAGTGTAACTTATATTTATCCACGCAACCTGTTCACTCAGCAACAAGGCAGGAGTTGTCGTATAAAGTTTTCCAACTTTATTCAGCAAACAACAACTCCATACAAGATCGCTTTCTGAAAATCACTTCAAAGATCATCATCAAAAATCTCCATAAATCAATCACTCTTTGACTACTCAAGCAGACATAGTGCATCACTTATATAGCCTCTCTGCAATCGAGAAAAAGATTTAACATTCCAGCATGACGCAATAACACCCAATCAAAATAAAACGCGTCACTGGAACTATGCACTGTCTTACATCATATAACCTTATTTAGGATAGAAGAATCTCCTAGCTATTACTAGATTTATCGCGAAGCTTCGGTTGATAGTAAACAAGTAGTTCTAGAAAATTCTCAAAATTGACCGACGAAAATTATAAACATTATACAAAGCTTCTTCCAGCAACAACGCAAAATTAAATCAAAGGTAAATATGCTCTGTCATCGCATGCTATGCAAAGCAAAATAATCGGATCTATCGTGCGTATCTCAAACGTAACATACTCATATCTCTTTTTTTTAAATAATTTTTTTTAACGTACCCTTTATACATTTTTACTTTCAGAAATAAAATTGTTATCGATAACCTCTGATACAGTTTCATGACATACCGAACACACTGTTTACGATGTCAAAAAAAAAGTAAAGAAAACCGCTGATCGTCACGTCATTCATCGTCAATTTTCTATTGTTTGACATGGTTTATCGATCCGTCCTTGACGTCAGAATTAAAAACGACCTTTCTAGTACCGGCGACGCCGTTTCAGAACCCTTCTTTGTAAATTTACAAAGACACTTTATTTCATTATGAAAAACAGTGATAGTGAATATTTTTGTTTGTGTATACTTCTAAATAAAAAAATAGTTGATAAAAGTACATGCGCAAGATTTTTGACTACATGGCAGACATGTTGATCACAGTTATGTTGGACAGTTCAGAAGAAACTAGGAATTTGGCGAATTAAAGTGCGCCGTCAATTGTTGCAGACAATCCAGTATTATATAATTTTCTCCCAAAATATGTGAAATTACATGTTTCGGGCCGTTTTGAGCTGCCACATGCGTTGCAATGAGGAACAGTTTTGAAGCTTGCCTAATCAAATGGTATATTTCAGTCATGCTTTCAGTTTTATATCACTTAGTTTTTCCTTCCTAATGTATAAGGGTGTAAAATGACAAGAGTGTGCAGTTCAGCAGCTTCCCTTGAAGTGTATACTGATGGCACCATCTTTCCAAAATTATTTCATTTTCCTTACAATTTATTACTTACAAACAGACAACACTGAACAATATTAGAGAAGGATTATTTTTTACTTTGTAATTTATCACTGTAATTTAGTCATTTATCAAATTGTTTCCTTACTTAACATAAAAATAACTAAAATTGAACACTATATACTAAAAATATGTCTCTTTAGGCTACATCTAGTAAGGCTGACAAAAGCAGCCAAAAGGTCACGACAGCTAATCACAATGACTTGAACCAAACCATTACATACTTTAAAGTAAATTCAACAGCAAAAGTACACAAATGACTACGTCAGCTATGATTCCTACCTTTATTTCATCCTCTGCCACTATCTGCAATTTGAAAAAAAAATGGTCAGGGAGTTTTGGCTTTACAAGTTATGCTGGTGAGCTGCAACAAGGCAATTTCTATTCCTTGTGAAACAATAGTTTGCTGCAAACAGAACAAACAAGTTTTTCTTTCAATTTTTTTTCATTACTGTAGCACAATTTACAATTTTTGGCATCCCCTCAGGTTGTGGAGGTGGGGCAGCACCTTGAGAGCTAGTTTTCTGGAAAAGAGGCACTTCAGTGTCAGGACTAATTCCCCCCTAACTACTTAATCAGCTCCAGTGTAAAATCTGAGAATATTTCTTTGACCTCTCAAACTCTGTTACATCCTTGTGTTTATAGCAAAAATCAATAAAAAGAATATAAGAGTTGACACGCGACACATCCAGAAAATGATACAACAAAATGTTTCCCAATATCTACAAGTCCTCCGCAGAGTTCTGTACTTTCCAATTAAATGATCGCTTTTATCAACTGAAACTTTCTACAATTTTGTGCTGGCGAAATTTAAAGCTCTATCCTATCCTATCCTATCCCGTAACTCGGAGGTCGTAGGGGCACCACAGATGATCGTTTAACCAGTGTACTCCATCTTTCCATGTCCTCAGCAACCCTGATTGTTTCGCTCAGTGTCAAACATTCTCGAATGTTGTCCTCTCACCTCTTTTTTGGTCTCCCTCTTCTTCTACCTCCTTGCACTGTGCCTTGCAGGATGGTCTTTGCAAGACCTGATGATCTGGTGACGTTATTGGACAACACGATGACCTGCTCACAGTGGTGAAAAAATGGAAACTCAGATGGTAGGGCTACGTCACCAGATCTTAAAAGCTCTATACGCACCATTTTACTTTAGACTGCCGGGTGATATATGAATAATTACTTGCATTGCTGTGCATTGTTGACAAAAAAGTTTAAAGTTTGTTGTCTAGCCACTATAAATATAACAAGTTACCAACCCTCAGCCAACCACGGCTGTATATCTCTGCCAGGGGATGGCTTTTCTGTTTAACACACTAGGCCAATTATAGCGCGCAGCGCGGAACCAGCCTCACAGCCTAGCATCCTGCTTCCCGTCTAGTAGCCAACGCTTAACACAGCAGACAAAGCTGGCGGACGACTGATTTCTGACTTTGTCCTATAGAATTGATCATATTATGTGAAATATCGTTTGTATTGTGGTAGTCCTTTTGCATTTTAGTTACTTTCATATCTGTGTTTTGTGTTAGCATAAAGTAAACCTCAACATTCGATTTCGTTTGTGTTATATTTAAGTCGATTTGACCGTGTGTACTGATCGGCCCTTCTCTTTCTTGCATCGAACCGGTTTACGATCTAGTGTATATATGCGTTTTAATTACACATTTAAATCCTTTTTACAATGTTCACCATTTGAAGTCACTTAGTACACAGTTTGAACTTTCTGGTGATGTGGTCGACATTATAACATTGCTTCTTGTGTTTGGCTGATGGCCTCTGTAATTCTAGCGAATTTTAACTTTTTTCTAGCGGTAATGGTGGAAACAATAGGCACACGCACATAATTGTTGCATTGCCGCCGCGCCGCGGCCCTGTACCTACCACTAGCTACCAGTATATAGTGAAGCTTGGTCAGTACACAGTGTGCCCCTTTTGTGAAAGTGACATTTATGATGGTCATTCAATGTACTGTACCTGCATAAACATCATTATAAAATATCAACAAAACACCTACAGTTGCTTGATCAGTGTGCCGTGTTGTGTGACAATGACAGGTATAGTGGTGATTTATTCCGGATATATAACTATCAGCATAATTACAGAATTGTGGGTGAGTACAATAAAAAAATTTTATGTGATGTTTCCTACACGCACTAGGTTATATCGAAAAACACACAACCATTGTACAGTACATGCACTGTACTGCATAGGCATGCCTAAGATATGTTATTAAATGTTGCATATCTCTTCCCTACCTTCTCTCTCTCTCTCTCTCTCTCTCTCTCTCTCTCTCTCTCTCTCTCTCTCTCTCTCTCTCTCTCTCTCTCTCTCTCTCTCTCTCTCTCACACACACACACACAAGTGAATGCATGTCTCCATAGAAGAAAAAAACACGAACACATAACATTTCATTACGTGTTATTTTCCCCTAGTCTTGTAAATTGTTGTACTTTGAACTTTGCTTAAATGTCTCGTTTGTTGCTTTGTTTTGTGAAGTCCTTTTAAACTTGACTGCATTTACTCTTTGTTTGATTGTGTGTTTACATTCAGTTTATTTGTATCACTGTATGTGTCTACTGTGTGTATCATATCGATTGTGTGTGTATGTAGTCTCTCTCTCTCTCTCTCTCTCTCTCTCTCTCTCTCTGGATCTCCTCAGTCTAAGGACATCTGACATTCAACAGTCGTTTTTAAAATACATTCAGTTTCAGCAGGAATTTTTGTTAGGCATAAAATACTTATGCACAGCGAGCAAAAGTAGTTTCTAATAGCGTGAGGAACAATTGGTCTGGCTACATGTACAGCACTGCAATAGGCTTGGTTAAAATATGTATAAGCTCTACAGCTAGCACTAAATGCTTGTGCCATGCGCCAGTACTGCAGTAGTCGATGCTACGGCGAAGGCCACCGTACCGTCTCTCTGAACTGGCTACGGGCGGTTCAGCCAGCGTGCAGGGATCATAAGAGGCAGAACAAGGGTTGTAAATAGCTACCGTCTGAAAGGACCACTTGTTACACTCGGTATGATGTTGGTGTTTTTCTATCAGTATCTGATTCAGCCCCGATGCTTGAATTCCTGATAGTTGTGTAACTCAGATTCGTTTATCCACGCAGCCCGTCCAAACAGCATACAAGTCACAAAGTCGACGTATGAAGTTTTCCACTTTTATTCAGCACACATCAACAACTGCATACAATTCTCAACTCAACTCAACAACTTTCAAATTTACTTTCCAGCTTCACTATCAACAACAATCTCTCCTCCAACAACAGTGCGGCACACAATTTTATAATCTCTCTCTCTTCCGGAACAATTTCGAATACAGTAGAAATGACGCACTGCCACCAATCGAATAAAAGATCGTCATCACTGACTTACGTCAATACATATTTTTATATCTTCCGGAACGACCTCTTGCTTCGACATGTATCGGGAAATTTCTATCAAGAGTAAACACGCAGATCCAGAAAATTCTACAACGATATCGACTAACGAAAATTATCAACGTTATACAAAGCCTCTCCTAACAACAATGCAAACTCAAATCAAAGGTAAATAAACTCCATTATTGAATACTTTGCAAAACGAAACGATTAGATCTATCGTGCGCGCTTGAGACGTACTTTCGTTCGCGTTTCAACGTAACACCACTTATAGACAGGCGTGCAACGCATAGAACCTCTTGGGTTGGGTAAAAGCTATTACCTCTTTGAACAACTGTGGTACACCTTTCCTATTAGCTATCGGTGTACCACATGCAAGCACTTCGTTTTTTAATAAATCTATCAGTAACTGTACGCCAGCGTACAAATTGTCAAAAAAGACCAAGTAACCTTCATAAAAAATTGGCTTGCACAATCGCATAACAACATCATAGGTTAAACCAGATATAGATATTTTTGTGCCTTTACTAGTGTATTCTTCAAAATTAAATGTGTAACCAGTCAGCGAGTCAGCTAAAGTCTATAATTTCACCTCCCACCTTGTTTGGTTTATCCTTTACAAATTGTCTAAAAATAAATCTACCCTTATTTCTCACCATTCTTTCATCCACAGCTAAATTACCACATGGTTGATTAAGCTTTATGCATTTAGCTTTAATGTAATCATGTAGGAACCTCACTTCTCACAATTTATCCTCTTTATGTTCTTCATCATTTTCAGTTCTTGGATTACACACTTTTAGAAAGGATTGTATGGCTTTAAAATGAGAAAATTACATAAAATGTCTAGCCCAAAGACCATGATACAATGTTCAGTAAACCAATACACTGCTTCGTTAGGTGTTTTTACACAAGCCATATAAAATAAGAGAGCAATATAAGTATAGAAGTCATCTGGGATGACGTCATTCCCACCCTGAAAAACAGTAGACTTGCCAGGGCCATGCAGGTGTGCATATTTGTTGGTCCAGTTACAGATGTACATTACAATATCCAAGCGAAGAAAGGCTTGAAGGAAGACTCCGGTGTCATATACCTGTTGACGTCATCTCGGAGCAAACATCGGGCAGAATCACACCAAGAACATTGTGGGGCTTGAACGTGGGTAGGTCAGAAGGGCCTTCGTCCACGTTCTTATAGCCCATGGCACTATAACAAATAAAGAATCAAAAGGCTATTAACATTTATTTCTCGTTTGTAATTCGCTGTTTCAACTGTAGAAGCTATTATTAAACAGGCGAACAGCCCCATATTATTTCCAAAAAAATTACCACAAAAATTTCAATTGCTACACATGGACTATTTTTGCTTCTAGACAACGTTTTTCCATAAGCGAGCATTTTTAAAATGGCGCCGCACGTGTTGACTGCATAACAGCCAATCAAAGTGAAGTTGGCTGAAAGTGAAAGTTACTGTCAATCACACTGATGACACAATACTATCAAATATAAATACTAATTCATATCGACTGCACATAAACATAATTATTCCGTTAAATAACAAGTACACAAATCTTACCAGACTGTGAATGACAAAAACTCCTCCCTTGCTATTTCACCTTTAAACGCATCGCCATTTGCAAATCGAAAGCCCACCACTCTGGCCACCATCTTTTTCTCTTCACAAACAACCTTTTGAGACTGCTACAGAGCACTCTCGGCGAGCATAGGGTTGCGGAGACTTTCCATCAAAATAGTTTTGTAGCGTTATATAGCGCTCTGACTAGACAACTCGGGGCTGGTCTCACAAGTACAAGAGACCGAGCATTGCTATCAGAGGCCACTATGTTGTAAACAAATGATCGCAGCCTCATAACTAGCTTTTCCAATAGTGTTGAATAGGTCAATGTTAACCAGTTATGACCTTTTTCCTTTTTTTTTTTACATTTTGGATAATGGATCCTGGTATTTTAAAAAAAATCCATTCCCTCTCCATCCCGTTTGCATTATCATTTAGGTCTCGTTTGTGAAGTCTGACAACTATCCATTTAATTTTACTCTGTACTACTTTCATTTATGTGTACTTGTATAAGAATAAAAGTCTCCTCTCTGAAAATCCTTATCGGGAAGAGAGGGGACTATAAACTGATTTAAAAAAAAAAAAGTGTACTTGTATAAATCAATGCAATTTTTACTTTACAGGGTTCATACTCAAATTGTTGTAAAAAATTCAAGGAGTTTTCAAGGAGATTTCAAGGAGTTTTTCAAAAAATTCAAGAAGTTTTTAAAAATAGTAAACGCACATAATAATTGATAAACAGTCAAAATAGAGGATAAATCTTTAACCCAGCGGCCAGTGATATCCATAAATTGTTTGCAGTCATGAATCTGATGGTGATACTGATGTTGATATTGATTATGAAATCTACACAAATATTGCATGTCGATGAAGTTGCAGTTATGATGATGATGCAGATACGGAGTCTATACACAAATAATAATTGTGAAACATGTTGTCCTTAGATACAAGTTAGAGAACTGTAAAAAGTCAGAAAGAGGTACCACCACCGGCTAATAATACAGATAAATGAATTTTCAGTTATTTTAGTTTTTTCCATCCCTTCATCAATCTGACGGGAAATCTTCTCCAGCTGGATCTTTATTTCCTTAGATTTGCTCCTCAGTGCATTTGACTGGATTAAACACACAATTGCCTCCAGGCATTTTTACCGATTCATTCAGCAAACACGCGCAGAAAAACGAAGGATGTACTGAAACCGACAACTTTGCGTGCGCGCAGCGAAAGCAAGGGAATGAACAATTTCCAGTGGAGGTTACTTCCCTTATCATTAGCAGACGACAAAAGTTACGATCGTAGAACAGTTGACAACACAAATAATATTATAATTTTTGTTTTATAAATTTTTATTTTGCAATGTTTTTTGTTGTTGAAAATTTGACAATAAGATCTCTAGGTCAAGCAATGGATAGATACACTGGTTGAAATTTCAAGGAGTTTTCAAGGAGCTGAGGCAATTTGGCATTTTTCAAGGAGATTTAGTTTAGTTTTTTAGATTAACGTCCCCGGACACATAAGCGTATAGGGGACGGGTGAAACACCACTTTTTAACTACATTCAAGGAGATTCAAGGGCCCTTGAACAAGACAGAAAATTCAAGGAGATTCAAGGAGGTTCAAGGAGCGTACGAACCCTGCTTTAGATAAGCTTTCTTTAACTCCTTGTCTTCTCTTAAGGAATCACTGTGTGAGGTTATGTCCCTAATTATTTGGCCTATCAACTGTTCTATAGGCAGGTTGCTCATTCACGTTATGTCAACTGTTGACATCGTAGATAGTTTTTGGGCAGCATAACTAATTTTATTAAATGCAAACTGACTTAACAACATTCACCACTTCATTTGTGTGATGAAGTTATGTATTCTACCACTACCATTTTTATATTTAAAACCAGTTATCATGGTTGATTCGAATTTGTCAGTGTCTAGCCTTGTTAGTTTTGTTAATCCAAAAAGTCAGCTACTGTTTTTCATAAACGATTCAGTTTTTATTCATTTATTTATTTTATTTATTTAATCGTTCTTATATAGCGCTTTTCCAGCTCAAGAGCTGCTCAAGGCGCTGGCCGATACAGGATCTAACTCAAGCCGCCCGAGACGCCCACCCGCGGCCTTTGGGCGCATGGTCTGACGCCCGGACAACTGAGCACAATCCTGGGCAGCCAGGGATGGGGGAGAAGGACCTAGGTGCATGCTGGGTGTTTTCTTGTCACCGGCACTCACCCGTCTAGGACATGAGCGTCAGGATCTTTAAAGTCCGTTATGATGGAATGTATGCGACACAGACTAGACCTCGGTTTATACTCTCATCCGAAGGAGTAGGAAAACAGGAGTAAAGTACTAAAGTGTCTTTCCCAGGGACACAACACAATGGCCCGGCCAGGGCTCGAACCCGGGACCTTCCGATCCGCAAGCCGAAGCACTTAGTGTTGTGCACTTAGTTAGTGTTGTGACTGTTGACGTGTTGTCGTGTTGACTAAATTTATCTTTGTTTTACATTTAAATTATAACAATTTTTGATTTTCATAAACTAAGGCATAACTTTATTAGCCTAGGCATTTCGTACCAGCTGATTTGGATTTAGTTTGTCTTTAGGGCTGCTTCAGTGCTTGAAAAGAAAAAGATAACTAACTTCTTTATCAGTTCATTAATGCCATTCACACAAAAGTGTTATGTCAAGGCATGAAGTTATGACCTCTTGAATCCTTGACAAGCATTGCATGCTTTCTAATTTTTTTTTTTAAGGTCTTGTTATTTTTATCCCAAGACAAATGAACTCATAGAGTCATATGATTGCATCTAACTGTATTGCTTTATTTCTGTATAAATTATGTTTGTTATGGCTGTGTTCAAATTTTTTGTATAGATGTTTGACTAGTCTCAAAGTTAGCTGCAAAATATATCCCTGTAAGACACATTTTACTCTGCACTCCTTTCATTTATGTGTGTACTTCTATAAATCAATGCAATTTCTACTTTAGATCAGCTTTCTTTTACTGTCTTCTCTTAAGGAATCACTGTGTGAAGTACTTATGTCCACAATTATTTGACCTATCATCAACCATTCTATAGACGACATGTTGCGCATTGGCAATTGTAGTTCATGTTATGTCAAATGTTGATATCGTTGATAGTTTTTGGAAGCATAACCAGACAGCTTCTACTATAATGAGAGAAGGAAGTCAATGAAAAATCGCAAAACTGGGAGAAAAGAGTTATTCCGCTTGATAGCTGTAAACAGGCAAAATGGAATCTAGCAGGAAAGTGAAAGTAACTGGTGACTGGATAAAGCCTGGAGGCGATTTCTGCAGCGCTGTTAATT
This sequence comes from Oncomelania hupensis, assembly GCA_036898135.1. Lineage (NCBI taxonomy): Eukaryota > Metazoa > Mollusca > Gastropoda > Littorinimorpha > Pomatiopsidae > Oncomelania > Oncomelania hupensis. The sequence goes on along the minus strand of CM072521.1, from coordinate 13,441,090 downwards.
GTACCAATGTTAGAACCAAGTTAAGCTGCAAGGAGAAATCCTTTTTCAGATTTCCTAAAGATGAAGTAGTAATACTATATCAGTGATGGAGATCACGTACAACTGTACATGTTTCGCGTACTGAGTTGGGAAATCATGTAACAAAAATGTAATGAAAGGGTATAAACACGCACAAAGTCAGTACGAAAGGGGTATGAAAACGTAAAGCTAAGTTGCTGGGAGGTATCATCAGGTACAACTATTTCGGTCGTGCGTACAGCTTTCGCTCGATTTGGATCGTGTGCCTGTGCGTCCTGCGCGACCACCTACCACCCTCTCTCCCCCTCCTAATAATTCTGTCGCTTCCAAGAAACAGCCAATCATATGCACGATAATATTCACTATTTTTTCTCGACGCTTTTGATTGGCTATATAAGACTGACAACAACCCAATATTAAACATGGCCGACAAGCAGCGATCTGAGGGGAAGCCGAAGAAAAGGAAAAATAAAGCAGACAAAACTAATTGCTCAAAAAAATTAAAACAAGATGAAGGAAAAGAAAAACACCCTTTTTTTCAGCCTTTGGCTTTGAGTGCTTGGTAAGAGAAGAAAAAGGTGAGCCGCAACCGAGCCCGGCTGAAGAAACTCACACTGATGAATAAGACTTTCCACGCAAAGTGTTTATTACGTATGTTGGTTCCCCCATAAAAAACTGAAAGGGGGTATAAAACCCCCCTTATGTTTGCAATGAGGGTATGAAAACCCCCACATGTTTTGGTTGAGGGTATAAATACCCCTAGCTTAAAAACTTTCTCCATCACTGCTATATAAATAGTAATAGTATAGTAATACTAGTACCTTCTTAGTTACTACAAGTAGCACAGTAGAACTTCCATTCGATTCGTTATTTATTCAAATAAATCATTTGATTTAGGTCTATTATTTGCCATGTGGCAATTTGATCCTTCACAATTCCATTGAATCATTAATTTTATCTTATGTCTGACAGTTAGTGTTGTGACTGTTGACGTGTTGTCGTGTTGACTAAATTTATCTTTGTTTTACATTTAAATTATAACAATTTTTGATTTTCATAAACTAAGGCATAACTTTATTAGCCTAGGCATTTCGTACCAGCTGATTTAGATTTAGTTTGTCTTTAGGGCTGCTTCAGTGCTTGAAAAGAAAAAGATAACTAACTTCTTTATCAGTTCATTAATGCCATATTGTATGCTAGAAAGGTTAGGCTAACACCAGTTAGGCCTACACAATATATTGGTGACCAGTATTTTTAATACAGTCTATAATGATCGGGATCATTTTCGAGACTGTGAGCATTAGCTTTTAATTTTAAAACCACAATCCACAGCACAACAGCAATTGAATCATGATTGTGTATACATTTAAATGTAGACATACAAAACAAAAGTAGTGTGAAATTTAAAACTAGTTACTAGAACATGAATAAATTCAGCATTCTCATGGTAACAGATGGCATTGTAAGTTGTAAATATTGTAGGCCAAATAAACAAGATGCTAATTGTATTTCAGTGTGAAATTGTAACCTTGTTTGAAAACAGATGAATATTATTATCAAAGGATATGTCTTTAGCTTACATAAAAATAGATACTGCATAAAAACATATTAGAATAGGCCATTGAAATCATTACTTCATTGTTGATGATAACTGTGACTGGATTATCCCCGTTGGGGTGCCGGGGGTTTCAGTATAAATAGTATCCCCACTTTCTGGAAATTGAGTGCCTTAAATTCCCACTGTCGCTGTCTTTCTCATTTGCTCTTTCTCATTCCTGCTCTGTTCTATCAATCTGCTATACTATCTTCTTCTTCGCTTGACCAGTCACCTACCTTTTTTCTTGAAAACTCTTCCGGGACAAGACTACTTATTTGTGTATGAGGTCTGTTGGGAATATTGGACGCTTTCTGCCAGGTGGTCACTAGGGCTTCCTATGATGTTATTATTTAGCAATGTAGGCATTTTATATGTGTTTTGTTGATAATATATAATGATGTTTGTATTCTATTTTGTTTTTGTAAACGGGGGTTCGATAAATTAGAGTACAGCCTCAGCGTCCCCTGCGTGGGATGTCTTTATTGTAAAGCGACTGGCTGGTGGAGAGCTTTCAGTTTTACCACTAGGGTTGTTTCAGCAGATCTTTTATGAGGATCAGGGGCTGTCCGGTCCTGATAGTGATGTTTGCCTCTTTGTTTGTGAGAGTTTGTGGGTACTAACCTAAATATATAGATATAATTTGTGACAAAAAAAGATAAACTAAAAATTTTTGTATGAAATTGTTATCACTCATCATCTTGTATTCCTGATTTCCTACTCTTGTGATAATTTTTCCCCCCAACACTTGTGCACTGAATATAGTGTTAAAAGCAAACATTCAGATACAGAAAACTTAGTTACCTTATGAAACATTCTGTATGTATATGCTGTCATTATATTGGTTACAAAAATATAACAATACATTTTTTTAAGACCAAGAAGCTCTCTTTTAAGAGACAATTTAACATGTCCTGACACACACTTAATACATATTTAACATGAGCGTTTCGGACCCACAACTTCAATTTAAGCCACAGAAGGAAAGACACACCACCAGACCTAACATAATAATAAAAGCAAATAAACACACCCAAAGAAGCTAAACAATTATTGTAGTGAATATTAGGCCTACAAATAGTTAAATTTATTCAACTTTGAAGTGCGAAAAGAGGGAGTGGAAACTGCGCTAATAACATGATTATTTTAACAATGCAATTGTAGTTCTTATATTTATTCAATGGAATTTTTAAAGTAAAGAATTTTTAAAAAATGGATTGAAATTGTGTTCCTGAGTGATAGAAATTGGGCGGTATATGAGTGAGCGAGAGGTAGAGTTTGTGCACACACACATTTTTCACCACTTGTTTTATTAAGCCTAGACATGACATCACAGATAATAATAATAATAATAAAAATAATAAAAATAATAATAATAATAATAATAATAATAATAATAATAATAATAATAATAATAATAATAACAACAACAACAATATCAAGATTATTAAGGACAACAATTACAATAAATAATAAGAAGAATAATTAGTAGTAGGTGCAGATATTATTTTAACAATGCTTTGAAGTGCTAAAAACTATTGCACACAATAATATCACATGTGATATTCATTAAAAGTCACTATGCAAACCTTAGAATTCACAGAAGGGTTTATAATGCTATTATTTTACTGCCAAAAATCGAGAGGATTTTGGTTGTGTCAATGACTGAATGAGCGCATTTGATCCTGCCTACAGCCAAACCCAAGGGAAGCAACTCCTGCCTTGTCACTCGAGTTTACATATATACGCTATGAAGCACTTCCGTCTCCCATTATAGTAAGCTGTCTGGCGTAACTAATTTTATTCAATGCAAACTGTCGCTTAACAACATTCACCATTCCATTCGTGTAATGAAGTTATATACTCTACCACTAACATGCGTATATATTTAAAACCAGTTAACACCGTGGTTGATTCAAATTTGTTAGAATGTCTAGCCTTGTTAGCTCTGGTAATCCAACAAGTCAGCTACTGTTGTTTTTTTAAATAAATGATTAAGTTTTTATCCAAACAAAAATGCTATGTCACGGCATGAAGTTATGACCTCTTGAATCCTTGACAAGCATTGTATGCTTTCTAATGTTGTTGTTTTGATCTTTTTGTGTTTACTCAAAGATAAATTAACTTTAATTATAGCGTCTAACGGTATTGCTTCATTTCTGTATAAATTATCTTTGTTATGCCTGTGTTCACATTTTTTAAAATAGATGTTTGACTAGTCTTGAAGTTAACTGCAAAATATTCATGTACCTGTAAGACAAACATGGTGTTTTAATGTTATAAATTTCCCTCAGGTACTGTAGAAGTAGTTTGTTGCATTTCAGGTTAAATACTTGGTGACTTGACTGTCTGACAAGATGTAATGCAAACATCCCTTCCTGATGTGTAATGTTACATACATTTTTTCCCCAGCTCTTCTAATAAACTGATTTTAAATGCAAATTTGCTTCCAAGTGTTCGTAGACTACTAACAGGACTTGCATCATTGTTTCCATGCATTTAGGTTTTAAATTTCAGTATTCATGCTGCTATGGCAGTTGATTTAGTTTGTGACATGAGGTTATGTTATGCACACAAGTTCAGATCTACTTAACAAAATGTTTGTGCTTTAAAAATGTCTTGTTTGCTAAAATACCATTTGTGCTGTTGTGTTAATGTGTTATTTTCATACTCTGCATGCATTCTCTTTTCTTTAGACCAAGTCTTTTTATATGTGTCACAATTTTTCAACTCCTTTTCTGAATCTTGTCATATACAGAACTCAAAACCTACTTCTAAAGACTCAATTCTGCTTAATCTGTCTTCAGGTGAATATATCTTGAAAACCTTTCAAGCTAAAGTGAGGTTACTGATTTATTATATTTTTTACATGGTGAATCAGGAAACCCTGTAGTCTAAAAACGGCCAATAGAATGCCCATGAGTCTCAGAATCAAGACGGTTTCCAGGCCTGTTCCTTGTCAGAAGGACATCTCCGCTGTCAGAGCCATCAGAGGAGGTATCAGGGGAAAAGTACTGAGTTGGGTTCGCGGTCATCAGCAGACATGATGAGGAGAAATTGGTTCAAAAGCACATGTGGAAGTAAACAAAGCACCAAGGCAAGATGGCGTTTAGACGCTAGAGGCCTGACCTCTGGACATTCCCCAATTTTTTTTTTTACATTGTAACTTTCCATCTTATTTTTACATAAAAACTCAAAGAATTTTCTTTTTGACATAATAGCAACTATACAAAATAATTAGATTACGTTTTTATGCTATTGGGTATGCACAACTTCACAAGGCTTCGTGCAAATTTCCCACCGTGACGCATCTATTAAATTCCATCGAAATCAAGAAAGGCAAAAGTTTTAAGAGTTAATGGGGTAAGATAAAATCCAAAATAAACTCACAGCAAAGAGTAACTTGACGTTAACTGTTACTGTATGCATCAAGGAATAATTAAATACTAATCCAATGCTTTAAAAAAAAAACATTTTAACCACTACAAGTATCATTTCCATCTAATTTCATGCTTCCATAAATAACTCGCTAAAGATTAACACCTGCCTTTCACACAAAGCTTTTTTTTAAAAGATATACATAACATATTTTATGTTCAGTTGTTCAGCCGGTCATCTGTATGCCTTGATCCACTTCAGGCATCGATCTAGATACTTATAGTTATACTTTCAAGGCTAGACAAATGGAATAAACTTTATCCCTGTACATCTTTTAGGATATCTGGAGTCAGTTTCGCATGTTCCCCAGCCACAATGTTTTACTGTCTGCATCTTTTGCACAAGGCAGAATATAGCCGAGTCACCACGTTTGTTCTACAAATCAAGAGGCAACTCTTAACGAGCAAAGAGTAGGCTTATTTAAGGAATAGACCTAGAGGGTGCCCTCTGGCGGCTAGAATTGGAACTTGATCCTGTATCGGTCAGTGCCTTGAGCAGCTGTGTACCTAAAAAAGCGCTATATAAGAATTATAAAATAAAATAAATAAATAAATTTACAAAATTTATCCAAATGGCTGGTTTGTGTTAGGAATTCAACTTCACACCTAGACAATGTGTTATATTGAGAGGCGCATCAGTTACAAACATTTTGTTTTGCAAAGCGAGCAATAATAGCATGTATTTATCTTTGATTTGATTCTTGAGCTGTTGCTAAAAAAAAGCTTTGCATAATGATTGTTGGTAGTATTCTTCACTCGATATTGTAGTAACACTATAGCATTGAGAACTTTCTGGAATTATTTGTTTATTATCGATCAAATGTTCGAGATCTATCTCGCAATAGGTAATCATATTTTGGAAATTGTGGAATTTTCTTTGACGTAAGACTGTCTATCCGGTGAATAGTGATCTAGTGGCACAGTGAGTTACTACAGTTAGTCGCCGGTTTCCTATGCCGAAGGTCGAGGGTTTGATTCCCGCAAGCGGCGAACTTACGTGACTTAGGTATGAGACTATTGAGGTCAACAAGGGTTTCTCCGGGCACTCCAGTGTCCTCCAGAATGGTCTTTGCAAGGCCTGATGATCTGGTGACGTGGCCATACCAAATAACCATCGGAGTTTCCGTTTCTTCACCACTGTGAGCAGATCATCGTGTTGTCCAATGGCATGTGTGATGGTCTGTCGGACTTCGTCGTTGGTGATGTGTTGGGTATAGGAAATGCCCAGAAGTCTTCTGTAGCACCTCATCTCCATGCTTTGTATTCTTTGTTGGAGATCTGCTGTGAGGGTCCATGCTTCGCAAGCATATAGGAAGATGGAGATGACAAGGGAGCGCAGCAGTCTTACTTTGGAATGTAGACTGATGGTCCTGTCTTTCCAAATGGGCTTCAACCTTGTCAGGGCAGCAGTTGTTTGTGCGATCCTGGAGAGGACTTCCTGTCGGGACCCATTGTCTGATACAATGGCTCCTAAATATTTGAAGCTATGCAGTGTTGAGGGATTGGCCTTGGACTTTGATGTCTGTGTTGATGCCATTGGTGTTGTTGGTCATCATTTTGGTCTTCTCTGCACTTATTTCCATTCCATAGGCTCTGGAGGTGGTGTCAAGCCTCTGTACCAGCTGTTCAAGTTCTTGTTCCTCTCCAGCCAATCCATCAATGCCATCCGCAAAACGAAGATTTGAGATTGCTCTACCCCCTATGCTGACTGTGCCTTCATGATCTGCAAGAGCATCTGACATGATGTGCTCTAGGAAGATGTTGAAGAGTGTTGGAGAGAGTAGGCATCCTTCACACACACCGATTGTTGTTCTGAACCAGTTCCCGATGGCACTGTTGTGGAAGACTGCACTGGTAGACTTGTCATACAGGCTTTTGATGACTTCAATAATTTTAGGGCTGATGATGTACACTTTCATTGTTGCCCATAGGCATAGAGCTGCATGCCAGACTCTGTCAAACGCCTTCTTGAAGTCTATGAACACATGATATAGATGTTGTTGGTGCTGTAGGTATTTCTCACAGATTATTCTGAGGTTGAAAATCTGTTCAGTGGTACTTTGCACTGCCCTGAATCCTGCTTGTTCTTCAGCTATGATTTGTTCAGCTTGGGGTTTCAACCTGTTGAGTATTATTTTTAGGAGGACCTTGCTGGGGCTGATGGTGCGGTAATTTTCACACTCCTGAAGGTTACCTTTTTTGGGAAGAGTGATGACAAGTGACTGGGTCCATGGTGTAGGCCACTCCCCACTCTGCAATCGCTGAAGAAAGGGAAGTCAGCGGGAGTGGACAACATACCCGCGGAACTGCTACAAGCAGGAGGAGAAGCGCTGATTGATGCCCTCACCACTACCTGTAACAAGATCTGGCAGAGGCCTTCTTGCTGTTGTTCTTTTTCAACTGTTCTCTATTTCCTGGCATTGGTCTTCTATCCAGTTCTCCTTTGCAGTGCGTGTCACGAGAGGCTATTTAGACCCTGCACTACAAATTCTCGTCTTAAATAGTTCAGCCTGTTGTAGCCTGTGTAACATAAAGTCGCTGCCTAGCTGACGACACAAGTCAGTTGTGTGCAAAGCATGTGAAACTAACTCTCGCTAGGATAGGCAGTGACCTCATCCTACCTACATATAGCCACCATCCCCGATAGACAGCGCTCAGATCTCATGAGATTTTCACTGGCTTTTGGCTGACCACACGGTTAGGTAGTCATTCTGTGCCCAACTCTCACACAAGAAGGAGTAACGCTCTGAAAGATCGTTCTAGCAGAAAGACGAAGCAGGTGACGGGTGAAATTCAATTCATCGCAGTATAGCCACAGCCTGACATTGTCAAGAAGGTAAATGATCAATCTTTTTGTTTCATCGTGATTTATTAATAATATTGCTGGATTATGTTTGTGAAGTCTTGCCATGATTCATCATTGTGAATGTATGTAAAACTTAGTGTGACCACGTAGCTAACCCGCGACCGGTTTCCGAAACCATGAGGTAGCCTCTACTGTCCAACTGTTGTTTCTCCTATGTGTATTATTGCAGACCAGTGGCTGTACCGGAGAATGTGTTGTTAATTACTTCTCCATGTGTTTAGTTCAGCCACGATGTATGTATGTGTATGTATAGGAAGTATGTTGGAGATTCCAGTGGAAGCTGATCATCCATTGTTTATAAGTGGAGTGATCACTGAGGGCTGTTTCTGCCATCAGTGAGACCCTCTGCACACCCGTTATAAACAAGGCGTTGCAGAAACTCGTCTTATGTTTTGCAGACGAGCAGGCTTGTTGGTCCGAGGCAGGAAATAGACCATTAAGAGTCAGCCCTGACATTCAGCCTTCAGGGGAACATCGAGCACTGAGCTCCGATCGCCCAATAGTCAACACCAAAGGAGTAGACACCATCAACACACCTCAACGAATCAGCTAAATGAAAGAAGAAACGCACTAACACTGATCTAGAAGGACTGTGCGGTAGTCCACTCTCCTGAAACCAACATTAGGCCAACCACAACAAATAACCCAATGATGAGACAGTAGCAAATATCAAGAACAGTAGCAGCACAGACCCATCAAGGAACGAACTATTCAAAGTGACGTGAACTTGGACATTTAAGTTAATAGAGCGTTTAGAGAATTATGCATATATAGAGTAGAGGAAATAAATGTGATATTTACTGTTAACCATTTCGCTCTCAGCCACGGATCTATCTGCGGTTCAAGGGTTGCCGCATATTAATTAGCGCACTGACCTACATCCCGGTCACGTGATCTCTAAAACTTCCGTGCAAATGGCTGCCCCCACAGTGCATGATTACAGTGCTTTCTCTGCAATTTTTTCATCTTTTTTAATGTGTTTTTTTTTTTTTTGCATTTTTTTAAGCAATTACACATGGAGATTTTGAATATGGCTGCCAGACGCTACACTGCCGAGGAAGTAGCACGAATTCTGTTTGAAACACTGTATATAATAATGGTGATGTTAGTGACGATGAAAGCGTAGCAGACGATGGTGATGTTTATTCTAGCGACCTGTCGGACAAGGATTCAGATAACAGTGATTATCCTAAAAAGGAATACAATCTTCCAAGTACATCAACAGGCAGGGGGCGTGGCAGAGGAAGAGGAGGGAGAGGAGGAAGAAGACAAAATGTTGCATCTGTGAATGTTGTAGATGATTCATATGATAAGCACATCGACAAGCAGTATCCAACATATAATGTGAGTACACAGCTTTCATTCATTGATCATAAAAATAATAACTTTACCATGCTTGCCTGTCTTCTGGAACATGTGATTGCGAACATGTTGTCAGTTTGGCCTCTATAGGCATCCAACCCATATTCCACTTCTAACTTGTTTGCTACAAAACAATAGCAATTTTTGGTTATGTGTAACATATTTCTACACATTTTAGAACAATTTTCATCTGTAAATTATAAGCATTTGTATAAACTATTATTTTTTACAATTACAACCAAAAAAGTATAAAAATGGGTTATCTTCCCCTGCATGGGAGTTTTCCAAAGTTGTCAATTCAAAAATAATGTTTGTTTGATTCCTCATTCATTTTCCATCAAGAATATATATTCCAGTCATTCTTTGCTATTGGAGACTATGGGGGGTTGGTCACATTAAATCGTTTTACAGCCTAACCTATGTATTAAATTATGATATACTTGCATTCACAATAAAGAATATGTATAAAAATCATAAACTATCGGAATCATTTGTTAATTTTAACAAATATTGACATTATATAGGTAGTCAAAGCCCTTCATTGGCTCTTGTCCGCTCGGCAGGTTTGACCCAGTTTTGACTTCACTTTCAACACTTATTATTAATGTAAAACTGCATTAAAACGAACAGTGGCTGTATTCAAATAAAAATTGAAAGCTTTATCTTTACATCTGTGTTGTTTTTAATGCATGTTTATGCGAAAGATTCCGAGAAAACAGCTTTTGAATACGCCCCTATCCGAGCGCTGAATGCCGGTGCGAAAAAGTTGTCAGCGTCGTTTGCTGAGAGGTAGCTCGTTTCAAACGCTAAGCGCTTTGAGATACAGTGGAGTCCGGGTATAACGAATCTCAAGGGGGGGAATTGCGGGTTCGTTACAAGCGGGATTCGCTGTAGAGATTTGTACTGTAAACGGAAGTACACACCGGTGATGAGTACACATCACAACATACAGTACGTAGATCGATCTAGGCCTACGAAGTTTATCAACAATGACCTCATTCAAGGCTATTTATAGCAGCCAATGACAGTTATGACTTCAATGCCTGGTTGACTTATGTACGAACTGGCATGCTTCTGCTGCTATTCGCTATTGGCGATGAGCCAAATGAGGCAAAGTAGGCCAAGGGAATACACACAGTGTTCGTTACAAGCGGAGATTCGTTATTTGCCTAGCTGGATTTGTTCATTATAGGAAGGGATTAAATAGTAAGACAAAGAAGGGAGTGTGTCGGGAAATGGATGGTAGTACGCTAATCGCGGGTGTTCGTTATTCCAAGGTTCGTTATAGGTGGACTCCACTGTCTGTAGTTCATTGGATGGCCTAAAAATAAGAACCAATGAGAAGTTCGGATACTTAGCTTCATTTACATATAAATATGGTGGGCTCTCATGTGTAAAAGTTTTGTTACGAGCCGAACAAAGTGAATAAAGCGGTTTTGATGTCAGTTTGATTTTAACTAGAAGTTTAAAAATTAGCAAGAAATAAAGAGCAGACTTTCCTTTATAAAACTAGGGTATTTATTAATTTGTGCATTACTCTATCGCGGAGCGCTTTGCCGTAGAAAAGTGTACCCAAACGGTGTTTGGGTTTTCTTGCGGCCATGGCCAACTCGTAGGCCTATTCAGCGACACGAGTGCTGAGAGTAGTAGCACACTAGTAGGCCTATAATTTGCCGGCACGCACTGCGAATTTGATGATTTCCCAACTTTGAAGCACCAAAACGGCTGAACATTACATGGGATAGGCCTGAAGAAAATTGGGCTTGGAGTATAACATATGAAGGGGTTACCTGTCAAAAATCAGCTTTCTAGTATCAATATTGGCTTCACTTTGAGACTCCAAAGTTGTCAATTTCTTCAATTCCAAAACGTTGCCAAAAAACACCAACATTCGGCATTTTCAAACATTAATAACTTTTTACCTATTTGTCCTATGGGGGAAAAAAATATACCAATGTGTTCAGAATGAAAAGCTCTTTAAACCTATGTCAGTTTTGTGATGAGGAAATCATTTTTTAAAAATGGCTTTTGACTACCTAATAAATTATACTAGAATAATTGCGGAAAATGAGTCTCAAAAATGGTGGAAAAAATGGGAACGCTGGTACTATGTAAATGCACTCAGATTTATTTGTTGCAACTAATGGTTTAATTTATTCTAATAAAGTCAAATTACACAGGAAACACGGTTTGACAGCATGTTGTGTTGTCTGAACTTAATTAATTGTACACAAAATGTGCGTATCTTGCGTTTCGTCTGTTGTCACACTTCTACTACCGTAACTTGCTTTTCGTAATTTTCTCGATTTCAGTTTCTTGTTATTGTTTGTATGTTCTGATCAATTACAAATGCTTAAATGGTGATATTAGCAGCTCAAAAGCTGTCAGTGTTGTGTTGTTTAAGTTATTTCGACTTATTTGGTTAGCGTAGTCACACATGACATACAGGTTACGTCCGACGTTTGAATTTTGCTAAATATTTTCTAACACGATTATTTGAAACAAGACGCTATTTTTCAAGTACTTTCCCATTTAATACAATGACCTATGATATAGAACAGTGATCGTCCTAGGGATTTGCAAAACCGGTACAACATCACAGTAAACAAACCCACTCGAACGCAAACCGGTAGGCCAGTCACGAAAACCGGTATGACCCATAGTAAAGCTTAATAATGCGTCACTATTTTTGCCACCGAAAATCTGCCGACGAATACAGTGATTAATTTATTGCTCACCGTAAAGCCTACTAACTATAACTGAAACAATGTTTGCCAAAAATAAAAGTAAATAACAGGCCTTTCTTACCTAAACATCTTCGTCTTCACATAAACTTCTTTTATCGCCCGTCTCCCCCCTAGCAAAAAATGAAAAAAGATTTTTACTTCTTCATTATTACTAGCCTATCTGCCACTGTCGCAATACATACTGACGAGCACGAGGAAAGAAAAAATCGAAAAGTGCGCGAGTTTAATTTATCCGTAATCACGATAGCCTTGCGCACGCCAATGTTCATCATTCTGTATTAATTACCTCAAAGAATATGGCAAGGCTACTGAACGCATTCGCAGGCCTCTCATCTACACTCCCTAAATACATAATTAGCGTGGCTGGCTGGCTCTCTCTCTCTCTCTCTCTCTCTCTCTCTCTCTCTCTCTCTCTCTCTCTCTCTCTCTCTCTCTTCATTTCTCTTGTTTTTCTTTCTCTTTTTCTTTATTTTTGAAACCAGTCAAACAAAATAAGAACCGGTAGGCTCTACCAGCTACTGATTTTTCAACCGGTATTTTTATTCTCAAACCGGTAAAATACCGGTAATTTCAGGTTAAATCCATCCCTGTAGAATACAAGATTTTGTCTCTATAGACCACGTCATAAAGCTTTTTCAATGATGTATCACACACACTTTCACCGGAAAAGCAAATTTCTCGTTAGCATTATTTTCATGCTTGTTCTTAGTTATATGCCTTGTCACAGTAACGCAAGTTAAATTATTAACACTACAGGTGTTTTTTGCTGAAAACTTTAAATTATTTACACTATTTATTTGCTGAAAACTACTTATAAAACAAAGAAATGGAATAAATTGTCTTTTCTATACTAATTACCATAAAAAGAGAGGAAGGGACCTTGGTTTGTACGCTTATTAAATCTCACATTGCAGTGTTGGAATGTACTTGATATATATACATTTATTCTTATATATTCTTATATATTCGTATGTATTATCATGCTGACATAAATAAATATCTTAATTTGTATCAGTGTTCTTAAGTTCTGTTTCATTTGACTTTGCGTTGTTTTGTTTTTCCTTGTTAGAATAGAATTATCATTTGTGTTCATGTTCTTATTCCTTGTCACTGTAACGCAAGTTAATTTAAGATTATTAACACTATTTATTTGCTGAAAATAAATGATAAAATAAATAATTGGAATAAATTGTTGTCTTTTCTTCACTAATTACCAGATGCCTTATACTTATACTTAGTAAACTTATTTATGGTGTACCGTAACTTGAGTTACGTTGTCACATAATTGAACCTTTCAAAATCATTATTTTACTTATTCAAGAAAACACAAACTGATACAAAACATAGTAAGGGATGCCTAGTTATTTAAAAAAAAAGTAATTATATAATATAAAAAAATTATTATTATAAATAAATACTTTTTTTTACAAAATATGTCACGCTGTAATGCAAATTACACCTTCACTACTTGCGGACTGTATTTTAGAAACCGAAAGCAGTAGTGATTTACTTTTTATATATTTGAAAAATATACACTTTAAGTTTAATGTTCATTAATGTTCATAATTGTAAGGATATTTTCAACATATTTTACAAAGTTTAAAAATTTGGGTCAATTTCCCACTTATTGTCTCCAATAGCAAAGAATGACTCATTATAATGAGTCATATGCACGTTTACATACATATGAGCCATAACACAAGTTTATTTACTGCAAATTTTTTTGTAAGGTTGGTGTAGTGCTAAGAAAAGTTGCGTCAGACCCAGGTATCAACTGACATCCCATAATGCACCTCTGACATTGTATGCTTAGCTATCAAACAATAGCAATTTGTGGTGATGTGTGAAATATTTCTACACATATTTTTAGAACCATTTTCCAGTGCATATTATTAATTTTTTTTTATTTTTTCAAAATTGCATGTTTTTTTATAATCTTTAAAAAAGTGGGTTATCTTCCTCTGTGTGGGAGTTGTCGGAACATGTCAGTTCAGAAATTATGGTGACTGTATTCCCCATACATTTTCCTTTCAGATTTATATACATTTGCGTATACATTTGACCATTTGTTGATTTTCTGTTAATTTATTAGTAACATTGGTGTTATGTTGAAACGCGAATGGTAGTACGTCGGAAGCGCGCACGATAGATCTAATCGTTTCGTTTTGCAAAGTATTCAATAATGGAGTTTATTTACCTTTGATTTGAGTTTGCATTGTTGTTAGGAGAGGCTTTGTATAACGTTGATAATTTTCGTTAGTCGATATCGTTGTAGAATTTTCTGGATCTGCATGTTTACTCTCGATAGAAATTTCCCGATGCATGTCGAAGCGGGAAGACGTTCAGGAAGAGAGAAGTATGACGTAAGTCAGTGATGACGATCTTTAATTCTGATTGGTTGGTTGTAATGCGTCATTTTCTAGAACAACCTGTCGTCATCCCGAAGGAGAAAAAAAATTATATATTCGATGCTCCGTGTGTTTTGTGAAGTTGTTGATAGTGAAGCTGGAAAGTAAATTTGGAAGTTGTTGTTGAGTTGAGTTGAGAATTGTATGCAGTTGTTGATGTATGCTGAATAAAAGTGGAAAACTTCATACGTCGACTTTGTGACTTGTATGCTGATTGAGCGGGCTGCGTGAATAAACGAATCTGAGTTACACAACTATCAGGAATTCAAGCATCGGGGCTGAATCAGATACTGATAGAAAACTCCATCATCAAACGGAGTGTAACATTTTGGGGGTCAAGCCGCGATTCACGCCATAGCCAAGGGTTCAACTGCTACAACAAGCGAGTCAACGTTACGAGAGGCAGTCATCGAGGGTAGCCACCAACGAGTTGCGTCGAGAGGGGCCAACATACTGGGACTACATCACCGATAGATTCGGGTTGACTGCAAGGGCGTGTAGTCGCTGAAGAGTTGCTTCGTGAGCGAACAACAGATCGGGACTACGTGGCTGCCGCAGGACTACGTCGAGGGACAGTCTCGGAGCTACATCGCCAGTGTTACAGAGAGCGGCAAACGGACGTCGCGTCTACTTCAGCACAGGAGCGTATACATCAACACCAGCGTGGTGCAGCGTCGCATACGAGGACAGCGGGGCCTGCGTCAGCGAAAGCGACTAGTGACAAGCATCAGCGCTACTGCAGAAAGCGTGCTGTTCTAGAACAGTCTAGAAAGGTACAGCACAGTCAAGAACTTTCCAGAAAAAAAGAACTCTACAGTCAAGAACTTTCTAGAAAAAGAACTTTCCAGAAAAGAACTTTCCAGAAGCATCAAGATGGCTGACTTCTGGCAGAAAGGGATTGCACTGAATCTAAAAGGCAAACAGCTGACGGAGTACGTCAAATCCCAGGAGAGAATACAAGAACGAGAATTAGAAGAGCAGCATCGCCATGAAGAAAGAGAATTAGAAGAGAAGCGTCTAGAAAAGGAAGAACAGCGTCGCCGAGAAGAAAGAGAGTTCGAGCTGAAGCGTCTTGAAGGCGAGCGTCAATACCAGCTAGAGTTGGCGCGTATCCAGAACAATCAGCATGCGCCACAAGTCACCAACGACCATACGGCTCCAAAATTGCCAGCATTCGTCGACGAAAAGGACCAGATCGACAGCTATCTGGCGAGGTTCGAAAGGTTCGCCGAAAGCGCTAAATGGCAACGTCAAGACTGGGCGATCATACTCAGCGCACTACTGACGGGGAAGGCGCTCGATGTCTACAGTAGACTGTCGAATAATGACGCCAAAGACTACGACGTTTTGAAAGCGGCCCTATTGCAGTGCTACAACTTTACAGAGAAGGGCTACCGTCAACGCTTTCGTGAATGCCGGCCTTTGTCAGACGAGACACCAAAACAATTTGTGGAGCGCCTGTCATCATATCTACACAAGTGGGTGGAATTATCAGGCAAAGGGAAGACTTACGAGAGTCTCCATGAGCTGATCGTGAGGGAACAATTACTCAACGCCTGCCCTAAGGACCTCGCGATCCACTTGGAAATACAAAAGTTGCAGACGCTAAAAGACGTTGCTGAGGCAGCTGAAAGATATCTCATCGCTCATGGGAAGACCCTGGGGCCACCCAGCGCGACGAAACATTTTCAGAAGACTGGAAACCATGTGAACCAGATCCAGGGGAGCCAGACGAACCAGAAACAGACGGACTCCACGCCTCCTCCCAGGGAAGGGCATTCAAGAGGCTGTTTCACCTGCAACGCTACAGACCACAGAGCGGCTAACTGTCCTCAAAACAAAAGTAGCGGACAGCGGGGCAGTACGGACAATGCAGCGGTGGGCAACCGACAGAGACGTTTCTCCAATCAACGGCAAAACAGTAGATCTGACCATCAAGTGTGCGGCGGGAGCGTCATTCTTCCGAGTGAGACCAAGCGCACAGCTACTCCTGCCGACGTGCAAGAGTGCATGACCGATGGCCAACTTCTCCTTGCCAACGGGAAATCCATCCCCGTTGTCGCCAGCGCAGCTGTGACCGTCCAGAACATGCCAGTTTCCAAGGGACGCGTCGGAAATCATGAAGTGACTGTCTTAAGAGACTCTGGCTGCAGTGGGGTCATCGTCAGAGAAGATTTAATCGCCAAAGAACAGTTCACTGGCGATTCTAAATGGACACTTATGGCCGACAGCAAATGTGTGAGAGCGCCAGTTGCAAAGATTCAAGTCAGCACCCCTTTCTACATAGGCGAAGTCGAAGCGGTTTGCCTGAAGAAGCCGCTGTACGATTTGATGATCGGGAATATCGACAGCGCGAGGCGACCCGACGACCCCGATCCAGAGTGGAGTCCTGCCTCAACTCAACACGTCGAAGTTGTGGAGGAGGATCCATTGCCATTTCCCGATGGAGACCTTACAGAGCTGCTATGGGATAATGTGGCTACTCCGGCTCAGCCCTGCCGACCAGAGATCGTCGGTGCTGTTACTACCAGGGCCCAGTCCAAGAGAGACAAGACGTCTACGCCACTGAAGGTCGCTGACAACTCCAAAGCTGCCATCGTGGACAGAGATAAACTGATCCAGCTCCAGGAAGCTGATAGTACTTTAAACAAGTACAGGAACCGCCAAGACCACGTGACCAAAGGCAGTGGTACGGTCTATTTTGAGGTGGAGGCCAAGATCCTGTACCGAATCTTCCAGCACCCGAGGGTCAACGGAGGGAAACCACTACGTCAAGTATTGGTACCGTTACCCCTAAGGCGCCAGGTGATGGAAGTAGCGCATGACTCAATCATGGGAGGTCACCTGGGTATCAAGACGTCGGATAGAATCCAGGCGGTATTCTACTGGCCAGGACTTCATGCGGACGTCAGCCGTTTCTGCCGATCATGTGACATTTGCCAGAAGACCATACCTCGAGGAAGGGTCCCGAAAGTGCCTATGCAGAGGATGCCTCTGATCAACCGACCTTTCAAGAGGGTGGCCTTAGACTTAATCGGCGAAATAAGACCTCCGAGTGAAGAAGGTCATCGGTGAGTACTGACTTTAGTGGACTATGCGACTCGGTACCCAGAAGCAGTGCCTCTGGTGGACATGTTCAGTAGACTTGGAGTGCCTGAAGAAATTCTGACAGACCTCGGGACGCAGTTCGTCTCTGACTGCATGAAGGAGGTCAACAGACTGCTGAGCATCCGGCATTTGACTACGACACCCTACCATCCGATGTGCAACGGGCTTGTCGAGAAGTTCAATGCTACGCTGAAGTCCACCCTGAAGAAACTGTGCAGCGAGCAGCCCAGACAATGGCATCGCTATATCAACGCCTTACTTTTCGCCTACAGAGAAGTACCGCAGGAGTCCACCGGCTTCTCTCCGTTCGAGCTGCTGTACGGAAGAACCATCCGAGGGCCGATGCACATCCTGAAAGAACTGTGGACGAAAGAAGTAGACACCCCAGAGGTGAAGAACAGCTACCAGTACGTGTTTGAGCTACGGGAGAAGCTGGAGCAGACTCTCGAGATAGCCAGAGAAAACCTGAAGAAGTCCCAGGACTGTGGAAAGCACTACTATGACCGTAGGGCTGTGAACAGGAAGTTCAAACCTGGCAACAAAGTGCTGGTGCTGCTACCTACTGATCATAATAAGTTGCTGATGCAGTGGAAAGGCCCGTACGAAGTGGAGACCGTGGTGGGGATCAACGACTACAAGGTGAAGGTCGGCCCGCATTCCAAGATATACCACGCCAACCTCCTTAAGCTGTACGTGGAAAGGCCATCAGAGACTGTGCATGCAGCAACAGCAGCTGAGATCGATAACAGCTTTGACAGCGAGGAACTGTTGGAACTGGGAGACTTCCACAGCAAAGAAGGCATCGATGATGTTAAGCTAGGACCAGGCTTGACGGAAGGTCAAAAGTTGGAGCTCAAGGACCTTATGGGCGAATTTCCCCATAGCTTCAATGATGTCCCAGGCTCTACAACTTTGGTCGAACATGAAGTCCACACCCAGACCCGGAAGGAGCATCTGCAGACCTTGAGGGAGCTGTTCCACCGTCTCGCAGAAGCCAACCTGACCGTGAGACCCAGCGAATGCATTCTGGGAGCTGACAACGTCGACTGCGTCGGACATCCGACGGAAGAAGAAGACAACGGAGGATGCACTGACTCCAGGAAAGCCCACGTGATCGTCGTCTTTGACCCTGGGCCGATGACAACCGCAACTGACGAGGGCGTCGTTTCCTTGCGGATGAAAAAACATTGACCGTGTAGATAAACTGTGAACATTGACAGTACCCAGAAAGACTTGCAGATGAGAAACATTGACTCTGTGTGAATGAACTGTGAACATTGACAATATCCAGGCAGATTTGAAGATGAAAACCATTGACTCTGTGTGAATGAACTGAGAACGTTGATAGTGTTCAGACAGACTGAAATAAGTTTTAATTCTGAACTTTGTTTGTGCATTACGTTTCAACGTTGTTGAAAGAAATTGGGTAAATTTCTTCTTGAGTGGGGGGTTATGTTACGTTGAAACGCGAATGGTAGTACGTCGGAAGCGCGCACGATAGATCTAATCGTTTAATGAATAAATAAAAATGCTCTTTGAAACAGCAGTGACAAGTAAACTTATTTAAATTTATTATTTGACTTGATTTAGATACGCTGAGTTTGATAAATATTATTTAGCCGAATATAAATTATCGTCAAGCTTAATTTGGTTTCCGTGTTACATTGGACATTATTTTTTAAAATAAGAACCAGATTTTTTTTAATAGAGACCTGTAAGATCTCACTTTTATTTTGTGATTATGTTATAATATTATACACAATTTGTATGTGCAGTAGCTGTTTCAGGTTGTTTCATTTTAAGTATAAAAGAACTTTTAACGATTAAAATTTGTAGAAAATTGATTGACTTGATAATGTATCAATAGATAAACTTCTTTACTAATGTAAACATTTCTTTTTAATCTTATATCTATTTGATAGCAAATCTCTTTATAAATAAAGATTCTTTGCCAACTTTATATTGTTGGTTTTTAAGTACTATTTGGTTTCCGTGTTACATTGGACATTTCGTTGAGTGTGTACACTAAAGGTCTGACTACATGCATATAAGGTCAAAACTTAGAGAACTTCTAACCTGCATGGCATGATCACACACATACATATATATATCTTTCAAATAAACCACAAAATGTATGTATTTGACAACTTTTATTTTTGGGCACCCATGTCACAAAAAGTGAACCAACTTTGTAGACAGAGCCATAAGCATGAGATTGGATGAAGTGAAAAAAACAACTGAAAATGGCTGGGGTCCAGAAGCCCCCCGTGCGAAGAAAAAAAATTGCAATTTCCTAATCCTAGCCATTTAGGTAGGTGGCCTCTCCTGGAAGGTGGCATCAACTTTAGTAAAATATTTATTTTTAATAAAATCTGATTTGGAAAACAAAAATAACAATATTTTTAACATTTTAAGAAAACTGCATTTTAATGCTTGTTATTCATGTGTACGTGTTTGCATCTTGGGTTAAAAAAAAGAATAGTGAAAGTGAGAAAAAGAAAAGAATATACAGTGGAACCTCTCACAACGACCCCCCTCTATAACGACTCCCCCGCTACAATGACCCATTTTATTTTAACCGATGTATTTCCTTATATTGCTGTCATCAGTATAGCGACTCCCTCGCTATAACGTCTAACGACCGATCTTTGCAGACCGTATAGCGACTTTCTCGGCATGACTGCACAATAAAAACTGCCTACGATCTTGTTCAGCACAGTCAGACAGGTACCTATATGTGACACGCCAGCCGATAAAGTAATCTTCTATAAGTTTGACGTCATCTTGTAACGTCACATTCTAGATTCTACTTGTTTGGGGTTTGCATTTCACTTTATTCACATCACGAGCGCGGCACTGAGAAGAAGCAAAGAAAGCGTGATGGGATGATGGAGTCTACAAAGAAAATAAAATTTTTATCTCTGGAAGATCGAGTTAATGTTGTAAACAGACACAAAAAGGAGAAACTGCCATTGCAATCGCAAAGAGTCTTAAAGTTGGGAAAACACAAATTCAAGGAATTATCCGAGACAAAGATGACATTCTTAAAAGGTGGGAAAGTGGTGATAATGCCGATCGTACGCGATCAAAACGGAGGAAGACAACATACTCGGAAGTAAATGAGAAAGTTTGGGATTGGTTTCTGGATGCTAGAAGAAAGAATATTTCGATCACTGGCAAATTGATTCAAGAAAAGGCCATTATGCTCTCTGTAAAGACCCCTCTCTATAAAGACCCCTCTCTATAAAGACCGATTTTTGGCAACATTTTCAAGGTCGTTGTAGAGAGGTTCCACTGAAAAAACAAAACCACATTTTCTTCTTTTTCAGTAATACTAATATATTAATATACTCAGTACACAATGCATGGTAAAATGGATTTAAAGTGATAGAACTTTATTTCTTGAAAGAAAAAACTGTTAAGAATTACTGTGGTGCTCTCACCTGTAAGATTACAAACCAACTGTACTGTCGTTAGAAGAATAATATGCATTTGATTAATATAAGACATGTTTCACGGTTCGCCAGTACTTTGTAATAGTGTGTACAATAACAACTTTTTCTATGAACTGATGTAAATATTTCTTATTTGTCCAATTTAGTACGTTTATATACCATGTTGGCAATACATTTTAATTAGAATATGTTTTAGAAAAAAAATGTTTTAATAAAATATTGATAAATTATCAGTAACAAACGGATGAATTCAGACAGACTCTATTTCCTTTTGTGTTACAGTACCTCGTGTTTGCATAAGAAAAAAATATAAAAAAGCTTAAAACAAATAAACCTGGAATGGATGCAATGCGTGTTTATTATGCATAAATTATAAAAGTCTACTCTGCAACACGTTTTAAATAAAGTTTAAATATAGAAAAAGTTAGTTGAAACAAATTTCTTCGCAAACCGGAAATTGTCTGTCTGAGGAAAGCGTCACGTCGAAGCTTCGTTTGAGAGGTTTATTTTTTATATAATTACATATTTCGAGCCTATAAATGGGTTATATTATCAAAATAACTTGTAATAGAAGTAATTTGTTGATGAAAAATGTGCGCTGAACCAGATGGACGATTTTTTTCATCGTAAGAGTCAACAGTGAGGGTATGAGGAGGTTTGCGCGAAAGCATTAATGGAAGAGAGAATTGCATGAGGGTTTGAATGTGAATGAGTGTTGGGATAAGATAAAGAGGATGCTGAAAGAGGCCAAAGAAATGTTCATACCATTGAGAAAGTTTAAAGTACATGATGGAGGGGGCAAAAAAACGAATATTCCACCAGACATGCATGACAAGATTAGACATAAAAGACGAGCCTTTAAGATGTATAAAAAATACCCTACTAAAGCTAATTACGATGCCTATGCAAAGTCTCGTAACCAGGTGAAATGGTTGTCTCGTAAGTTGGTGATGGCAAAGGAAATGTATCTGGCAAAAGAAGCTAAAAACAATCCAAAATGTTTTTATCAATATGTTTCGGACAAAACCAAGCCTAGAGAGACTGTCTCTAATCTATTAAAGTGCGACTGCACACTGACGAAGACAGACCTCGAGAAAGCAGAGACCCTAAATGAGTTTTTTGCTAGTGTGTTTACACTGGAAGATGAAGAAAATGTGCCGAACTTTGACTGTGATATGAATCTAAAACTGGATGTCATTAATGTTAGTGAAGAGCAGATGAGTAAGGCCCTGTTGCAGTTGAAAATTAATAAGTCACCGGGACCAGATGAAATTAATCCTCGGGTGCTTAAAGAATTAGCAAATGAATTGGCTTTGCCTCTCAAGTTACTTTTTGATAGAACAATGAGGGATGGCATGATACCTGATGAGTGGAAGGAAGCAGAGGTTAAACCCATCTATAAGAAGGGAGACAAAAGTTTACCGGGTAATTATCGTCCTGTTAGCCTCACCTCGGTTGTCTGTAAGGTATTTGAGGGATTCGTCAGAGATGCACTGTGCTCTCACCTTGTCGAGAATGGCCTTCTGCATGATGACCAGTTTGGCTTTTCCAAGGGTAGGTCATGTGTCACTCAGCTGTTGGTGACAATAAATGACTGGATGTCCTCCTTGGATGAAGGCCACCCAGTCGACGCTGTATATCTTGACCTTAGGAAGGCATTCGATACTGTACCACATCGCAGACTTTTACAGAAACTAAAAGGTTATGGCATAAGTGGCAGCCCACTTGCATGGATAATGAGTTTCTTGACTGACAGGACCCAGTACGTGACTGTTAACGGTAACAGCTCTGACAAAATAAGTGTTACAAGCGGTGTCCCTCAGGGGAGCGTGTTGGGGCCGACATTATTTATATATTTCATAAACGACATGCCAGAGAATGTAGAGTGTGACATAAAGATATTTGCTGATGACACAAAGGCATATACAGAGGTTGATGAAAGTGAGGAGTCTAAGGAGAGAATGCAGCAATGCATTGACAAATTGGTTGAATGGATGGAGACATGGCTACTTAAATTTAACAGTGAAAAATGTAAGGTGTTACATTTGGGCAAAAATAATCCCCAGCATGAGTACTGATGCCAGGGGGGTGGGTCGTGGACCCTCATTAAGATTGATTATGAGGGCCAAAGGCTTTTAGCCTGCACGCCGAACTATGCTATGCTATGCTATGCTATGCTAAAGAGTACATGTGCTGAATTTTATGTACAGATTTCAAGTTATGATATAGGGCCTATTTTATAATACCCCTATCTTTTTCTGACCATTTCTTTTATATTTGATTTCTTTTTAATTATTTCATAGTGTTGAGAAATTTTAATGTTTCTTTTTTGTTTTTGTTTTTTAACATTTTTTATGTTTTCACTACAACCAGCAGCGGCAAGTGAACAATATAAAAAACATTACAATTACAAACATAATTTATATTGGCTACCAGTTCCTGAACGCATAAAATACAAGATAGCTTGCCTTTTTTTCTCTGTTTTTACACACAGCTCCTGCTTATATTTCTGATATTTTATCCATCTACACCCCTTCTCGAACTCTGCGATCTTCTGCTGAGACGCGTCTTCTTAGACAGAACCGCTTCAACGGACAATCACATGGTTACCGCTCTCTACCTGTCTTTGGTCCTCAACTCTGGAATTCCCTTCCATACAACATTAGATATTCTTCCTCCATTTCCTCTTTTAAATCACAGTGTAGGCAGGTGTGTGTGCTTGTGTTTTTCATTGTTGTTCAACTGTATTTTGTACATGTATTATGTATCTTTTGTCCAGTTTTGTCTGTCTTGTCTTCCCATCCCCCCAACCCATTGCGCGCCTTGATCCTTAGGCTAAGGCGTCTTACAAATGACGAACATTATTATTATTATTATTATTATTATATTAATGTTGCTCAAGTTATTTAACATTATTATCTTCTTTTTGTCTTGTAAATTGTATGCATTTGACTTTAAAATCTTTTTACCATTAGTTTGTGTGGTTAACATGTTAAAATATTTTTTTGGCCAAGACGTCATTTTTCAGATTTGGGGGGTTGGGGTAGGCAAAACCGTTTTTGGAAAGTTAAAATTTACCTAAATTCATTACATGTTGTCAATATTGTTTCTATAATAATAGCTTTATTAGTTAAAGTGAATTGTGTTGCAGTTTTACTTTCTATGTTTTGTATAGAAAGAGTTAAGAAAGTTATTTTTAAAAAATAACGTCAGTAACAGAAACAGTACTCAATAGCTCACATACATTTAAATAAAGACTGTTAACTTATCTCTTATGGCTTAGTTTGATTACTAGTACCATATTTTTTAATAAACAATGTCTGTTTTGATATTAGGAGCACTATTATATGAACAATAAAATACTGAAACATTTTTCATACTTTTTCAGAAAATTTAGGTATATCGCGTTATGAGGCATATTTTATATTGAAAAAAATGTAAACCTATAATTTTTTTCATTGTTTTGTGTTGAAATAAAGTTGAACTTTGATTTAAAACCTATTTCAAATGTCTGGGATGAAAATAATTTTTTGGCAAGAGTGTGTGAAAATGTGAAATGTCTGTGTACAATACCGTGAAACATGTCATAAATAAAGTCACTGCATCTTTCTGTTTGATACATTATGCATACAAAAAACAACAACTAGCATCTCACTTCAAAGTCACTAAATCTTTCTGCTCGATACAGAAGTACAGTGAAGTCCGGGTATAACGAATCTCAAGGGGGGGAATTTCGGGTTCGTTACAAGCGGGATTCGCTGTAGAGATTTGTACTGTAAACGGAAGTACACACCGGTGATGAGTACACATCACAACATACAGTACGTAGATCGATCTAGGCCTACGAAGTTTATCAACAATGACTTCATTCAAGGCTATTTATAGCAGCCAATGACAGTTATGACTTCAAGGCCTGGTTGACCTATACATGTACGAACTGGCATGCTTCTGCTGCTGTTCGTTATTGGCGATGAGCCAATTGAGTCAAAGTAGGCCAAGGGAATACGCAAAGGGTTCGTTACAAGCGGAGATTCGTTATTTGCCTAGCTGGATTTGTTCGTTATAGGAAGGGATTAAATAGTAAGACAAAGAAGGGAGTGTGTCGGGAAATGGATGGTAGTACGCTAATCGCGGGTGTTCGTTATTCCAAGGTTCGTTATAGGTGGACTCCACTGTACATAAAAAACCGCATCTCACTTTAAAGTCACTATATCTTACATAAAAAACCAGCATCTCACGTCAGTCACTTCATCTTTGTGCTTGATACAGCATCAGATGTACATTAAAAAAACCTAGCAAATCACATTTCATCTTGCTATTTGACTAGCAATAGTAGCATCTCACTTAAAATTAGATGCGGAAGACAAACGGCTGAACGAAAGAGAAGTAAGGTTAGCTTTAGCTGACCGGTTTCCGGTTATTCATTGAGACCATACGTAGGCCTTCCAACACAGACAAAGTGGAGATTGAACAAAATGAGAATTAACTCTGTGTTGAGATGACAATCGGCCGTTAAGAAATAACCCATGTATCCCTCATCTGAGGAGTGATGGCTGGCTCTCTGCGATTTCAGACCTCACCCCCCTCAAAATAATTTCTCAACGGATTTACACTGATCTCAGAAATGGTGCCTGGCATGTTTAAAAAACAGGATTTCAGGTTTTAACCGGAGAAATCTCATGCCTGATGTATTAAGATTAGTCATAGGGTGATTACACTACTCACTAGCCGATCCCCGCAGACGAAAGACAACTGTGCATTCCATTGTGCAGAGCCCAGCAACAATAGACCTACCGTCACAGTGACCATTTGGCAGAGAAAGTGTTCAATATTCCCAAGCTGATCCAATACACCCCACACACAAATGAGTTTTGTCCCGGAAGAGTTCTCCAGGAAAAAGGTAGGTGACTGGTCTAGCGAAGAAGAAGATAGTATAGGCCTAGATAGAACAGAATAGGAATGAGAAAGAACAAAGGAGAAAGACAGCGCCAGTGTGAATTTAAAGCACTAAATTTCCAGAAAGTGGGGATACTATTTATACTGAAACCCCAGCACTCCCACAGGGGAATATGTTTGAGTGATGAATGTGTTGTTTATTCTGTATGTCTGCAACATGTGAGCATATGTTGGTTACAGATAGTCGCTTTCTTAGGAATATAGCATCCAATATTATTATTATTATTATTATATTATTGAGTTTTACTTCGATTGGGTGTTGATCTCGTCATTCTGGATTGTTAAGAACTTTTCTATATCGGATAGCGCAGTGGTTGGAGCACTCGCTACTGTGTCGCAAGTTAAGCACCGTCCAGTGCGGTTAGCACTTGGATGGGTGACCGCAAAAACGTAAAGCGACACATAACGCCCCCAGTTGACTCAACTGTGGCTGAGTACCTACTCTCTTAAGGGTGGGGAAGGTAAAGCAGCGAGGGAGAGAGATGTGCATCACCCTCATTACGCTGGCCCAAGATAAGTGCGATCTCCAACATCACCCTCCCCTACGGCCACAAGGCTATGGGACTACCTTTACCTAATGCACTGTCTGCTTGCGAGGTGTTTTCTGGAAAGCGATTTGGATGCATTTGTTGATGTTTGCTAAATAAAGTTGGAAAATTTTGTATGACTCCTGCTTTGTTATTGAGTGAACGGGCTGAATTGACAATTATTCGTGTAACACTTACCTTGGGTGGCATGTAGAACTCCAGCAAGTAACCTCCAGGTGCTTTCACAAGAACAAGACGTGTTTTTTCCCATCGTGCTTTTCCACGTGTGTCATCGCCTGGTTGCAGCACGTTCACAATGCCCTCCTTCTTTACCCTGAAGTCATCACCACGAGAACGGTCTCCCTTTTTATCTTTATGTTTTATGTGTTTGGGCCGTACTTGGTTGTGATGATGGTGTCCATCTCCTCCACTACCAACTTCGTGTTCATCAGAAGTCTGCTTGAAGATCCTAGATTTTCTAATATTTTTGAAGGAAAATCTGCGTAATATGCCTTTATGAGTTTTCCGTGCTGGACTGACTCCCCTCTCAGGGCTACTATCTTGGTCAGCATAATCGTCCGTTTCGCCATTACATCGTTCCCTTGTAGCCCCTGTTGTTGATGATCGATGGACTTCGGGGACCGAGTTGCTGTGTTGTGAACTGCTATTATTTACTTCCGCAAACGAATCGCCAGAGGTGAACGACGACCGCTTTAGTTCATACTCAAAATGACGCAAGAAGAACTCGGTAAATTTTTGGGCATAATCATAAGGATCCTTGGATCTGCCAACTCCAGGCGTGTTTCTATCAAATGCAAGGAAATCTTTTACAAAATTCTGAGCCGAACTTGAAGCGTGTCTTTCGCAAAAATCAGTGGTGGCGAGCTCCCCCGCTTTCTCTCCGTTCAGTAAGCTAGCCATTAAGTGCTCATTGACACTCACATTCTTGCCCCCTTGGATAATTAAATACTAAGATGGGCTGGTATGAACTTAACCACCAAACTCTATAATATACAGTCCACAGTAATTGAACACGGAAAGCTCTCTGCGCCAGTAGCAAATAGCACACTCTATTCACAAAACACTAATAAACTCCACGGTCTTGTGTATCACAATCGACGTGCGAACTAAGCAAATTGTTTACGCATGCGCACTTGTTCTTGTTCCGTTATAAGAGGTTATCGCACCGTTAGGCCTATGAGTGTATGGAACGCTGAAATCATATAGCAGAGCCTCGCTTTCAGCTAAATAATCGTTATTTAGAAGCATATTTTCTAAATAATCATTTGTTTACAATGTAAGATTTTTTTAAACTAATATATTTTCTGGTTCTTTTCCTTTATCTTACCCCCAAAAAGAAATGTTTATGACGTCTTATGTTTATGACGTCTTACCCCCAAAAAGAAATTTTTATGACGTCACAAATCATTGTTCCTCTTCTTGAAAAGTTTATGAAAAAAATCATATTTGCACGACGTGACAACACGTGTTAATAACTATGAATTTACTTACCCTAACCCTAACCCTAACTTTAGATAAATAATGCTTTTTAAATACTGAGTTTTCATATAGAAATACTGTATTTTACTTTTAAAAAAAAAATTGGGGGGTAAGATAAAGGAAAAGTACCTATTTTCTTAGTAAATAAGTTATTATTTACATAAACAACAGAGAGCGAGAGAGAGAGAGAGAGAGAGAGAGAGAGAGAGAGAGAGAGAGAGAGAGAGAGAGAGAGAGAGAGAGAATATTATATATAATTTGAAGGCAATGACGCCAATGCAGAAATAATAATGGATCCCTCTTTCCAGGAGCCGTTACCGTTGTTGTTGTTTGTAGATTATAGTTTTTTTTGATTGATTTATTGTTGCTTTAGGTCCAGCGGACTCTTCCGAGCCAAATCAGGACCGGACAACCCCCGATCCGCATAAAAGATCTGCTGAAACAACCCCAGTGGGAAAATTGAATGCCCTCCACCGGCCAGTCACTTTACAATAAAGACATCCCACGCGGGGGACGGCTGAGGGTTGACCTCAACTACGCGAACACCCCGGTTACAAAAACAAAATAGAATACAAACATCATTATAAATCATCAACCAAACACATACATATAAAATGCCTATAGTGCTAAATAGTACATTCATAGGAAGCCCTAGTGACCACCCGGCAGAAAGCGTCCAACACTCCCAAGCTGATCCAACAGACCTCATACACAAACAAGGAGTCTTGTCCAGGAAGAGTTTTCAAGAAAAAAGGTAGGTCATTGATCTAGCGAAGAAGAAGATAGTATAGCAGAGTGAAGGACAGAGCAGGAATAGGAAAGAGTAAATGAGGAAGACAGCGACAGTGGGAATTTAAAGCACTAAATTTCCATAAAGTGGGGATACTATTTATACTGAAAACCCCCGGCACTCCAACGGGGTCACACGACACTTTCGCATATATATATATATATATATATATATATATATATATATATATATATATATATATATATATATATATATATATATATATATATATATATATATATATATATATATATATATATATATATATAAATTTTTATTTTTTTTTTGATTAAATTTACGTCCCCGGACACATTAAGCGTATAGGGGACGGGTGAAACACCTATCCTATCCTATCCTGTCCCATAACCCGAAGGTCGTAGGGGCACCACAGATGATCGTTTAACCAGCATACTCCATCTTTCTCTGTCCTCAGCAGCCCTCATGGCTTCGCTCAGTGTCAAACCAGTCCATTCTCGAATGTTGTCCTCCCACCTCTTTTTCGGTCTCCCCTTTCTTCTACCTCCTTGCACCACTGCGGCAACAGTTCCCCCCGTTGGAGTGCCGGGGGTTTCAGTATAAATAGTATCCCCACTTTCTGGAAATTTAGTGCTTTAAATTCCCACTGTCGCTGTCTTCATCATTTGCTCTTTCCAGTTCCTGATCTGTCCTATCACTCTGCTATACTTTCTTCTTCTTCGCTAGATCAATGACCTACCTTTTTTCTTGAAAACTCTTCCTGGACAAGACTCCCTGTTTGTGTATGAGGTCTGTTGGATCAGCTTGGGAGTGTTGGACGCTTTCTGCCGGGTGGTCACTAGGGCTTCCTATGATTGTATTATTTCGCACTATAGGCATTTTATATGTATGTGTTTTGTTGATGATTTATAATGATGGTTGTATTCTATTTTGTTTTTGTAACCGGGGTGTTCGCGTAGTTGAGGTCAACCCTCAGCCGTCCCCCGCGTGGGATGTCTTTATTGTAAAGTGACTGGCCGGTGGAGGGCATTCAATTTTCCCACTAGGGTTGTTTCGGCAGATCTTTTATGCGGATCGGGGGTTGTCCGGTCCTGATTTGGCTCGGAGGAGTCCGCTGGACCTAAAGCAACAATAAATCAATCAATCAAACCTCCTTGCACTGTGCCTTGCAGAATGGTCTTTGCAAGGCCTGATGATCTGGTGACGTGGCCATACCATCGGAGTTTCCGTTTCTTCACCACTTTGAGCAGGTCATCGTGTTGTCCAATGGCTTGTGTGATGGTCTGTCGGACTTCGTCGTTGGTGATGTGTTGGGTATAGGAAATGCACAGAAGTCTTCTGTAGCACCTCATCTCCATGCTTTGTATTCTTCGTTGGAGATCTGCTGTGAGGGTCCATGCTTCGCAAGCATATAGGAAGATGGAGATGACCAGAGAGCGCAGCAGTCTTACTTTGGAATGTAGACTGATGGTTCTGTCTTTCCAAATGGGCTTCAACCTTGTCAGGGCAGCAGTTGTTTGTGCGATCCTGGAGAGGACTTCCTGTCGAGACCCATTGTCTGACACAATGGCTCCTAAATATTTGAAGCTGTGCACTGTGTTGAGGGATTGGCCTAGTACTTTGATGTCCGTGTTGATGCCATTGGTGTTGTTGGTCATCATTTTGGTCTTCTCTGCACTTATTTCCATTCCATAAGCTCTGGAGGTGGTGTCAAGCCTCTGTACAAGCTGTTCAAGTTCTTGTTCCTCTCCAGCCAATCCATCAATATCATCCGCAAAACGAAGATTGGAGATTGCTCTGCCCCCTATGCTGACTGTGCCTTCGTGATCTGCAAGAGCATCTGACATGATGCGCTCTAGGAAGATGTTGAAGAGTGTTGGAGAGAGTAGGCATCCTTGACGCACACCGATTGTTGTTCTGAACCAGTTCCCGATGACGCTGTTATGGAGGACTGCACTGGTAGCCTTGTCATACAGGCTTTTGATGACTTCTATAATTTTAGGGCTGATGTTGTACACTTTCATGGTTGCCCATAGAGCTGCATGCCAGACTCGGTCAAATGCCTTCTTGAAGTCTATGAACACATGATATAGATGTTGTTGGTGCTGTAGGTATTTCTCACAGATTATTCTGAGGTTGAAAATCTGTTCAGTGGTACTTCGCCCTGCCATGAATCCTGCTTGTTCTTCAGCTATGATTTGTTCAGCTTGTGGTTTCAACCTGTTGAGTATTATTTTCAGGAGGACCTTGCTGGGATGGCTGATGAGGCTGATGGTGCGGTAATTTTCACACTCCTGAAGGTTACCTTTTTTGGGAAGAGTGATGACAAGCGACTGGGTCCATGGTGTAGGCCATTCCCCACTCTGCCAGATCTTGTTACAGATAATGGTGAGAGCATCAGTCATCGCTTCTCCTCCTGCATGTAGCAGTTCCGCTGGTATGTTGTCCACTCCCGCTGACTTCCCTTTCTTCAGCGATTGCACTGCTGCCTCAACTTCTTCCCGGAGAATTGGGAGGATTTCTTCTTCTTCTCTGCTCTCGGGACATGCTAGAACTGATGGGTCTCCATTTGGTGTATGGTTGTAAAGGTCAGAGCAGTACTCTGTCCATCTGTCCAAGACTTCTTGTTCTTCTGTAAGGCAAATGCCAGACTTGCTTTGGATAGTGGAGACTTTGGGCTGTTTAACACTTGTCAGCCGCTTCACAGTCTGGTAGGCCTTCTTGCTGTTGTTCTTGTTCAGATTGTTCTCTATTTCCTGGCATTGATCTTCTATCCAGTTCTCCTTTGCTGTGCGCATGCCTTTTCGGATGTCATTGTTGATTTTTCGGTAGACATCAGCTCCCTGTGAGGTGTTCTTTTTCTTTTTTAACTCTCTTCGTTTATCACACAGATCCAAAAGTTCAGGTGTGATCCACGGCTTCTTCTTTGGTCGGTGCTTGCCAAGGATCTCAGTGGCGGCATCTGTTACAGCTGAGTTGAAGGTATTGGTCATGGTGTTGACATCTACTTCGTCTGCCCCCAAAATAAGCAGTGGTGCAAATTTCCCTCCAATTGTGGCCTGAAATATTTTTGCCACCTCCGGGTCTTGCAGTTTGTCCAGGTCGAACTTCAGCCTAGTGCACTTTGCTGTATTTACTCTCTTCAAATGGAGCCGGAAAGACATCATCACGAGATCGTGGTCACTTCCAATGTCTGCTCCTGGAAAAGTGCGTGTCCTGCCAATGTTGATGCTTGATCTGAAGCGTTTCTTGACCATGATGTAGTCGATCTGGTTGTGATGTTCCCCGCCGGGACTGTGCCATGTCCATCGTCTGGATTTTTTGTGGAGACCAAGCGTGTTTGCCAGTACCAGATTGTTGTATCTGGCAAACTCCAATAGCCTCAGACCCCTGTCATTTGTCTCGTTGTTGCAGTGGGGTCCGCATGTGTCTCCCCATTTGTGGTGCGCATCTTGGCCAACCTTGGCATTCCAGTCGCCTTGCACTATGACTATGTCCTTCTTCGGCACTTGGTCAAGGACCGCCTGTATATTTTCATTAAAAAAAAAAAAAACCACTTCGCATATATGTGACTACTGGACCGATTTATACTGACACCAGCGGGTCAGTTGTTGGTAAAGGGAAAAATAATATGATCACACGTTGACCAATCCGGGATTCGAACCAGCGACCTTTCGGTTACTATAGCAAGACGCTCTTACCAACTGAGCTACCCGGCCCCTCTAACATAGCCGGATCTGCCCCTCCACAACCAAAAAACGAGACCAGGCCCCATCCACCCCAGATGCACAAGCTTTTTTTCTCACGTCCATGTCACTGTCCGTGTCCGATTCGTCATCGTGCGGTCTTTTTTTGTTTGTTGATTCCATGTTGTTAAATTAGTTAATTCATCCCCCCTGCTCCCCACCCACCACGGAGTCCAACAAGCGGAAAATCCAGCAAGGGAACGCACCATGGCTACAGGGGGGATATACACCCAGACAATCCCGCACTGTCACTACGGTCTTGTTCAAGTTTGACCCATGGGCCACAGCCTCCTAGCAGAGCTAGGGCAATACACGACCAGCTGCTTGACTGACGCGGGCCACGCCAGCCTCCCGTCTAGGAGAAGTTCGGGCCAAAGAGTGGGTGTTGGTGTGCATGTGAGGGACTGCAGTTCCTCAGTGACCTCAACTCCAGGATCCCATTCTCCATTTTGTTTTTGTAAACGGGGGTTCCATAAATTAGAGTACAGCCTCAGCGTCCCCTGCGTGGGATGTCTTTATTGTAAAGTGACTGGCTGGTGGAGAGCTTTCAGTTTTACCACTAGGTTTGTTTCAGCAGATCTTTTATGCGGATCAGGGGTTGTCCGGTCCTGATTTGGCTCGGAAGAGTCCGCTGGACCTAAAGCAATAATGATGATGTAATCTCACGCTAATGCGACAGACTGACAAACATTGGCGCAATATTAGGTAACAAACATTGCAAAAGAAAAAAGACAAAAGAAAAAAAAAAGGGGGAAGGCAAGCTTTGTCATCCAGCCAGAGAAAGGCTGGGGTCCACCCCAGGCACGCGGAGCCGAGCAGCCCGTGGGGGCGATGACCTGCTCACAGTGGTGAAAAAACGGAAACTCCGATGGTATGGCCACGTCACCAGATCATCAGGTCTTGCAAAGACCATCCTGCAAGGCACAGAGCAAGGAGGTAGAAGAAGAGGGAGACCGAAAAAGAGGTGGGAGGACAACATTCAAGAATGGACTGGTTCGACACTGAGCGAAACAATCAGGGTTGATGAGTGTAACAAGCAGACCAGTTTACCCCGCACTATTTGAGCTTTTGCTTGTTTAGTCAGTAGTAAAACTTAAAAGGTTACTGTAGTCTATAGTAGACGATTAAGGTATAACTGATGTACACACACACTGCGAGCTGACGCGAGCCGTTCAGTGACATCATCGCGGCCTACGATGGTGTTTCGAATTTTATAGCCACTTAGATTGTTTCAGTCAATTGGGACAGGTAGAGTGGTTAGAACCAGTTCTGGCCGATTCAGTCAAAGCCAGGTAGGAGGTCAGTCGAGTTTGAGACTCTAAGGAGTACACAGTACTCTGACAGAATCTCTCCTGAGAAGATTAGACAGCAGTGCTTGTTGAATATTCGAATTCAATCAAGTAGCCACGGCCTGACATTGTCGAACAGGTAAATGAACATACTTCTGTTTCATCGTGATGTATTTATATTATTGTTGAAATTATGTTTGTGGAATTTGCTATGCATAGAATTGAATTGTTAGTCCGACTTTGCCTGACCACGTGGAGAAGCCGACCACGTGTCAAGCATGACCGGGTTTGACGCCATGTTGTATACCTGACGGAACCACTGTTGTTTAACATATATGTATGCTTGCAGACCAGTGGCTATACCAGTGAATGTGTATACTATTATTATTTCTTTATGTGTATAGTTAGCCACGATTTATATTTATATATGTATAGGAAATTAGAGTGGAGATTCCAGTGGACCACCGACTTGGCAGAATGTTCGTCGCTTATGTATAGAGATGTGGAGCTATCACTGAGGGCTACTTTGGCTTTCAGTGAGACGCTCTGCACAGACCTATTATTCAGGGGTGTGCAGAATTTCGTCTCATATGTTACAGACGAGCAGGCGGTATATCGTGAGCCCAACTCAGCACAAGACAACACCAAGTCGACGCATACAGTTGGCTGCCGAGGCATCTACAGCATCGTGCACAGATAGCCCCAAACGTCGTACCAAAAAGTAAAAGACTACACGACGACACAGCGTGTACCAGAAGCTACCTCAACGCAGCGCTTCAACCACGCAGTTAAGTGCTCTAGAGACAGTGCATTAACACTCTGTATAAACAGGACCACAGTAGTCCACTCTTCATGAACGCTAGTAGCCAGTGCCCTATGAAGAAAAAGTAGCTGCCTAGTTTATCAGCGAGTGAACCATTCGCATTGACAATTGAAATTTTAAGTTAGATTCGTACTTCGAAGATCGTGTATAGAGTAGAGGAAATAAATGTGTGATTTTGACTGTTATCAAGTGGCTGGACTACATATATGATTCATAGCCGTGTGAAAGCTAGTGTGACAGTGATCTTTTACCATTTTTCTATCTATCTCTGTACCCCAGCCTTAACACAGACCGAGCTAAACAAATAAATGTATTAAGAGAAGTCAAAAGGAGATTACTAGCGATCCCCACCGACTAAGACGAGGAGGTAATAGCAGTCCATTGTGCAGAGCCCAGCAACCATAAAACCCCCGTCACAATGAGGACTTGGGAAGATGGAGTATGCTGGTTAAACGATCATCTGTGGTGCCACTACGACCTCTGAGTTACGGGATAGGATAGGAACAATAATGGCCTTTCTCCAAGCGGGAGGAAAGGTTTCAGTGATCCAAATCTGATTGAAGATGTCCAGCAGTTAAGACGGCGAGTACCTTGTTAAATGTCGTAGAAATTCATAATGCACATCATCCGGTCCAACTTTAATGGCATAATCAAGCTCAACTAATGAGAACAAAATGTTGTAGTCTTCAGAATTGTAAGAGGTAAAATTGAACTGTTGTTTGTTTTTTTATTTTTTTTACATGTTTTAATAGTTTGAAAAGAAACCGAATAGTTTTCAGAGAAATAATTTGCAGCAAAAGAAGAGGCCAAATGATCAGCAACTAGTTGTTTTTTTTCCCCACGGTTAGGTCCCCCTGCACATTAAGGCATGGGCTGACCTGTTTGTTACGTTTATTTTTGAGTTTACGGACCACTTTCCAAACCTTTGACAGTTTCGCTTTCGAATTTAGCTTGAAGCAGAAACTTCTCCACGATTCTCTTCTCTTACGTTTGAAGAGCTGTCGACATTGGGCTCGCAAACGTTGGTGGTTCTGTTTATTTTCAGAGCTTGGATGTAAATACATAAATCTTAAAGCTTTTTTACGGGCTTGCTGAAATATTTTACATTCATCATCAAACGAGTTTGTTTTTTTAAGTGTATGAGGCTTTGATGAAGTTTGCAGAATGGACTCCTTGGCACTGTTTATAACTATGTCAGTGTAGAGCTATATTGGGTCTATGGCCTGTGAAAATTCCTGTTTCTTATCACGTAACTGAACCTCTGTGACGAGATTGCTAGTTTTACCCTGCCTATTTACTATTTAGCCTTGTTTAGTCATTGTAACTTTAGAAAGTTAGAGTATTACACAGCAGCTGATTACAGTATAGGAGGTACACACACTGCGAGCTTGACGCAGGCAATTAGTGACGTCAGCACTGTGTGCCTTGAATCTGAAAGTAACCAATGGGACGCAGCCAGAGCGGTTAGAGCCGGTTCTGACTGGGTCAAAACCTAGCATAGCTTAAGTCAGTGCTACGAAAGATACCGAAGTCTACACAGCTAGACCGGAGCAGAGAACTATCTTCACTCATAGACCAGGAAACAGGACTTGTGAATTTTAGAATTCACTCAAGTAGCCACGAGGCCTGACTTTGTCAAACAGGTAAATGAACATACTTCTGTTTCATCGTGATATACCTGCAGGAAACCCTCAAAGCAACGTGGAAGAAAGCTGGTGAAGCACTGAAGAAGGCAAGAGCCCGTCAGGCGAAGTACTACAACCGCCACGCGAAGGACCGAGAACTGCAAGTCGGAGATCAAGTGCTACTCTTACTTCCAAGTGGAACCAACAAGCTGGACATCGCTTGGAGAGGACCGTATCGGGTGACTGCCAAGAAATCCAAGACAGTCTACCAAGTAGAGGTGAACGGGGGAGAGTCCGATACCACCACATCAATCTCCTCAAGAAATACACGGACCGACCAGCGACCCCCAGCACTCACAACTTGCTAGCCATCGCCATCGCAGAAGAAGGAGAAAGCATGGAGACGAATGCAGTAGAGTATCCCCTGCATTCCACAGAAACCCACAAAGACGTGATACTCAACGGAGACCTAGCCGCCAAACAGCAACAGCAAGTACGACAGGTCATTCGACAACATCAGACTGTGCTAACAGACCGACCAGGGAGGACAGACCTCGTCGAAGTAACCTTAACGGTGACCGACCCAACACCCGTCCGCCAGAAGCTCTACCCGATGCCACTGTCACAGCAGCGAGCCATCAAGGAAGAGATAGACACCTTACTGGCAGCCGGAATCATCTCAGAGTCTACTTCACCCTACAGCGCAGGCACGGTATTGTTGCGAAAACCCAACGGAGAGCATCGACTTCAGACTCCTGAATGCGGTAACGCAGTTCCAGCCAGAGCCACTCCCGGACCAGACAGACCTATTTGCCAAGCTACAGCGAGCGAAGTACTTCTCACGTATCGACCTCAGCAAAGGATACTACCAGATACCAGTGCAACCACAAGTCCGAAAGTACCTAGCGTTCAGCACTATGGAAGGACACTTCGAGTTTAATGTACTTCCATTCGGACTCCACAACGCACCCAGCATCTTCAGCGCCATGATGCGGAAACTCCTGGCACCCCTGAGCAGCGAGCACCTACACTCGTTTATGGACGACATCCTCATCGCAACACCTACGTGGGAGGAACATGTCACGCTCCTACAACAACTACTCGCCCGCCTCAGAGACACTGGATTGACTGCAAGACCCACCAAATGTCAGATTGGATTCACGGAATTAGAATTCCTGGGACACACCATAAGTCAAGGAAGCCTGCGACCGGTAGAAAAGACCGTGAAACGCCTACTCGACGCTCCTAGGCCCAAGACCAAGAAGGAAGTGCAGTCGTTTCTAGGACTCTGCGGCTTCTACCAGAAGTTCATCCCCAACTACAACAGCATCGCCGTACCACTGACAAATGGAACCCGGAAAATCGCCCTGGACAAAGTAGTTTGGACAGCGGAATGTGAGACGGCATTCCAAACACTCAAGGACAAAATGACATCGGCGCCAGTACTCCACCTACCAGATTTGACTCAGCCCTTCGTTCTTCGCACCGACGCAAGCGACTTAGGCCTCGGAGCAGTACTGCTACAGCGCGACCCCAAGAATGCAGAGACGCTTATTCCCTGTCGCCTACGCCAGCAGAAAATTGAGACCCGCCGAGACCCACTACGCCACGTCGGAGAAAGAATGCCTTGGACTAGTCTGGGCCATACAGAAGTTTCAACTCTACCTGTATGGGACACACTTCACAGTTCAGGTGGACCACCAACCACTATCGTTCCTGGCAGCCTCCAAATCTTTGAACTCTCGCCTGATGAGATGGGCACTCACCCTTCAGGCATACTCATTCCAAATCGAGTACATCCCTGGCAAAGAGAACCACGGAGCCGACTACCTCAGTCGCCATCTCGTGGAGGACACAGCAGCTGTCGCCCACCCAACACAACTAAGGGCCACAGCACCAGAATTCGTCCCCGCCAAGTAAACTCCTGTCACTAGTGTCCATAGCTACCTGGCATAGCATTGCAGCGCAGGTAGAGCAACTTAATTAGTTTGTAAATAGGACCCTAGGATAGTGCAGTGTTAAACTAGGCTCTGTGGTAGAAAAAGGTCGAATCCAGTAGTCATCGCCTTTTTTCAGTTGAGGGAGCCTGTGACGAGATTGCTAGTTTTACCCTGCCTATTTACTATTTAGCCTTGTTTAGTCATTGTAACTTTAGAAAGTTAGAGTATTACACAGCAGCTGATTACAGTATAGGAGGTACACACACTGCGAGCTTGACGCAGGCAGTTAGTGACGCCAGCACTGTGTGCCTTGAATCTGAAAGTAACCAATGGGACGCAGGCAGAGCAGTTAGAGCCGGTTCTGACTGGGTCAAAACCTAGCATAGCTTAAGTCAGTGCTACGAAAGATACCGAAGTCTACACAGCAAGACCGGAGCAGAGAACTATCTTCACTCATAGACCAGGAAACAGGACTTGTGAATTTTAGAATTCACTCAAGTAGCCACGAGGCCTGACTTTGTCAAACAGGTAAATGAACATACTTCTGTTTCATCGTGATATATTTATATTATTGTTGAAATTATGTTTGTAGAATTTGCTATGCATAAATGTGGATTGTTCGTCCAACGTTGCGTGACCACGTGGCGAAACACGACCGGTTGCGCCGCCATGTTGTATACCTGACGGAACCACTGTTGTTGAACCTATATGTATGTTTGCAGACCAGTGGCTGTACCAGTGAATGTTTATATTATTATTAATTCTGTATGTGTGTAGTTAGCCACGATTGATATTTATGTATGTATAAAAACTTAGAGTTGAGATTCCAGTGGACCACGGACGTAGCAGAATGTTCGTCGCTTATGTATAGAGATGTGGAGCTATCACTGAGGGCTACTTTGGCTTTCAGTGAGACGCTCTGCACAAACCGATTATTCAGGGTTGTGCAGAATTTCGTCTCTTATATTACAGACGAGCAGGCGAGCTATCCCGTGCGCCCAACTCCACAGGAAAACCAAGTTGGCTGTTTAGCCCCTACAGCACAAGGCTGAGGGAGCAACCCTGGAAAACCCCCTGCAAGACCCCACAGCGTGGCAAGGGACCAAACTACACGACGACACATCGTGTACCAGAAGCTACCTCAACGAAGGACTTCAAACACACCACACTGCAGTTAAGTGACACGGAAGAAGTGCACCCAAACTGATAGCAAAAGGACCACAGTAGTCCACTCTTTAGAACTGTAGTAAAACGGACCACAGTAGTCCAATCTTCATGAAATCTAGCAGCCAGTGCCCGATGAAGACATAACAGCTGCATAGACTATAAGCGATCTTGATTGATTGATTTATTGTTGCTTTAGGTCCAGCGGACTCTTCCGAGCCAAATCAGGACCGCTATAAGCGATCGAATTATTTGCATTGACTTATGACAGTTTAAGGTAGATTAGCACATCGAAGATCTTGTATAGAGTAGAAGAAATAAATGTGTGATTTTTAACTGTTATCAAGTGGCTGGACTACATATGATTCATAGCCGTGTGAAAGCTAGTGTGACAGTGATCTTTTACCATTTTTCTATCTATCTCTGAACCCCAGCCTTAACACAGACCGAGCTAAACAAAGAAATTTATTAAAGTAATTCAGCGGGTGACTAACTAGCAGTTCCCATCGAATAAAGCGTGAGGGTTACAGCATTCCATTGTGCAGAGCCCAGTAACCCATAAACCCCACGTGACAACCTCAGACAGGTTGGAAAACAGACTCCAGTTAGCATGTTTCAGTTTCCACCTGCCATGAGTTTGCTCAAGATTGAATCACTGAAGAATTGCTGCAATCACTGAAGAAGGGGAAGTCAGCGGGAGTGGACTACATACCCGCGGAACTGCTTTAAGCAGGAGGAGAAGCGATGATTGACGCACTCACCATTATCTGTAACAAGATCTGGCAGAGTGGTGAATGGCCTACACCATGGACCCAGTCGCTTGCCATCACTCTTCCCAAAAAAAGCAACCTTCAGGAATGTGAAAATTACCATCAGCCTCATCAGTCATCCCAGCAAGGTCCTCCTGAAAATAATACTCAACAGGTTGAAACCCCAAGCTGAACAAATCATAGCTGAAGAACAAGCAGGATTCAGGGCAGGGCGAAGTACCACTGAACAGATTTTCAACCTCAGAATAATCTGCGAGAAACCTACAGCGCCAAAAACATCTATATCATGTGTTCGTAGACTTCAAAAAGGCGTTTGACTGAGGGTGGCATGCCTCTCTGTGGGCAACCATGAAAGTGTACAAAATCAGCCCTAAAATTATTGAAGTCATCAAAAGCCTGTATGACAAGGCTACCAGTGCAGTCCTCCACAACAGCGTCATCAGGAACTGGTTCAGAACAACAATCGGTGTGCGTCAGGGATGCCTACTCTCCCCAACACTCTTCAACATTTTTCTAGAGCACATCATGTCAGCTGCCCTTGCAGGTCAGGAATGCACAGTCAGCATAGTGGGAAGAGCAATCTCCAACCTTCGTTTTGCGGATGATATTGATGGATTGGCTGGAGAGGAACAAGAACTTGAACAGCTGGTATAGAGGCTTGACACCACCTCCAGAGCCTATGGAATGGAAATAAGTGCAAAGACCAAAATGATGACCAACAACACCAATGGCATCAACGCGGACATCAAAGTCCAAGGCCAATCCCTCAACACAGTGCATAGCTTCAAATATTTAAAAGCCATTGTATTGGACAATGGGTCCCGACAGGAAGTCCTCTCCAAGATCGCACAAACAACTGCTGCCCTGGTGAGGTTGAAGCCAATTTGGAAAGACAGGACCATCAGTCTACATTCCAAGGTAAGACTGCTAAGCTCCCTTGTCATCTCTATCTTCCTATATGCTTGCGAAACATGGACCCTCACAGCAGATCTACAATGAAGAGTACAAAGCATGGAGATGATGTGCTACAGAAGACTTATGGGCATTTCCTATACCCAGCACATCACCGACGAACTAGCCATTGGACAACACAATGACCTGCTCACAGTGGTGAAAAAACGGAAACTCCGATGGTATGGCCACGTCACCAGATCATCAGGTCTTGCAAAGACCATCCTGCAAGGCACAGTGCAAAGAGGTAGAAGAAGAGGGAGACCGAAAACGAGGTGGGAGGACAACGTTCGAGAATGACTGGTTTGACATGGAGTGAAACAATCAGGGTTGCTGAGGACATGGAAAGATGGAGTATGCTTGTTAAACGATCATCTGTGGTGCCCCTACGACCTCCGAGTTAAGGGATAGGTTAGGATAGAATAGGAATGTCTGAATCATATTTTAATAGAACCGGAAAATGATCGCTGCCATGAAGATCTTCTAAAACTGTCCATTTAAAGTAGGGAGGGATCACAGATCGATATATCAATGTGGGATAAAGAAGCAGTTCTAGAACAGGAAAATTTTGGAGCACCCTTGCTCAAAGTTACCAGATTCAATGAGTCTAAAATGTCTTCAATTATTTTCCCCCCGAGTATCGGTACGATCGCTGCCCCACAGGGGAGAACGTACATTAAAGTCTCCCAACAACAAAAAAGGGTAGGTAATTGTTGGATCAAA
Organism: Oncomelania hupensis; assembly: GCA_036898135.1. Taxonomy (NCBI): domain Eukaryota; kingdom Metazoa; phylum Mollusca; class Gastropoda; order Littorinimorpha; family Pomatiopsidae; genus Oncomelania; species Oncomelania hupensis. The sequence goes on along the minus strand of CM072521.1, from coordinate 13,399,315 downwards.
TTCTCAAGGTCATTTTTCTTTACATTTATTGATGGGGTCACATATATGGAACACGAATAACCAGAAATATCTATAGACTGTTTCTCTGATAAGAGAGTCTCCTGAATGGCCAACACCTCAGGTCGATGCTCTGTCAGCAGACAGCATAAATCCTCATAATTTGCTCTTATCCCGCATATATTCCATTGAAGGACAGCAATAAAAATGGTAAAAGAAAGCTAAATATTTCCGTCCCTAAGAGCCAATTATGTCTCTAAGTTTTCTGGCCATCATCCGTCTCCTCATGGTCCATCAACTCCCCGAAATGGTTCTCTGTCTCGAGAGGCTGAGGGTGCTTGGAAGAAAGAGATCCGGGCTTTTGATTTTTCTTCAAAACCCTGGATCCCAAACTGCCAACGGTCTTCCTCCCCTTCTCCCCAGCACTGGTTCCCGGACCTTCTCTTTCCCTCTTACCCCTTCCAATTTTTTCTAATTCAAACATATCAGAGAGGTCCTGGCATCGGATGACTCCCTTGGAGGAATTCAACCGTCCATGCACTGAAACTTTGATTTGTCTATCAAAAATTCCTCCTATGAACCTGATGCCCTTTTGGTCGAGCACTCCATCAGATAGGTCCCCGATCTCAGTTTCTTCACGTCTTTGAAACCAACCGTAGCGATGGACTGAAAACCTTTATGGATAGCAAATGTGGACAGCTTGCCAAATGGCAGAGCCGGATCCGCCCCCTCCACAACCAAAAAACGAGTCCAGGCCCCATTCACCCCAAAGTCACAAGCTTTCTGTCTCGTTTCCAAGTCACTGTCCGTGTCCGGTCCGTCATCGTGAAGCCGTTTTTTTTTTTTTTTGCTTGAAGCCATGTTTTTAAATGTTAGATTCATCCCCCCACCATCCATCCCACCACGGAGTTTAACAAGGGGATGCGTCCAAGTAAAAAATCCAGCAAGGAAATGCACCAGGGCTACAGGGGGGATATACACCCAGACAATCCAGCACTGCCACTACGGTCTTGTTCAAGTTTGACCCATGAGCTGCAGCCTTCTAGCAAACCTAGGGCAATACACGACCAGCTGCTTGACTGACGCAGGCCACGCCAGCCTCCCGTCTAGGAGAAGTCCGGGCCAAAGAGGTGTGTTGGTGTGAGGGACCACAGTCCCTCAGTAACCTCAACCTCCAGGATCCCATTCTCCCCCGACACGTGTTGCCCTGCAGGCAAACGCAGGGGACCTAGAGAAGGCCACAGAGAAAAAGGAGGGTAGACAAAGACGGAATGATGGGGAAAAAGAAGACAGGAAGATTCGGTAAGGCAGAGGTAAGGCAGAAGAAAGGAAGTCAAAACTGCACAGTATATTGGGAGAATTTAAGGTTGAAAAGAATATAAGTGAAAGGACCAATAAGACAGAAACAAGACCAAAGGGAAGAAAAAGGGGAGGACAAGCTTGGTCACCCAGCCAGAGAGAGGCTGGGGTCCACACCCGGCACGCGGATCCGAGCTCGTATGAGCTCAGAATTAAATGCTGATAACAAGAAAACACAACCCAACACTCAAAATTATGCACATCTGCCTACACGTTTTGTCACTTCAAACAGGCGAACACAAATGCGCAGTTGGTCTGTGTCGACTCAGTCATGTCACAATAGGCTAAGTTCCAAATCCTTTAGTAAGCAGTATAAATATCTTCTTGTCGAGACTTGATCATACCATGGCAGTGCAAATCTTTGACGGTGGTTATAGGATCACTGTTGTATCATAATTGAAGTCACCGTGAGTCCACTTTTTCAATACATGGCTTGCACAGTATAAGCTTTTGTGTAGTTGCGTAGTACTTAGGTTGCGCGTGTGCGCCTTGTTAAGACACTGAAGCGTCGATAAAGAATGGCAGACAGCACTACAATTGAAGTGGCTTCCCCGCGTCTTTATTGATTTTCTTATTTATCTGTGTCTACCTTGATGTTTCTACACTTTCCTAAGATTAAAAAAAAAATAAAATAAAATAACGTTACACTTGCTAGTTAATATTTTTTTCATGTTTTAAATATAACACACAAAATTCTCAAAATCAGTGGTAATTAAACAAAAAACGACTGTAATACAAAAAATTCTCAAAATAGCACATATTTAGGAAAAATAAAGGTAAATAGGAATTAATGGCGTTAATTTGTAACTTTCTCCCTCTCTTAAGCAACTGGGTCCATAGTGTATGCCACTCTCCCTCTGCCAGAACTTGTTACAGATAATGGTGAGGGCGTCAATCATTGCTTCTCCTCCTGCTTGAAGCAATTCTGTGGGTATGTTGTCCACTCCCACTGATTTCCCTATCTTCAGTGATTGCACTGCTGCCTCAACTTCTTCTCGGAGAATTGGGAGGATTTCTTCTTCTCCTCTGTTCTGGGGACACGCTGATTGGTCTCAGTTTGGTGTGTGGTTGTAAAGGTCAGAGCAGTACTATTTGTTCTCCTGTAAGCAGAAATCGGAAATGACCACGATCTCATGATGATATCTTTCCGGCTCTATTTGAAAAGCAAACACAGCAAAGTGCACCAGACTGAAGCTCAACCTGGACAAACTGCCAAGTCCCAGAGGTGGCAGAAATATTCCAAGCCACAACTGGAGGGAAATTTGCATCACTGCTCTTTTTTGGAGTTGGTGAAGTGGACATCAACACCATGACCACCACCTTTAACTCAGCTGTGACGGAGCCCGCCATGCACTGAGATCCTTGGCAAGCACAGCCCAAAGAAGAAACTGTGGATCACACCTGAACATTTAGACCTTTATGACAAAGAAAAAGAACACCTCACATGGAGCTAATACCTACCGAAAAATCAGCAGCGACATCCGAAAATGCATGCACACAGCAAAGGAGAACTGGATAGAAGATCAATGCCAGGAAATAGAGAACAGTTTGAACAAGAACAACCGGAAAAAGGCCTACCAGACTGTGAAGTGGCTGACAACAAGTGTTAAACAGCCCAAGGTTTCCACGATCCAAAGCATGTCTGGCATGTGCCTTACAGAAGAACAAGAAGTCTTACATAACGTGCTGCATGTAAAAATATTGTATCTGTTAAAAATAAAAAGAAAATCCTGTTAGATAACTAAGCCTCTGATCTTCTGGCTTGCTTGCAGATTTTCACTTTAAATTTTTATTTTATTGTATTGTATTTTTTTAAATTAGAAGATTTTAAAAGTTAGTTTTTGTCATCAATAAAAAAAGAACAAAACTTTAATTCCAACAGCCTTTATTTACTTTCAGGTTCTGTAATACTTAAAAAAAACCAACAAGAAAACAAATAATTCAGCATATTAGTAGTAAATATCAGGAAACTCAATGTCTTTCAACAATCATACAAACACAACTTGTTAAAATCACATAATAATTAAAAGAAAACATGAGAAAGACTAAAAGTAAATATATACAGAGTTCATGAGGCTACGTGAAATGGACCTCAAATTACACACAATACACCAAAAAGTTTATTTAGTTTAAAATGGAAGAGGATAAAATTCAATACAGAAATGCCAAAATTGACAGCCTCCTTGTTTTTCTTCTTTTAAAATAAAACAATGCCCTCTCTAGAAGGGCAAAACCCATATGACTCACATGCTCCTTGTGGAACTGGCAATATTTAACATGAAAATGACTGTCCAGAAAAGAAAAAAAAAAGAAAAAGTGGTATTAAAATGCAATGACAGACATTGATTTTTCTATGCTCTTGACCTTGACCTCCAGCTCCCAAAATATACATCTAATATTAAATAAACTACAGTAAAAGTTGTATTATGCTAAAAAACAGTGACCTTGAGATGACCTTGACATTCAGTGACTTTGAGCTTGGGATCACCTTGATGTGACCTCTCATGCTTATGTATGATGAAATAACCCAATGATTTTCCACCTGGTGCAAAGAAAACTACCTTGCTCTGAATGTTGAAAAAAAAAGTTGATTGACTTCCATAGATCCCCCCCCCCCTTCCCTCACCCTCTCACCTCCAAATGTTATCCCAGATGTTTATTGATGGGATTGATTGATTGATTATTGCTTTAGGTCCAGCGGACTCTTCCGAGCCAAATCAAGACCGGACAACCCCCAATCCGCATAAAAGATCTGCCGAAACAACCCTAGTGGGAAAATTGAATGCCCTCCACCGGCCAATCACTTTACAATAAAGACATCCCACGCAGGGGACGGCTGAGGCTTTACCCCAACTACTCGAACCCCCGGTTACAAAAACAAAATAGAATACAAACATCATTATAAATCATCAACAAAACACATACATATAAAATGCCTATAGTGCTAAATAATAACATTATAGGAAGCCCTAGTGACCACCCGGCAGAAAGCGTCCAACACTCCCAAGCTGATCCAACAGACCTCATACACAAACAAGGAGTCTTGTCCAGGAAGAGTTTTCAAGAAAAAAGGTAGGTCATTGATCTAGCGAAGAAGAAGATAGTATAGCAGAGTGATAGGACAGATCAGGAATGGGAAAGAGCAAATGAGGAAGACAGCGACAGTGGGAATTTAAAGCACTAAATTTCCAGAAAGTGGGGATACTATTTATACTGAAACCCCCGGCACTCCAACGGGGGTACTGTTGCCGCAGTGAATCAGTCATGCCTACAAAGGCAAGACAGGTTTTCAACTGGGGCTTTCACTTTTTCCTTTATAATAATAATAATAATAAGGCTAGAACAATCTACAGTAGCAAGATTGCTCATGACCCCAAGGGGTATATTGATGGGGTGAAAATGTGAATGAGTACAAATCTTATCATGGGACAGTTATCGACAACAAGCTTAATTTGATACCAATATCCACATCCATTCACAAAAAATGTCAATCAAGAATTTACTTGTTCCAAAAACTCCAATCTCTAAATGTGAACAAGTCTGTCATCCTCTGCTCTTTTTACATAAATTACAGGTGTTTGATTGAATCTGTTCTTAAATTTGGTTTTATATCCTAGTATGGTGGCTTTAGTGTGAAGAACAAGAATGTGTTTGACATAGTGGTGAAAGTGTGGGGAAAAGTAGTGGGTGAGCAAAAGAAGAGTGTGAATGAGTTGTATCAATGTCATGATCGGCAAAGGGCTAGGATAACTGCGGGAGACACATGTTCTGGCCCCAAAATATGGCATTCTCCCATCTGAACGCCAATCCGTGTTTGTAGTTGCCTTTTCTTACACATTTATTGCAATTTATTGTAATACTGTCAACCAAGCATGTTTTAATTTTTCTGTTTGAGATAATAAAGTATTCTTGAATCTTGTGGTTGTTTTCTATCAATTTTTATTCATCAGATTAACGTAAGTTGAAAATTGTCGCATACTATATGGGTTAAATAGAGCCATTCCACTGTGCAATGTCATAATTTTGTATGTTTTTCAAGGCCAAAAATGACCTTGACCTTTAAGATCAACTAAAAAATGGAAAATGTATGAAAGATCAAGCTATCACCTCTAAATACAAGTTTGAACATAATATCTCTCATAGTTTAGGGTCAAGGTCACTTTAAAGTACCTATACTAATTGACTTTGGACAGCGGTGACACTGAATTTGGAGTGATGTTGAACAAATGTGCATAGGATGTGTGTCTCATTGACATCTATCATGCATTAAAAAAAAAAAATCATAATTCAATATTAATAACAAAAAAGTGAACATTTATGAAAAATTTTCATTTTCTGACTAACGCTGTGACTTTAACCTTGAAGTGAAGTCATTCATTGACTGATCATTTATGAGGTCTCATGGATATACGTCATCTCACCAAGTTTGGTTGTTATAGTTAAAATAGGTTCTGAGATATTAATCCACTTCTCACGTTCAGACGTCCAGACAAGACGGACAGAGTTTTTTTTTTTTTAACTACTTAGGACTAATCTCGCACAGATTTGCACATATATGGACTTTTTTTTTTTTTTGAGGGGGGGGGGGGGTGAGGGGGGGTTGAGTACATACTCACATTGCTATGGATGTGAGTCAATAAATATCTGTACAAGCCTTGTGATTAGATCTCTATTACTAAATGCATCCAATCCACTGGTGTATAACTGTCCAATATCAGCAAGTAAACACAAGGCAAAACAGTACTATTAACACAGGCTTGGTCGCATAAAGCCGGCTTACTGACAGCCGGCAGGGTGATGGGCTCCAGCACAGTGCATTAAGGATGGAGACGGTCAGTCAGGTGTGGCAGGTGGGTCGGTGCTGAAGTAGGGGGTGGCATCCTTGACTAGAATAGTGTGACAAACATCGCACACCTTGGCTGGTCTACCAGCTGGGCCGCTATTTACACTCTTGGTAATGCATTCGGAGCAGAAGATTCGACCGCAATGGCGACAATGGTGCTGCAAACAAACACAAACAATAGATGCACTTTTCATATCTCCAGTTATTGTCAGCCTTCAATCTGCCACAGTAAGTACAAATAATTTTATTATTGGTCAGAAATGGCATCATTAAATACTAACAAAAACTAGAAGGCCAAAGCTCACATTGACACATGCTCTTTATAAAACTTTGCAATATTCTACATGAAAATAAGTTATAAGAAAACTAGAAGGGCAAAGCCTATCGACTCAGCTCACATCCTCATGGAACTTGCAATGTTTAACACGAAAATGAGTGCCCGTGGGAAAAAAAATGAAATGGTGGCATTCAAAAGCAAAGAAATACAAGCTTTGATCTTTCAATGCTCTTGACCTTGAGATGACATTGGTTTCCAGCTCCAAATATACTCATGTACAATCAAATAAACTACAGAAAATTTGTATTATGCCAACAGTGACTTGGAATGACCTTCAGTAATTCTTGACCTTGGGAGGATCTTGGCCTTCAAGTGATCTCTGTTGCTCATATATGATCAAATAACCCAATGTTGTTGCATACTCTGGGTTAAATATAGCCGTTGTACTGTACGATGGGAAATTTTAAAAATATTTTTGGGAGGCCTAAAATGACCTTGACCTTCAAGATCAATGTAAAAACGGAACATATATGAAAGATCTATTTATTATATTGAGTAGGTATTATCTTGACTCAGATTCTATGGCTTCCTATCCTATCCTATCCTGTCCCATAACCCGGAGGTCGTAGGGGCATCACCAGATGATCGTTTAACCAGCATACTCCATCTTTCTCTGTCCTCAGCAGCCCTGATTACATTACATAATTGTTGCTTTAGGTCCAGCGGACTCTTCCGAGCCAAATCAGGACCGGACAACCCCCAATCCACATAAAAGATCTGCTGAAACAACCCTAGTGGGAAAACTGAATGCCCTCCACCAGCCAGTCACTTTACAATAAAGACATCCCACGCAGGGGACGGCTGAGGCTTCACCCCAACTTATCGAACCCCCGTTTACAAAAACAAAATAGAATACAAACATCTTTATAAATTATCAACAAAACACATACATATAAAATGCCTACATTGCTAAATAATAACATCATAGGAAGCCCTAGTGACCACCTGGCAGAAAGCGTCCAATATTCCCAAGCTGATCCAACAGACCTCATACACAAACAAGGAGTCTTGTCCCGGAAGAATTTTCAAGAAAAAAGGTAGGAGACTGGTCTAGCGAAGAAGACGATAGTATAGCAGATTGATAGAACAGAGCAGGAATGAGAAAGAGCAAATGAGAAAGACAGCGACAGTGGGAATTTAAAGCACTAAATTTCCAGAAAGTGGGGATACTATTTATACTGAAACCCCCGGCACTCCAACGGGGGTAGCAGCCCTGATGGCTTCGCGCAGTGTCAAATCAGTCCATTCTCGAATGTTGTCATCCCACCTCTTTTTCGGTCTCCCTCTTCTTCTACCTCCTTGCACTGTGCCTTGCAGAATAGTCTTTGCAAGGCCTGATGATCTGGTGACGTGGCCATACCATCGGAGTTTCCGTTTCTTCACCACTGTGAGCAGGTCATCGTGTTGTCCAATGGCTTGTGTGATGGTCTGTCGGACTTCGTCGTTGGTGATGTGTTGGGTATTTTCACACTCCTGAAGGTTACCTTTTTTGGGAAGAGTGATGACAAGCGACTGGGTCCATGGTATTGGCCACTACCCACTCTGCCAGATCTTGTTACAGATAATAGTGAGGGCATCAATCATCGCTTCTCCTCCTGCTTGTAGCAGTTCCGCGGGTATGTTGTCCACTCCCGCTGACTTCCCTTTCTTTAGCGATTGCACTGCTGCCTCAACTTCTTCCCGGAGAATTGGGAGAATTTCTTTTTCTTCTCTGTTCTCGGGACATGCTAGAACTGATGGGTCTCCATTTGGTGTATGGTTGTAAAGGTCAGAGCATCTGTCCAAGACTTCTTGTTCTTCTGTAAGGCATATGCCAGACTTGCTTTGGAACGTGGAGACTTTGGACTGTTTGACACTTGTCAGCCGCTTCACAGTTTGGTAGGCCTTCTTGCTGTTGTTCTTGTTCAGATTGTTCTCTATTTCCTGGCATTGATCTTCTATCCAGTTCTCCTTTGCTGTGCGCATGCCTTTTCGAATGTCATTGTTGATTTTTCGGTAGACATCAGCTCCCTGTGAGGTGTTCTTTTTCTTTTTTAACTCTCTTCGTTTATCACACAGATCCAAAAGTTCAGGTGTGATCCACGGCTTCTTCTTTGGTCAGTGCTTGCCAAGGATCTCAGTGGCGGCATCTGTCACAGCTGAGTTGAAGGTGGTGGTCATGGTGTTGACATCTACTTCACCAGCTCCCAAAATGAGCAGTGGTGCAAATTTCCCTCCAATTGTGGCCTAAAATAGTTCTGCCACCTCCGGGTCTTGCAGTTTGTCCAGGTCGAACTTCAGTCTAGTGCACTTTGCTGTATTTACTCTCTTTAAGTGGAGCCGGAAAGACATCATCACGAGATCGTGGTCACTTCCGATGTCTGCTCCTGGAAAAGTGCTTGTCTTGCCAATGTTGATGCTTGATCTGAAGCGTTTCTTGACCATGATGTAGTCTATTTGGTTGTGATGCTCCCCGCCGGGACTGTGCCATGTCCATCGTCTGGAGTTTTTGTGGAGACCAAGCGTGTTTGCCAGTACCAGATTGTTGTATCTGGCAAACACCAAGAGTCTCAGACCCCTGTCATTTGTCTCGTTGTTGCAGTGGGGTCCACATGTGTCTCCCCAGTTGTGGTGCGCATCTTGGCCAACCTTGGCATTCCAGTCGCCTTGCACTATGACTATGTCCTTCTTCGGCACTTGGTCAAGGACCGCCTGTAGATTTTCATAAAAATCCTCCACTTCGCTGTCGTCATAGTCTGATGTTGGGGCATAGGCCTGGATGATGGTGATGTTGAAAGTGGCTGCTCTCAGGCGGATGGTAATGAGTCTACTGGAGACTGGGCAGCAACCCATGACAGTGGCTAGAATGTTCTTGTGGACCAAGAATCCAATGCCGTGTTCGTGTCTGTCATCTCTACCGCTGAAATAGAGCTTGTGGCCTTTGTCGGTCGTTGTTTCACCTAGGCCTTTCCAGCGCAGTTCGCTGATGCCTAGAACGTTCCATCGATAGTGGTCCAACTCGTGGGCCAGTTCTACTTTTCCTTCCGCAGTTAGGGTCCTGACATTCCAGGTTCCTATGACGATGGTGTTTCTCGTGCGGATCTTGCTAAATTGTCCATCAGTAGCATATTTAACACATCTGTCCTGGTGGCCAACGGAAGGCGCGGTCCTTGAGCCGGGCGACGACCGATCCGGTATGAAATTAGTGGATAGTGTCATTATGTAGTGTATCTTGGGCAAAAAAGACCTGGTGGTGCCCAATCCTCTCCAGGCTGTTGGCCACAGCCGAAATCCACGAATACAGTGTGGCTCACCTTGGCCCTGAGCACGTGTTCGTTGAACCTGTAGTAACGTGAGGTTCCTCCGCCCTGGCTGGTGACTTCTGTGTAGAAGACTTTCGCCCAGTGATGCCGTGCTAACATCACCCCTGTTAGTCCCCTTTTACGACACGCCGGGAAACGTTGGGTCTATTCTATTTAATGCCCGAACCCACAGGGTTTACCTTGGTGTAGTTCGGCAGCATCACACTGCTTTCTTCAGCCTACTGGGAAAAAAAAGTTGATTAAAAGAAGAAGAAATTTGAGATGGTCACTGTTAAATGGAAACGGGAATCTGGGTGAGTTGACAAAGTGTTCTTCACTGAGAAACTGGAAGATGTAGAACTTACACCAAGCCAAAAGTTGGTGTTTTACTTTGTATGTTCCCTCTTTACCAGTATCCCTGTGCCCAAGGCCTTGAATGCTGTGAAATCTGCGCATCCTTCTTTCCATCAACCATTGTGCTGTCGGATTCTCTACCAGACAGCATACAGCAAACCACATTTAAAAGTTATCTTCACAAAGATGACTCTTGCATTCCTCCGCATTTTTATAATGGAAACGGGCAAGAACAAATAATCCACTGTCGACTCAAAAGAAATATGAGCGATCTCAATCACGATCTGTTCCCTCGGCATTTAACTAACAACTCCTAATGCTCTTGTGGCTTTCAAAATAAAACTGTTGAACATTGTCTTTCTCTTTCACTGTCCCCGCTATACTAACATCAGAATAACTACTATCGCTACCCTCAGGCAAGAACAAACAAGTTGAATAACTTCCTATTCACAGATGATTGTTTAACCAGCGTACTACCCCTTGGGGTCATGAGCAATCTTGCCACTGTAGATTGTTCTAACCTATAAAGGGAAAAGTGAAAGCCTGTTACACTCGATTCGATGTTGGTGTTTTCTATCAGTATTTGATTCAGCCCCGATGCTTGAAATCCTGATAGCTGTAACTCTGATTCGTTTATCCACGCAGCCTGCTCACTCATCAACAAGTCAGGAGTCGACGTATGAAGTTTTCCACTTTTATTCAGCACACATCAACAACTGCATACAATCGCTTTTCCACTCTCAACTTTTTACTTTCCAACTCTCTATCTACAACAACACACAGAGCATCGAATATATAATTTTTTCTCTAGTCCAGAACAAGGTGGAACAATCTCGTTTGACGCAATGTACCACTCGCTTTAAACTTCGTCATCACTGTCTTACGTCATACATATTTCTTCTCCTTCCGGGAACGTTCTCAACTTTCTCATTTATCGGGAGGTTTCTATTGACAGTAAACACGCGAGTCTAGAGAATTCTCCAATAATATCGACCAACCAAAATTATCAACGTTATACAAAGCTTCCTCTAACCACAACGCAAACTCAAATCAAAGGTAAATACACTCTACTATTGCATGCTTTGCAAAATAAAACAAACAGATCTATCGTGCGCGCTTCACTCATAATATCTTCACACGCACCATCATGCGCGTTTCAACGTAACAAAGCCCCAGTTGAAAACCTGACTTGACTTTGTAGGCATGACCAATTCACTGCGGCAACAGTACCCCCGTTGGGATGCCGGGGGATTTCAGTATAAATAGTATCCCCACTTTCTGGAAATTTAGTGCTTTAAATTCCCACTGTCGCTGTCTTCCTCATTTACTCTTTCCCATTCCTGCTCTGTCCTATCAATCTGCTATACTATCTTCTTCTTCGCTAGATCAATGACCTACCTTTTTTCTTGAAAACTCTTCCTGGACAAGACTCCTTGTTTGTGTATGAGGTCTGTTGGATCAGCTTGGGAGTGTTGGACGCTTTCTGCCGGGTGGTCACTAGGGCTTCCTATGATGTTATTATTTGGCAATATAGGCATTTTATATGTATATGTTTTGTTGATAATTTATAATGATGTTTGTATTCTATTTTGTTTTTGTAACCGGGGGTTCGAGTAGTTGGGGTGAAGCCTCAGCCGTCCCCTGCATGGGATGTCTTTATTGTAAAGTGACTGGCCGGTGGGGGGCATTCAATTTTCCCACTAGGGTTGTTTCAGCATATCTTTTATGCGGATCGGGGGTTGTCCGGTCCTGATTTGGCTCGGAAGAGTCCGCTGGACCTAAAGCAACAATCAATCAATCAATAAAAACCAACGTACTCCATCTTTCTCTGTCCTCAGCAACCCTCATAGCTTTGCTCAGTGTCAAGCCAGTCCATTCTCGAATGTTGTCCTCCCACCTATTTTTTTCGGTCTACCACTTCTTCTATTTCCTTGCACCGTGCCTTGCAGGATGGTCTTTGCAAGGCCTGATGATCTGCTGACGTGGCCATACCATCGGAGTTAATGTTTCTTCACCACTGTTAGCATGTAATCATGTCCAATGGCTTGTGTGATGGTCTGTCGGACTTCGTAGTTGGTGATGTACTGGGTATAGGAAATGTCCAGAAGTCTTCTGCAGCACCTCATCTCCATGCTTTGTATTCTTCCTTGTAGGTCTGCTATTGAAGTCATCAAAAGCCTGTATGACAAAACTACCAGTGCAGTCCTCCACAACAGCGCTGTCAGGGATGCCTGCTCTCTCCAACACTCTTCAACATCTTCCTGAAGTGAATCATGTCAGATGCCCTTGCAGATCATGAAGGCACAGTCAGCTTAGGGGGTAGAGCAAACTCCAACCTTCGTTTTGCGGATGACATTGATGGATTGGCTGGAGAGGAACAAGAACTTAAACAGCTGGTACAGAAGCTTCACACCACCTCCAGAGCCTATGGAATGGAAAAGTGCAGAGAAGACCAAAATGATGACCAACAACACCAATGGCATCAACACGGACATCAAAGTCCAATCCCTTAACACAGTGCATAGCTTTAAATATTTAGGAGCTATTGTTTTACACAATAATTCCCAACAGTAAGTCCTCTCCAGGATTGCACAAACAACTACTGCCCTGGCAAGGTTAAAGCCCATTTGGAAAGACAAGACCATTAGTCTATATTCCAAGGTAAGGCTCCTTTGTTATCTCCATCTTCTTATATGCTTGCGCAGCATGGACCCTCACAGCAGATCTACAACAAATACTAAAAAGCATGGAGATGAGGTGCTACAGAAGACTTCTGGGCATTTCTTAAACCCAGCACATCACTAACGACGAAGTCTGACAGACCATCACACAAACCATTAGACAACACATTGACCTACTCACAGTGGTGAAGAAACGGAAACTTCGATGGTATGGCCACATCACCAGATCATCAGGCTTTGCAAAGACCATCCTGGAAATAGGAAATAGGAGAAAAGGACCGAAAAAGAGGTGGGAGAACAACAGAGAATGGACTGGCTTGACATTGAGCGAAGCCATCCGGGTTGCTGAGGACAGAGAAAGATGGAGTATGCTGGTTAAATCATCTGTGGTGCTCCAACAACCTCAGAGTTACGGGATAGGATAGGATAGGTCTGCTGTGAGGTTCCATGTTTTGCAAACATATAGGCAAGATGGAGATGACAAGGAAGCACAGCGGCCTTACCCTGGAGAACAATGATGGTTATGTTTTTCCAAATGGGCTTCAACCTTGTCAGGGCAGCAGTAGTTTTAGCTGACAGGACCCATTATCTGATACAATGGCTCCTAAATATTTTAAGCTATGCACCATGTTAAGGATTGGCATTGGACTTTGATGATGTCCATGTTGATGCCATTGGTCATCATTTTGGTCTTCTCTGCACTTATTTCCATTCCAAAGGCTCTGGAGGTGGTGTCAAGCCTCTGTACCAGCTGTTCAAGTTCGTTCCTCTCCAGCCAATCCATCAATGTCATCTGCAAAACGAAGGTTGGAGATTGCTCTTCCCCCTATGCTGACTGTGCCTTCGTGATCTGCAAGGGCATCTGACATGATGCGCTCTAGGAAGATGTTGAAGAGTGTTGGAGAGTGTAGACCTGACGCACACCGATTGTTGTTCTGAACCAGTTTCCGATGACGCTGTTGTGGAGGACTGCACTGGTAGCCTTGTCATACAGGCTTTTGATGACTTCAATAATTTTAGGGCTGATTTTGTACACTCTCATGGTTGCCCACAGAGCTGCATGCCAGACTCAGTCAAACCCCTTTTTGAAGTCTACGAACACATGATATAGATGTTGTTGGTGCTGCTTGCAGATTATTCTGAGGTTCAAAATCTGTTCAGTGGTACCTGAATCCTGCTTGCTCTTCAGCTATGATTTGTTCAGCTTGGGTTTTCAACCTGTTGAGTATTATTTTCAGGAGGACCTTGCAGGGATGACTGATGAGGCTGATGGTGCGGTAATTTTCACATTCCTGAAGGTTACCTTTATTGGGAAGAGTGATGACAAGCGACTGGGTCCATGGTGTAGGCCACTCCCCACTCTGCCAGATCTTGTTACAGATAATGGTGAGTGCGTCGATCATCGCTTCTCCTGCTTGAAGCAGTTCTGCGGGTATGTTGTCCACTCCCGCTGACTTCCCCTTCTTTAGCAATTGCACTGCTGCCTCAACTTCTTCTCGGCAAGTCTAGGAACGGAATAAAGTAATCACCAAAAATAAACTAACAGTACAGTACAAATCCATAAAACTTCTCCACAATATAGTTGAAACAATAGCGGCAAACATCACCACAATTCAGCCCCTAGCCCTTGTAATATCAAATTCGTGAGGAAATAACAAATATAGACTATGCGACAACCATCACTATACGCGGATATGAGCCTCTACTAAATAGTTCCCGCCGCAGGCCGCCTTTGTCTGCAAGAAAGGGCACGGACCGTGAGAAAGGATGTCTGCAAGCTAGAAATAGCCTGCAGCAGCAGAAGCTAAAAGGTGCTATAGGTATAGACTTGAGCAGGAGTGGAGCAGATTATCAACCTCAGAATAATCTGCAAGAAATACCTACAGCACCAACAACAATATATCATTGTTACACTGTTGTTTTTTTTATCAATAGTTGATTCAGCCCTGATGCTTGAATCTTGATAAGTGTAACTCAGATTTGGTTTATCCACACAACCAGTTCACTCAGCAACAAGGCAGGAGTCGTCGCATGAAGTTTTCCAACTTGATTCAGCATACATCAACTGCATTACAATCATCACAAATCTCTATCAATCACTTTTTTATTCTTCTTACTCTTTCACTTTTTTCACTCTTTTCTCTCTCTTCTTTTAAGACGATAGAGTGCGTCTCTAATATAGTCCCTCTATAATCGACAGAAAAGTCGAACTTTCCAGCGTGATGCAATTACAGCCAATCAGAAAAAAACTCATCATCAGAACTATGCACTGTCTTAAATCAAATCGCGGGTCTAGAGGAAAACTATTCTAAGTGACTTTTTTGAAATTTTACAGGAGAAGCAAAAAATCTTCCTATTTCAATAAAAAGTAATTTTATGGTCTGAAACCCATATATGTAGGAGATAAATGGATCGTGGTCTGTTTTTGACAATACTTTTCTCAAAAATCTTTTCCGATCTTGTTAAAATAAAAAAAATGCCACTTAGAATATTTTCCTTCTGTAAAATAGTATGAGTAAAACTACTCTATCTGCCACATAGAATAGTTTTCCATTGAAAATGTTGAAATATTAATGGAAAACTATTTTATGTGTCAGAAAGAATAGTTTTCCTCCATTGCTGAGAAAAGGAAAGAAAAGAAAATTATTGTAAGAGTCAAATAGCATACTTTTCCTCTCGAAAAATTTTGAAAACTGAGGGAAAAAAACCCACAAAAAACAACTTACACATGATACACTTACAATAGTTTTCTGTAACAAACAAAAGAACGAGAAAGCAACACTGTATATTCATCCTCAAAAACGAGTTCCCAATTTTATTCAAACCAAATACAAAACCTTATCTTCATTTTCCAAAGTACCATTAACATAAAATAATTAAAATCATATTAGACATAAGTCGTTATGTACTACTCTTGTACCACTACTACTCATGTATTTTATTAGTGCACTAATAAAATAATGACAACGTGTTATGCAGCTACCAAAATGAAATAGCATTGATAAAGTGAACATGACTGGTCAAATTACACTGCATTAATACACAAAAAGACTTTTATTTAGATCTAGTACAAATGGAGCATTGCCTGTTGCGCTCTCTTAATATGATGCACTTCGAGAATAAAACTTTCAACGGTCATCAACGAACTGGCTTTGGGGGGAGGGAGAGAGAGAGAGAGAGAGAGAGAGAGAGAGAGAGAGAGAGAGAGAGAGAGAGGAGAGAGAGAGAGAGAGAGAGAGAGAGAGAGAGAATTCTTCATCACCCTAGCCTCCATCACTTTATCATCTTCTCTCCAACATCCAACACCACTACAAAAATGTTGGCGCTGCGAGCAGGATCAAGAAAGATGACAAACCCAAGGAAGGCATATAGGAAGGCAAGGCAGCTGAGGAACCGACCAGTGGAAAGCGAGAGCGAAGAGACTACCCTCATCCAGGAAGGAGGGGCCCACAGAGGCGACACCATACCTCATCACCCATCCAGTCACGAGAGGACATCATAGGCGGCGCAAGATGACATTTCTTCCACCCACGCACCCTCCTCGACCATGCAGAAGTTGTGGATGATGCCACCCCCCCCCCCCCCCAAACTTCCAACCTTCACGGGGGATGGCAATGACGTCGAGGACTTCACACAGGAGGCGTGGCGAATCCTGGGCCACTGCCAGCTGGATGGTGGTATAGCTATGGAGTGGCTGCTTCAATCGCTCCGCGGCTGTGCCCGACAGGAGATCATCCAGCGGGCAGACGTGAAAACGGCAGAGGAGGCCCTGGGTGTCCGACCAGAGGGGATTCACCAGCACTTTAAGCAGGTTCCACAGCCGGCAGCAGGGAGCAGGAGAGACCGTGCTGCAGTACGGCCAACAACTTCAGCAGCTGGCCCTGCGGTCCAATACAAGAAAGGTTGGCAGCATCCCTGACGAAATGCTGCGTGATAAATTCGTTGAGGGGCTCAAATCACAAGACCTTCGACGGGAGCTCCGCCGCATCATTAGGGGAGAGGATGTCTCCTACCTGCGGGCCAGAGCGGAAGCGTGACAACCCAACAACAGACAGCAACGCCGGTGCCCGACCCCCAAGGAATGGCGGCTCTGCAGAGTCAACTAGCAGAGCTGAAGGAGCAGCTGCAGCAGCTAAAGCAACGTCCACAGTCGGCTCCTCAACGTGACACCAGAACTGCAGTCTGCTGGGTTTGCGGCCGAAGGGGCCACCTCCAGAGGAGCTGTCCTCAAAGACAACCCCACGTCCAACCACCACGAGGACAGCAGGGAAACTGCTAGCCCCGTTGTCGAAACACAGGCAACAGGGGGAAGGGCAGTAAAAGGCTGATTGGCGAATGCCCCACGACAACCGCACGCATCAATGGCCGAGCTGTGCAAGCTCTCCTCGACACGGGCAGCGAGGTAACGACTGTGACGCAGACCTGGGTCACCGAGAATCTTGGTGACGTTTTCCTTCAGTCGTCCCACCTCAAGCTGCGGGCAGTAAACGGCGCAGTTGGACGGGACCACGTTTTCTGGTATTCCCATCCTGGTCGTCAGGGAGCCCACGGAACCGGTCATGAGGGAACGCAAGAAGCGCCTGCCTTTGTTGGTCGGGATGAACGTCCTGGGAGAGTGGATGACAGCCAGTCCGACCAGCTTACCTCAATGCCTGTTTGCGTCCATCCAAGAAGTGTGACATGACAACACCTTGGTCCAAGGCATCGCCAAGACAGCAGTACAAACAGTGGTCCCACCCTTCGCCATAGCCACTGTGCGAAAGACCTCAACGCAGCGCCCTACGCGACAGCTACTGGCGTCACCTTTAGCACAACCCCTGCCTGGAGGTCTGCTGATCGTTTCCGACCTTGTCAGCTGGTGAGGTGGGATGCGCCTGTAGGGTTGGGTGACGGGCACTTCGTCTCTCGTCCGCAGTTGATGGACGATGTCCGTGTAGCCCAAATCCAACTCGTTTTGGACAAAGGCTTCTCTGTTCTTGCCTAGGACCTGTTGAAGAAGTTCCCACTGTCTGGTTGTGCCATCGAACGTGGAGCAGGGAATGGTGTTCTTGGTGGTCTGTCCTGATGGTGTTCCGATGGTGACCACGAGTTCATTTACAGTGGCGGTGAATGCCACCTCGTCCTTTCCTTGGACATCCTCTACTGCCTGCAGTGACGCCAGTGGAGTCCGGGCTGGAAGGATGACGTCCATCTCTGAGAGATTGGCCACTCACACGTATCGCTATGAAGCGTCACCGCTGACAAGGGTCGGAACGATCAGCAGACCTCCAGGCAGGGGTTGTGCTAAAGGTGACGCCAGTAGCTGTCGCGTAGGGCGCTGCGTTGAGGTCTTTCGCACAGTGGCTATGGCGAAGGGTGGGACCACTGTTTGTACTGCTGTCTTGGCGATGCCTTGGACCAAGGTGTTGTCATGTCACACTTCTTGGATGGACGCAAACAGGCATTGAGGTAAGCTGGTCGGACTGGCTGTCATCCACTCTCCCAGGACGTTCATCCCGACCAACAAAGGCAGGCGCTTCTTGCGTTCCCTCATGACCGGTTCCGTGGGCTCCCTGACGACCAGGATGGGAATACCAGAAAACGTGGTCCCGTCCAACTGCGCCGTTTACTGCCCGCAGCTTGAGGTGGGACGACTGAAGGAAAACGTCACCAAGATTCTCGGTGACCCAGGTCTGCGTCACAGTCGTTACCTCGCTGCCCGTGTCGAGGAGAGCTTGCACAGCTCGGCCATTGATGCGTGCGGTTGTCGTGGGGCATTCGCCAATCAGCCTTTTACTGCCCTTCCCCCTGTTGCCTGTGTTTCGACAACGGGGCTAGCAGTTTCCCTGCTGTCCTCGTGGTGGTTGGACGTGGGGTTGTCTTTGAGGACAGCTCCTCTGGAGGTGGCCCCTTCGGCCGCAAACCTAGCAGACTGCAGTTCTGGTGTCACGTTGAGGAGCCGACTGTGGACGTTGCTTTAGCTGCTGCAGCTGCTCCTTCAGCTCTGCTAGTTGACTCTGCAGAGCCGCCATTCCTTGGGGGTCGGGCACCGGCGTTGCTGTCTGTTGTTGGGTTGTCACGCTTCCGCTCTGGCCCGCAGGTAGGAGACATCCTCTCCCCTAATGATGCGGCGGAGCTCCCGTCGAAGGTCTTGTGATTTGAGCCCCTCAACGAATTTATCACGCAGCATTTCGTCAGGGATGCTGCCAACCTTTCTTGTATTGGACCGCAGGGCCAGCTGCTGAAGTTGTTGGCCGTACTGCAGCACGGTCTCTCCTGCTCCCTGCTGCCGGCTGTGGAACCTGCTTAAAGTGCTGGTGAATCCCCTCTGGTCGGACACCCAGGGCCTCCTCTGCCGTTTTCACGTCTGCCCGCTGGATGATCTCCTGTCGGGCACAGCCGCGGAGCGATTGAAGCAGCCACTCCATAGCTATACCACCATCCAGCTGGCAGTGGCCCAGGATTTGCCACGCCTCCTGTGTGAAGTCCTCGACGTCATTGCCATCCCCCGTGAAGGTTGGAAGTTTGGGGGGGGGGGGGGGGGGTGGCATCATCCACAACTTCTGCATGGTCGAGGAGGGTGCGTGGGTGGAAGAAATGTCATCTTGCGCCGCCTATGATGTCCTCTCGTGACTGGATGGGTGATGAGGTATGGTGTCGCCTCTGTGGGCCCCTCCTTCCTGGATGAGGGTAGTCTCTTCGCTCTCGCTTTCCACTGGTCGGTTCCTCAGCTGCCTTGCCTTCCTATATGCCTTCCTTGGGTTTGTCATCTTTCTTGATCCTGCTCGCAGCGCCAACATTTTTGTAGTGGTGTTGGATGTTGGAGAGAAGATGATAAAGTGATGGAGGCTAGGGTGATGAAGAATTCTCTCTCTCTCTCTCTCTCTCTCTCTCTCTCTCTCTCTCTCTCTCTCTCTCTCTCTCTCTCTCTCTCTCTCTCTCTCTCTCTCCCCCTCCCCCCAAAGCCAGTTCGTTGATGACCGTTGAAAGTTTTATTCTCGAAGTGCATCATATTAAGAGAGCGCAACAGGCAATGCTCCATTTGTACTAGATCTAAATAAAAGTCTTTTTGTGTATTAATGCAGTGTAATTTGACCAGTCATGTTCACTTTATCAATGCTATTTCATTTTGGTAGCTGCATAACACGTTGTCATTATTTTATTAGTGCACTAATAAAATACATGAGTAGTAGTGGTACAAGAGTAGTACATAACGACTTATGTCTAATATGATTTTAATTATTTTATGTTAATGGTACTTTGGAAAATGAAGATAAGGTTTTGTATTTGGTTTGAATAAAATTGGGAACTCGTTTTTGAGGATGAATATACAGTGTTGCTTTCTCGTTCTTTTGTTTGTTACAGAAAACTATTGTAAGTGTATCATGTGTAAGTTGTTTTTTGTGGGTTTTTTCCCTCAGTTTTCAAAATTTTTCGAGAGGAAAAGTATGCTATTTGACTCTTACAATAATTTTCTTTTCTTTCCTTTTCTCAGCAATGGAGGAAAACTATTCTTTCTGACACATAAAATAGTTTTCCATTAATATTTCAACATTTTCAATGGAAAACTATTCTATGTGGCAGATAGAGTAGTTTTACTCATACTATTTTACAGAAGGAAAATATTCTAAGTGGCATTTTTTTTATTTTAACAAGATCGGAAAAGATTTTTGAGAAAAGTATTGTCAAAAACAGACCACGATCCATTTATCTCCTACATATATGGGTTTCAGACCATAAAATTACTTTTTATTGAAATAGGAAGATTTTTTGCTTCTCCTGTAAAATTTCAAAAAAGTCACTTAGAATAGTTTTCCTCTAGACCCGCGATTTGATTTAAGACAGTGCATAGTTCTGATGATGAGTTTTTTTCTGATTGGCTGTAATTGCATCACGCTGGAAAGTTCGACTTTTCTGTCGATTATAGAGGGACTATATTAGAGACGCACTCTATCGTCTTAAAAGAAGAGAGAGAAAAGAGTGAAAAAAGTGAAAGAGTAAGAAGAATAAAAAAGTGATTGATAGAGATTTGTGATGATTGTAAGCAGTTGATGTATGCTGAATCAAGTTGGAAAACTTCATGCGACGACTCCTGCCTTGTTGCTGAGTGAACTGGTTGTGTGGATAAACCAAATCTGAGTTACACTTATCAAGATTCAAGCATCGGGGCTGAATCAACTATTGATAAAAAAACAACAGTGTAACAATGATATATTGTTGTTGGTGCTGTAGGTATTTCTTGCAGATTATTCTGAGGTTGATAATCTGCTCCACTCCTGCTCAAGTCTATACCTATAGCACCTTTTAGCTTCTGCTGCTGCAGGCTATTTCTAGCTTGCAGACATCCTTTCTCACGGTCCGTGCCCTTTCTTGCAGACAAAGGCGGCCTGCGGCGGGAACTATTTAGTAGAGGCTCATATCCGCGTATAGTGATGGTTGTCGCATAGTCTATATTTGTTATTTCCTCACAAATTTGATATTACAAGGGCTAGGGGCTGAATTTTGGTGATGTTTGCCGCTATTGTTTCAACTATATTGTGGAGAAGTTTTATGGATTTTGTACTGTTACTGTTAGTTTATTTTTGGTGATTACTTTATTCCGTTCCTAGACTTGCCGAGAAGAAGTTGAGGCAGCAGTGCAATTGCTAAAGAAGGGGAAGTCAGCGGGAGTGGACAACATACCCGCAGAACTGCTTCAAGCAGGAGAAGCGATGATCGACGCACTCACCATTATCTGTAACAAGATCTGGCAGAGTGGGGAGTGGCCTACACCATGGACCCAGTCGCTTGTCATCACTCTTCCCAATAAAGGTAACCTTCAGGAATGTGAAAATTACCGCACCATCAGCCTCATCAGTGATCCCTGCAAGGTCCTCCTGAAAATAATACTCAACAGGTTGAAAACCCAAGCTGAACAAATCATAGCTGAAGAGCAAGCAGGATTCAGGTACCACTGAACAGATTTTGAACCTCAGAATAATCTGCAAGCAGCACCAACAACATCTATATCATGTGTTCGTAGACTTCAAAAAGGGGTTTGACTGAGTCTGGCATGCAGCTCTGTGGGCAACCATGAGAGTGTACAAAATCAGCCCTAAAATTATTGAAGTCATCAAAAGCCTGTATGACAAGGCTACCAGTGCAGTCCTCCACAACAGCGTCATCGGAAACTGGTTCAGAACAACAATCGGTGTGCGTCAGGTCTACACTCTCCAACACTCTTCAACATCTTCCTAGAGCGCATCATGTCAGATGCCCTTGCAGATCACGAAGGCACAGTCAGCATAGGGGGAAGAGCAATCTCCAACCTTCGTTTTGCAGATGACATTGATGGATTGGCTGGAGAGGAACGCAAACTTGAACAGCTGGTACAGAGGCTTGACACCACCTCCAGAGCCTATGGAATGGAAATAAGTGCAGAGATGACCAAAATGATGACCAACAACACCAATGGCATCAACACGGACATCAAAATCCAAGGCCAATCCATCAACACAGTGCATAGATTCAAATATTCAGGAGCCATTGTATCAGACAATTGGTCCCGACAGAAAGTCCTCTCCAGGATTGCACAATCAACTGCTGTCCTGGTGAGGTTGAAGCCAATTTGGAAAGACAGGACCATCTGTCTACATTCCAAGGTAAGGCTGCTGCGCTCCCTTGTCATCTCCATCTTCCTATATGCCTGCGAAACATGGACCCTCACAGCAGATTTCCAACGAAGAATACAAAGCATGGAAATAAGGTGCTACAGAAGACTTCTGGGCATTTACTATACCCAGCACATCACCAACGATGAAGTCCGACAGTAAACTTTGTATGTGTTTTGTTTTGTTTTCAATAATCAGTATTTCTTTACTGCACCCTGCTGTCTTTGTAGGGTGCGTGAATTCTGCATTATTGAATCTTATCAGTTTTCCGCACAGATTTCTTCTACTTGTAACTTTGTTATGTGTTTATCATGTTCAAGCGTGCCTTGTATCATGTGCATGCTTGTTTTTATTTTTTTTAATATATGAAAAATGTATGTGTTGTACGTAACATAGCTGTATATATGTATATTATCATGGGCATACATGTGTGTCTATACCTAATTATTGTTCCTGCAATTGTCTTTTAACACTTTCACTGAGATAGTCATGTTTTCCATTCTACACTGTACACAGATTTTTACATTATAATATTGTGTTTCTGTAAAACATATTTTGTAAACATAGTTTAATACAAGCATATATTTTATATTATTTGTCTTTTCAACACAGTTTCTTTCCTTTTTTTCTTTTCCTTCATAAAGCCAATTAAACTAGTCTTCTTCTCACAGTTGTTGTTCATGCACTTGACGGCTAAACACCTTGGGATGTTATCAACAAGACCTTACTTGTCAGTATACAGTGGCAAGTACCAGTAGGCAGGCACGAGAAGGCTGCTTATTTACTGCTATAAAATTTCACTTGTGCCTGTGGCTGGGACAGCGGCTTGAAAAATTTCTCTCCTCCCCTTCTTTATGGTGGGCGAATATATTTATAGCTTGCCTGGCTGGGCTCTAAAAAGCTTCAATTGAGTCGCCGTGGCTCAGTGGTACTTCGTCCTGAATAATCCTGCTTGTTCTTGAGCTATGATTTGTTCAGCTCAGGGTTTCAACCTGTTTGAGTATTATTTTTAGGAGGACTTTGTTGGGATGGCTGATGGAACGCAGTAAATTTCACATTCCTGAAGGTTACCTTTTTTGGGAAGAATGATGACAAGCGACTGGGTTCATGGTGTAGGCCACTCCCCACTCTGCCAGATCTTGTTACAGATAATGGTGCGCGCGTCAATCATCACGTCTCCTCCTGCTTAATGCAATTCTGCTGGTATGTTGTCCAATTCCGCTGACTTTCCCTTCTTCAGGTATTGCACTGCTGCCTCAACTTCTCAGAAAATTGGGAGGATTTCTTCTTCTCTTCTGTTTTCAGGACATGCTAGAACTGATGTGTCTCCGTTTGGTGTGTGGTTGTAAAGGTCAGAGCAGTACTCTGTCCATCTATCCAAGACTTCTTGTTCCTCTTGAATAACTTACTGTACGAAAATCAAACCTTTTCTCTAATGGATAATAAACTCCTCTTCAGCACCACTCAAGAGTTTATCAAAATGTCAAAGCGTTTTCGTTAAGGGAAATTCTCCGCATTGCACAAGCATCCTGATGTCCAGCTCAAACACCCTCTCTACATCCCCCCCTCTCTCTCTCTCACATCTCCTTCTTCAATTATACTCTTCTTTTTATCAACATATTTGATTTACAGCTAAATACTTCATTCCTTTTTTTTCCTCAATCGTTTGTCATTAATTATTCACTTTATTCTGCATATTCCATTTAATTATTCACTAAAGTTTTATTCTTTTTTGAAAATTCTTCGTCATTTACATGTTGGTTTAACTGTGTGCTTGTATGTCCTTTCGCGCTTTGTATGTATGGCTATGTTGTTGATGTTTGCTTTGGGTATGCTTAGCTTGTTTGCTGATGTTGGTTTTAATTATCGTGCATTCTTTGTGTTGCATGTATGTGTAACTGGATGTAATTGTAAAGCACCTTGAGCATTTGTATGAAAACGCGCTATATCAAATATACATTATTATTATTATTATTATTATTATTATTATTATTATTATTATTATTATTATTATTATATGTATTCATTAGTTGCCAGTCACTTAATTATTATGTTGAATTTTATTTATACAGGTTGGACTTGTATAAGCTTGCTTGTTACCTATCCTGCAAAGCACTGTTTGTTATTGTATGCTTTCTTTGAATAAAACATTTTTTAGGCCAACTCAAAATGTGTAAACCCTGCTTGAACTGGGTGATCAAAGCTTAGAACTTCCTCACATTTATGATCAAATACTGCTTAAATCAACTCACCCAGACTCCCATTTCCATTCAACAGTGACCATCTCAATGTTCTTTTTTAATCAACATTTTTCTTCAACTTCAGTAGGCTGAAGAAGGCTTTCAAAATATACCACAGTAATAGAATGAGTAAAGATAATACATACTCAATATGAGCACTCAAGGTTGTGGGAACATACATTCTACTATCAATATACTGTCTAAATACAAACAATAAATCTCTTATAGTTTATGGTCAAGGTCACTTCAAAGTACCTATACAACTTTGGACAGCTCCAGTGATCTTGACCTTAAAGCGAGTTGACCAAATTTGCATAGTACATGTAGATAAATAATCAATGTTTATAGGGTCCAGCGGACTGCTGAGAGCCGAATCAGGACCACACAAAACTATTTAAAATCAAACTAGACATAAGATGGAGATGGCTCGTTGCCATACCCTGATCTCCACCGAGAGCTAATGGACATCATCAACAATCATGGCTTCGAGCAGATGGTGATGTTTTCTACAAGGCTTGACAACAAGTTTGACTTGTTAACCAATGTCCCAGAACAGATCCCATGTATCGAGCCAGTACCTTGGCACTCAGGCCACACCATCGTGTACACGTTCAACATCCATGTGCAGAAAAAGCCAGTGTCTAGGTCAGTCCCCTTAAACAAACAAAGGGAAGGTCTCAGTCGGCAGCATCCCTCTCACATTGGCGACTTAGAGCCCCAAGGTGAGTCCTCAGTTAGGTGCTATGAAAATACTTCCCGACCAAGCTTCTTGAAGTCATTCAGGCCTACATCCTGCACAGACTTCTACCAGCAAAAGTCATCAGCCCTGGATAACATCTATTATCCGCCGACTCATTAACAGGGGTGAGGGGGCGTGCAGGCGATGGAAAAGGATTGGCTCCCTTAAACACCATGATGAAATGAAGGTGCAGTATAGAAATCCAGAGCCACATCTGCCGAGCCTACAGGGATTATGTGAACAGCACCTCGATCTCGGTGGACCCCGAAGAGCAAGCCCCTAAGTACAAGCGCTTCTTGTCCTTTATTAAGATCGTCAGCTGCCTGAGTAGCCCCTCTGAAGATCAATGACATCCAGCATTCAGACCCCAAAGAGAAAGCAGAGGCACTGAATGGACAGTTTGTGTTGGTGTTTGGGGATGGCAGGAAGTACACTAAAGAGGAGTTCAATGGAAAGTGTAAGATGCCATCCAGAGGTGTTCCTCCACTTGACAACATCACCATCTCTGAATAGGCAAGAAGATCCCCTTAAAGCTCTGGCCCAGATATGATCAGTGCTCGCATCCTACACAGCGGATGCTGAGGCTATACTCTAATAATTTATCGAATTCCCATTTACAAAAACAAAATAGAATACAAATATCATGATAAAATATCAACAAAACACATACATATAAAATGCCTACATTGCCAAATAATAACATCATAAGAAGCCCCAGTGACCATTTGGCAGAAAGCATCCAATATTCCCAAGTTGATCAAACAGACCTCACACACATTAGCTTTGTCCCGGAAGAGTTTTCAAGAAAAAAGGTAGGTGACTGGTCTAGCGAAGAAGAAGATAGTATAGTAGATTGATAGAACAGAGTAGGAATGAGAAAGAACAAAGGAGAAAGACAGTGACAGTAGGAATTTAAAGCGCTAAATTTCCAGGAAGTGGGGATACTATTTATACGAGAAACAACATCCTGTGCCCACAGCACATGGTTTCAGAAGACAGCACTCCTGATTGAACTAGTGGACGACCTGGTTGACAACATGGAAGAGGGCCTTCAAACAGGTATGCTTGTCAGGGACTGACCAAAGGCTTTGACATAGTTAACCAGTCTGCTTCTTCACAAGCTGCACCTTTATGAGATCCAGGGCAACATACTCTGCTGGATTGAGAGTTTTATGTCAGAGAGGCGTCAGTCATGGTTGAAGACGCCTGTCACGGACCGGTTTTATAGTATTTCGGTCCGATGCCTTTATGTATTGTAGTCTCTTCCTGTGAGAAGATATAAATGATAATATTTTTTATTGATAGCTAAATTCTGATCGGTTGAGCTAGTCACATGACGGCTCACCACTGTACATTCAAAATTATATTCTTTCTTTTCTTGACTATACCACGGAGTGGTTGTATTGAACTTCTGGCAGCTGTGTCTGCAGGTATATATTGTTTATCATTGAAATATTGTATTATAAACATAATAGTATTTTACAATGATCATATTCTACTTGTTGTGGAATAGAATTAATAATAAATAATTTTGATATTAGTATGAAGGATGGATTAGGGAGATGATGGAGATGGTGGATTGTTGTATATTTTTGATTAACGAACTGAAGTTGGATTATTATTTGATTTGAAGTTGAAACCTCAACTTGCAGTGTATAGCATTATATTTATTTTTGTGAATGAAATTAATTAGTGTCAAGATGTAATAATCAGTTGTTATAATTAGTTTTACAATTTGCATATGTGTGAACTGTGTTCGACACATATGAGATTTGAATTATATTGCTGTTCTAGTCCCGTCACAGAGGAGAGAGGAGGTATGTGTAGTAATTCAGAGAGAGTCTATATATCAAGAAATTTAGTTTGGTAAACTCGTGTGTTTACAGAAGTTTTCGGCTGGGGGCCTCGAGGCAGAAGAAGGAAGAAGAGAAAGAGAAGAATAAAGAAGAAGAAGAAAGAAGAAAGTCAAGAAGAAGACGAAGCCTCAAGAAGAAGAGGGAGAAGAAGAAGAGAGTCAAGAAGAAGACGAAGCATCAAGACAAAAGAAGAAGAGGAAGAAGTAGCAGAAGAAGAAGAAAGGAGGAAACAGAAAGAAGAAGCCGGAGAAGAAGACGAAGAAGAAGACGAAGAAGAAGACGAAAAGCGGTGGCAGCAACAGCAACCGCAGCAGCAACCGCAACAGCAGCGACAGCAGCAACGGCAGCAGCTGCGACAGCAGCCACAGCAGCAGCAGCCGGAGGAAAGAGAAGATGGAGAAGTGAACTGAGAAGAGAGAGAAAGAAACAAGGAAGGGAGAAGGAGAAGAATGTAATGTGAGAAAGGAACAAAAAGAGAATACATAGAGACAGAGGATACACACAGATACATTGAACCATAATTCTCAGTGAGACTCGTTTAGTTAATTCTTTGTGGTGTGGACGGTGACCGGGATTCTTTATGTGTTATTGTGAGTGTGTGTAATTCACGGATTAATCCTACATCAGCAAAATGGCAAATGCTTTGACAACAACTGATGTTATTGTTCCTCGTCAAGCATCCCGACAGATTCTCCGTGACAACCAACCTGCGGCCACTCCAGAAGAATATTTCAAGATTAGCATTGCCATTCCTTTCTTGGAACACCTGTCAACCGAATTGGACTCGAGGTTAAAAAATGCTGGCCTAGCAGTTGGTGGTCTCTGTCTGGTGCCAAGCACTTTAATAGACAACCAGGATGGTTTCATGCAGGTTCCAGAAGGGGTGAAGACACTGGCAATGTTGTGGGAGTCTGACCTACCAGACAACGCTACCCTTGATGCAGAATACCAACGGTGGGTTTGCAAATGGTGAAGTGCTGCTGAGAATGCAACAGCTATCATCCCATCCACGGCATCAGAAGCACTGAAACATTGTGACAGGGATTTTTATCCCAACCTGTTCATCATGCTAAAGAACCTTTGCACCCTGCCTGTCACTACTGCCGAGTGTGAGCGTTCAAACAGTCAGTTGCGCAACCTGAAAAACTACCTGCGCTCTAAAATGGGGCAACAGAGACTCAATGGACTTGTTTACTGAAAGTGCACAGGGATGTTGATATTGACTTCAAAGAGGCAGTGAACTGTTTTGCCAGAAGATACAATTCACAAATGGTACTAATGCCGAGGAACCTAGTGCAGCAAGACTGAATTAAGTCACAAAGTGAAAGCAGGGCGGTGATGTTCATAAACTACAAGGTAAAGCTTTATACCGTTAACGATTAACAAAAAGTAGTGAATAATAATAGTATACAAAACATCTCTGCTGATAAATAAATGTTTGTGTGTGTGTGTGTGTTTTTTTAAGGGAGGGGCAGAGGATAATTTTTGTACCCCAGAGTTTGTCAGTTCAATGGTTCAAAAAGCTCGAAGTCCCAAATGGCTTTTTCAAGGTTCAGATTGCACCATTTTGCAACCTTGAAAAAAAAAAATTCCGGGGGTGGGGTGGGGGGGGCATGACCCCGGATCCCCCTAGAATGCTCGGCGCTTCACGCCTTTGCTAAATCTGTAACCCCTGCCCCGCCCCCCCCCCCCCCACTCGACTTTTCCCAGGACTGGCCCTGATGTCGGTGAATAAAATGTGTGTGTGCCCTCCCCAATCTTGAGCAGCTTCCGCCGGCTGTGATTGCACTAACAACTGCTGCCCTGACAAGGTTGAAACCCACTTGGAAAGACAGGACCATCAGTCTACATTCCAAGGCTGCTGCGCTCCCTTGTCATCTCCATATTCCTATATGCTTGCGAAACATGGACCCTCACAGAAGACCTACAACAAAGAATACAAAGCATGGACACGAGATGCTACAGAAGACTTCTGGACATTTCCTATACCCAGCACATCACCAATTATGAAGTCCAACAGACCATCACACAAGCCATTGGACAATAAGATGACTTGCTCACAGTGGGGAAGAAACAAAAACTCCGTATGAACACATCACCAGAGCATCAGGCCTTGCAAAGACCACCCTGCAAGGCACAGTGCAAGGAGACAGATGAAGAGGGAGACAGAAAAAGAGGTGGGAGGACATTTGAGAATGGACTGGCTTGACACTGGGCAAAGCCATGAGGGTTGCCGAGGACAGAGAAAGATGAAGTACGCTGGTTAAACAATAATCTGTGGTGCCCCAACGACTTTCGAGATTAAAAAAAAAATTGTAATACTTTATTGTCATGTCCCTTTTTATCGGGAAATTCTGGGCCGCCTCTCCTGGGGAAGGAGGCGTAGTTGGAGCCTGTGGCATGCCCAAACCCAACCTACCTAACATTAGTTGTCTTTTTTCAAATTTTGCTGGGGAGCAAACTGGAGTACCCAGAGAAAACCCCTGAAGCGTTGCCCGAGTCAAAAGTAAATAATATTCGGAGAAACATAATGCCCAGATGCTGGATCGATCCCACACCTGTCGGGCGCCATTGGTTTCTGGCCTGCGAACAAGGCGTTAGTCCCGCCTTAGCCCACTTGACCACAACGCTCGCTCAAAAGGGATACAAGTTAGTTAAAATTTAGAGGTGGACCGGGTTCATTAATAAAACTCGATAATGCCAGCAGTGAAGAGGGAAATGACAATCACAAAAATGCATCTCACAAACTCAGCATTCATTCAAAATCATTAAAATTAAGGTTTTTTTCTCTGTTTATTCTGCACAAACCAACCAAATTGTCCATAGACACATGTGAAGGGATACAACTTGCTCCAATCTTGCAACTTGTCCACAAACCCAAATATGGTAAAATCGTGTATACATCCATGCAGTGAAAGCACAGCTGCCAAAGAGCAGTGCAGACCTGCCTACCCCCCTCAGAGTAAAAGTGGGAGACAGGGGATCGAGGGTTGCCAAAATGGAGCTCTGTATAATATGGCAAAATTGGTGATTTTATAATATATATATATATATATTATAAAATCACCAATTTTGCCATGATATTATACAGAGCTCCATTTTGGCAAAAGCGTGAGTCTCCCGCCAAAAGCGGGAGAGTAGGCAGGTCTGGCAGTGCCACCCAAGAGAAGGAGGTAATAGGTATTAGGTGATGGTTCAATATTGATAGTTTCAGGTAGAATGTCATTAACATAGCAAGGACCAGTGAAAATGGCTACACCAAATAAGCCCCAGTACAACTGACCTTTCTTTTAGTCACTGAAAAACCCTGGCGGCAGTTGTTACAGTCTTCCACATCATCTTCATGCTGCCATCGTACTTCATTCTCTGCCTGACGAATCTTTTCCAACTGAATCTGATACAATAGTTGCACACACATGTGCACACACACACACACACCCACACACACACACACAAACATACACGCAAACACAAGAGTGTATTTTTAAGGTCATAGGATTTCAAGCATCTAACTAGAGCAAAGTAATGTAGCAAAACTGGAATAATAATGCAAAACTGACCTCGCATATATATTGCAGAAATTGTGATGACACTAACAAATGTGATTATCTATACTTTCCATTCTTACTTGGAACATGGATTTTCCTTTTATATTTCTATACACTCCATGTTTATTATTTGGGATGACCTTGACCCTCACGTGATCTCTTGTGAATGTCTTATCAAATAACCCAATGTTGTGGCATACTATGATTTAAATAAACAGTTACTCCACTGTACGATGACCTATTTTGGGTATGTTTTTGCAAGGCCTATCATCTCTAATTACAACAAGTTTGGACTTTATATCTTATAGTTTAGGGTCAAGGTCACTTCGAAGTACCTATACTAACCGATTTTGGACAGCTCCAGTGACGACCGGAGTGAGGTTGACCAAATCTGTATAGTATATGTGTCTCATTGATATCTATCATGCATCAAAGGATCATAAGTTCAATATTAATAACCTAGAAAAAAAAAGTGAAATTGTATAAAAAATTGTCATTTTTTAACCAAATTTAATGACCCTGTAACCTTGACCTTGAAGTGAAGTAATTCATTCACTGACGATTTATGAGGTCTCATGGATATACACCATCTTACTAAGTTTGGTTGTGATAGTTGAAATCGGTTCTGATTGTATGTTGCGGATATGGGAGGGAAGGGAATTCCACTGCTTGGGTGCAGAGTAAGCAAATGCACGTTGGCCGTATGTCTTAGTGCGGGTGACGGGAAACCTTGAGTGTGCGAGTGTCAGCAGAAGATCTTAAAGTGCGTGAAGGAGAGTAGACAGACAGTAGATCAAGCAAGGTAGGAAGGACAAGAATCTGTGAAGAAGTTGTGACAGAGAACAGAGAGTTTGTACTCTATGCGTGCTTGCACAGGATGCCAGTGAAGGGAATGTAGTAGAGGTGTGATGTGATCGCGTTTCTTTGCTCGGAATACTAGTCTAGCTGCTGAGTTCTGAACCTTTTGTAGTTTGTCAATGATGTGTTTTGGGGAGCCAGCGAGAGAGTTGCAATAGTCAAGATGAGAAAGGACGAGAGCGCAGACTAGGGTTTTGGTGGCAGTGACTGTAAGATAGTGGCGAAAGGAGCTGATTTGGCGTTTGGCCGTGTAGGCAGAGCGACAGACGTTGGAGATGTGGTTGTTGAGGGACAGGTCATCGGAGAGAATGTAGCCGAGATTTCTCGCTGAGGATGAGAACTGAATGTTTGTTGTCCCTACTGTGAGCGATATTGGGAGAGGCGAGAGTGAGGAGGAGGTGCTTGTGAATGAGGAGGGCTTTGGTTTTATCGTCATTAACAGGGTTCGTACTGAATCAACAAAACAAAATTCCCAACCTTTTCCCAATCTTTTCCCAACCCATGAGTAAAATTTCCCAACCATAGTCGGCATATAATAAAGATCAGATATCGAAACAAATTAATTTTAAAAAAAAAAGCTTTAGGAAAATTCTTTTTTTTATTTGCAGTAAGCTTAAAATACACCAAACTTTCACTTAATGAGTTAATCCAAAACGTTCAAACAAATTTTAAAAAATATATAAAAATGTCTAGTTTTATATACTGTAAGCTTAAAATTTACAAGATCACAATCACAATGAAAGTCATGGTTATATTAGATAGAAACTTTCACTTCATTATTGATTTTAAAAAAATCTTTTTAAAAAAGCTTAAGAAAAATGTCTTGTGTTATTTGCAGTAAGCTTAAAATTATAAAAACAATTTACATAGTCAACATCATACTCATCACAGACATTGTAGGAGAGCCTGGCTCTTTTCCGCTATGTCTTTATTTACACTGGCTATTTCAGCCTTCATTTTAGTTGCCCTTCGTCTCAGGGCATTAGATTGAGAGAGCAGAGATAGAGCACTAAGTCGTTCCGCTTCATCAGCCCTAGCTGCAGCCTCCAAACTAGTGATGTCCTCTTGAAGGCACTGTCTCTTAGCCTTAAGCATATCCACCTCCTCAGTCGCAGCCTTTCTTTTTTGTGCTCTCATCTCTGTGGCATGTTTCTAGTAATTCTCCCTCTCGTCCTCCAGATAGGCATGGTACTTACTCCTAGATGAAGATGCATATACCAGCATCTCTTTAGTTACTGCAACTTTGTCAGGGCCACCAGCTCTTCTTATTTTATCTAACACCAGCCGCCTGGCAACTAGATTATTTTTCTTTAGGTTCTCCACCATGGTCATCTTGTTAATGCTGAACCCCCTCTCTACTGTCGCCTGGCCATGGCTGAGGATCAGCAGCTGCTGGACTACATCCCAGAGAAGAGAGAACTCCTTTCGACCAGCTAGATGTTTGAAAAACAGTTCATCTACTCGGTCATTGCTTGGGTCGAAAGTTTTGAAACTGTAGTATGCTGTTTTCTGACAGCACACTTTCATGAAATCGCCTGAACTGGGACTTGATTTGATCGCAGTTGACTTCTTTTACTCTTCCAGCATCACAGAGAATTCTTAGTGACAGCTCCAGTTGTTTCAAATTCAGACAAGCCTTCTTCTGACAGAAGCAGCTTAGGACTCATCCATGCTAAATTTCTAACAATTTGATATTTAATTGGGGATTTGTCCATGATCTTTTTAACTATAGCCAGGAGAAAATCACGGCATTCCATCTTAAAAGCTTGACAAGCCTTTTCAGTTGCCCCATTCTTGATGGTGGTTTTTGAGCATGTAATTGTAAATGACACATTAAAGATTCCGAGAGAATAAGAAAGAAAATATTTAATAGCTTTGAATTTAAGAAAGTAAATAAAATATTATTTTAAAAAATATTAAAATCTTTAAAGGTCTTTAGGAAGATAACTGTGAAAAAAAACAATCTGCCAGAAAAGGGAGGTAATTCAAAAACCGTTCCCTAAAAAAATTAAGATTTCAAAGATAGTTTTCTTAAATTTCAAAATTGTATGCTATAATAAATTGAATAATGAATGTTAACAAATAATTATATCAATTTTAAAAAAGGTCAAAACTAAGTATTATGAAAATTTCTTATGGATTTGGATAGAAAAATACGTTTTTCTGTATGCAAAATTTTATGGTCAGTGCATGTGTTTGACATGTATGAAAAAACCAAAATCCCTTGTTGACAGCCAAAAGTAGGATCTCATTTTTGATATGATGATGATTTTCATTGTTGTCAGGGTGGCGACGTGGTGATCGTCCTTAACGCTGATGCAATAGGACGTTAAGCATCGTTTTCCATCCAGCCAAAACGTCCTGCCCAAAGAAATTGTCCTTAACATTTTATTATAATAGGACGTAAAGCCTCGCTTCTGTCTGTCTGTCAGCCAAAACGAATTTTCCCAAACTTTCCCAACCTGATGCCATTTTTCCCAGACTTTCCCAACTGGGAAAAGGGTACCTCAGTTTTCCCAAACTTTCCCAACTTTCCCAACCGCGTACGAACCCTGCATTAAGCTTAAGCTTGTTGAGTGTCATCCAGAAAAACCAAAGGCACACGCATGCCTCGTTTTTGCAGATTTTTCTTCTGCATTTAATACCATGCAACCACATATTCTGGCGAAAAGATTGATTGAGGATTTTAGGCTTTCTGACCAACTTGTTTTGTGGATCTTGGATTTTCTGGTTGATAGACAGCAGAGAGTTTGTGTTAATGGTTGTTTTTCTGATATTGCTGTTACATATACAGGGAGTCCTCAGGGATGTGTGTTATCTCCCCTGCTTTTTATTCTGTACACTGACAGCTGCAGAAGTACCCAAGAGTGTAGGTTTTTAGTTAAATTTTCAGATGACTCTGCCTTGTTGTCTCTTTTTCAGGGCCCAGAAAACGATCATGGTCTTGCCCTTTCTGATTTTGTTAACTGGTGCGATAATAATTTTTTGGAAATGAACGTGTCTAAAACAAAAGAAATGCTTTTTGATTTTAGGACAGTGAAGGATGATGTCCGTCCATGTGTTATTCATGGTGAAGATGTGGAAGTTGTTGACACATATAATTATTTGGGTACAGTTTTTGATAGTCAGCTGAAATTTGATGTCAACACCCAGTCTTGTCAAACGTGGTCAGCAAAGAATGTATCTTCTTAGGAAACTAAAATCCTTCTCTGTAAACACAAAGATCCTCAGTTTGTTTTACCAGTCTTTTATAGAAAGTTTGCTGACTTTTTCTTTTATCTGTTGGTTTCACGGTCTGACTGTGAAGGATAGGAACAGCCTGAATAGCATAATCAATGTCTGCTCAAAGATTATTGGAGTTAGGCAGAGAGATCTTTCTTCTTTCTGTGATCAGCAGATCTTACGGAAAACCGGGAGCATCCTTAATAGTCATCAGGAACATTGTTTGAAACCCGAGTTCACACTGTTGCCATCCAGACGCCGATATGCTATGCCCATCTGTAAGGGAAATCGGCGTTCTAAATCTGTTATTCCCAGTGCAATCCGACTTCTTAATAGTACTAACTGCTTTTAGTTTTCAGCACTTTGGGGATCTTATTTGTTATATAGTGAGAGTCTCCCTTTAGTGGCTATGTGTACTGGCTGCACTTTTTAATCAACTTGTTGAATTTTGTTGACTTTTGTGATATCACTTGTGATCTTGATTCGCGTGTGTGTGCTTGTGTGATGTTTTTTAAATTTATGATTTTTTTTTTCAAAAATGGTTTATGATACATTTTTTGAGTTTCTTTATGCTGCCTCATAAACTTATAATGTAATTGCCCTTTGGGATGAATAAAGTTGTATTGTATTGTATTGTATTGTATTGTATCCATGACTTAATGTCTGTGATGCAGTTCTCCAAAGTCTGAACAGTGGAATTAATGATTTATAAAGTTGTGTGTCATCTGCAAATGACTGACTCTCAACAGCTTGCTTTCTGAGCAGGAGAAGCAGTGGCTTGGTGTACACAGTGAATAACACCGGCCTTAAAACGGAACCCTGAGGCACTCCGCACACCACGTCTGCTATGCTGGAGAAAAGGCCATCGACAGTGACTGCTTGTGATCTGTCAGAAAGATATGAGTGGAACCAAGCCAGGACTGAGCCAGAGATTCCAAAGTAGTGTTGAAGAATGTTGAAGAGAATATGGTGGTCGACTGTGTCAAAGGCGGCTGAGAGGTCTAATAAGGTGAGAATGGAGACGTTACCATTATCTAAGGCAAGCAACAGATCATTGGTTACCTTTAGGAGGGCTGTCTCAGTGCTGTGGAAGGGTCGGTAGGCAGACTGGTTGGGGCAAAGTAGAGCTTTATAATATAGGTACTAAGGTAGGCAAACAGTTGTTTGAGAACAATTTTTTCTATAACTTTGGACAGGAAGGAGAGGTTTGAAACAGGTCTATAGTTCTTTAGATTATTTTGGTCTAAACTTGTTTTTTTAAGGAGGGGTTTGATGACAGCCACTTTGAGCACAGACGGAACAACACCAGAGGACACTCTCGTTGATAATGTTGCTAATGGTCGGGAGTAGAGGGTCGAGATTCTCTATCAGCATGGGAGTGGGAATTGGGTCAAGAGAGCAAGATGTTGGTTTTGAACTTAAATTGACTTTCTTGACTTCTTGCTCTGTTATTGGTTGAAAAACTTCCAACTTTGCGGTAATGAGGGAAGGTGTGAATGGGTTAATGAGTGGGATCTCATGGCTATCAAGAGCAGCCCTTATGTCAGCTACTTTCTGTGTGAAATAATTACAAAATACATTTGGGAGCTGACATGGTGGATGCGTGGATGGGAGTGATGTTGCATTGCTCTTACCCCTTAGCTGATAGCAAAAGTCGAACAACTGTTAACTAGTTTCGCTGCTGCTAATTCTGTCGCTAAAGTACCGGGTTTTGGCAGTCTGGACTATTTTAGTGACCCGTTTTCTTGCAGTGGTGAAAATCTGCTTGCTGACTTCTAAACCTGGTTTAAGCCACTTTTCTCTGCTTTGCGTCGGTGTTTCTTAGCCTCGGAGAGCTCATCCTTAATAGACTCATACCAGGGTGCTGACCGTGTTGCCTTGACCTTTTTCTGGGCAACGGGAGCATGCCGATCAAGCACCGCATGAAGTGTACTATTCAGCTGATCAACAGTGGGGCACAGTTCTGGGGTCACTTTAGCGGTAAGCTCTTGCTTGAAGGCATCCCTATCCACGGTACGCAGGCTGCGAGCCTCCCTGAACATGGGGGAGGAGGGAGGGGGGGGGGGCTGTGACGCTTAGTTCGCAAACGACACAGAAATGGTCAGATGTTAATTCTTGGGTGACTGAAGCTGATCTAACAACATTATCCTGAGGCCTATGCATAACCCAATCTATGATGTGACCATGGGTGGGTTCTGTGACTGACTGAGAAAGACTAAACTGATCTAAAAGTTCAATCATTTTTGCGGTGGAAGGTTGCTGGGGTTGGTCAAAGTAAAAGTTAATGTCTCCTAAAACTATGTATGTTCCTGACAGTGTGTTGCAATAATCGAGCAGGACTGGAAATTCTTGGTGGAAAATTGCATCAGTTAATTTATTTTTCTTGCTTGGAAAGGTGCGATATATGCATATGAAGCATAGCTTACTTTACTACAGGCCTACTCAACGTAACGCGCGATTGTAGACTGGAGGCCGACTTTTGCCTGCCTCTGTCTCCTGTCAGCAGTGAAACTATTACCAACACACATCGATTGCGTAGGTGACGAGAAGTACATTATTTTGAACGTGTTGTTTGAGCGCCAAAGATGGGGAGAAAATGTTGTGTTTACGGGTGTAAAACAGGCTATAAATCACTAGAAGACATTGATCGTGAACAGAAAATATCCTTGTATCGTCTTTCAGATGATGAGAGTGAAAAGAAAGCATGGACATTGTTTTCTTACATTGTTTTCATCCTAGTAAAGGACTGTGTGTGTAGAGCTTCCTTCATGAAGATTGCATTGACCTTGTCGGACATGTTTGAATTTATGATGGAGGAGAGACATTCCCGGATACTGACCAACATCTTCCTTAAGAACTACGTCCGAGCTGCTACGCCCCGTTCAACAAAAGAGCCCCCCCTCAAGCGACTGAAACTGTCCTAATACTGATTGTGCTTACCACACAAGTTAGTGTTAATTGTGTAGTTCTTGTTTTTGACTATAACTACTTGCTGTTCTTTGTATTATTTGTATCACTCTCTATGAGTATGAAACAAGGGAGCACTGCTTCGGCTTTGAGCAAATAAGTATGTATCGGCTCACAGGAGGGATAGGGTGGGTTGTTTTTTTCTTTGAGTCTTCAAAGAAATTTTACAGATATTTTGGTATTCTTCCATGTATAATTATTTACTTTCAGTCACATATTAGTGGATTTACTGCACTCAACTTAGAGGGAGTTAAGCACTAGCCCATGATAAAAATTAAATAAAAATCACTGGAGCAGGTAGATCCAACTCTTGCTGACTCGAAAACAGCTTGTCTCTTAGCTGTGAAAAGGACACATTGTCTCGTTCGAGGAAAGCGTCAATTTCATCTTCTTGTTTATTCCTCTCAAAGCACAAAGCACGTTTTGTTGGGCGAGGGGTTGGTGCTGCAGTCGGCACTTGGCTAGCAGGAACATTCGGCCAAACTGAAGGTGCTTGCTTCGGTCGTTTTTTGCCGTTCTTCGTGATCGTCTCGAAGTCGGGAGGCCAATGGCGACCACACACGACAGTATTTTTTGTCACTTTCAAATTAGCGTTGGGAATGGCTGAAATCCATGCTTTCTTTTCACTCTCATCATCTGGAAGACGATACAAGGATATTTTCTGTTCACGATCAATGTCTTATAGTGATTTATAGCCTGTTTTACACCCGTAAACACAACATTTTCTCCCCATCTTTGGCGCTCAAACAACACGTTCAAAATAATGTACTTCTCGTCACCTACGCAATCGATGTGTGTTGGTAATAGTTTCACTGCTGACAGGAGACAGAGGCAGGCAAAAGTCGGCCTCCAGTCTACAATCGCGCGTTACGTTGAGTAGGCCTGTAGTAAAGTAAGCCATGATATGAAGTAAATGTTCTGCTTTGGAACAGACAAAGTAAGGTGAACAACTTCAAAGGATGAGTGAGTGAATGCGAAGTCTGTAATGAAGCCAAGGTGATGGGACAGACTGTCTCTGTAAATAATAGCAAGGCCACCACCGCGATTTGAGCGAGGCAGCGAACATACAGAATAGCCAGATGGGGTTAAATCAGAGCATTTACCCTCGTCACCAGTCTGCCGAAACCAAGTCTCTTGAATGAACATAATGTCAATGTGCTTGTCTGAGATGAATTCATGCAGAGCGGTACGTTTTTCTTTGGGACCTAGCGACTGAGCGTTGAATGATGCAATGCGTAGAGGACTGTGGCTATCGAGGTGTGAAGATAGAGGTGGAGGGGAGAGGTTGATGTGAATGAGATTATCTGCTGTGTTGCTGCGTTGTGTCTTAGGCCTAGTGATACACACTGGGTGTGTTGCAATGTCAAACGTGTAATCAGAGTTGGAAAGTGTAGATGATCTGTGTGAAAGCACAACAGGGATAGACGAGATGTTTTGTTTCCGTTTGCCTCCACGACTAGTCGTTTTCTGGGCAAATGACGGCCGATCGCGAGTTCTTTTAATTGGAACACAAGGTCGGGAGCAAGCTGTGTAGGCTTAAACTTAAATGACAACAGCGTATCATGTGTGTAGCTTGTGGAACAAAATGGCGGACTACGTGAGTGCGAGACAGCACAATGAACGAAGAGAAAAAACGACAGTATAAACAAACGAACATAAGAAGAAAAGCAAAGCAACGCAACACTTACTTGACGATCCATGAGACAACAATTACACAAAACAAAACTCACAACAAAACACTATAAATACCGCAAAATCACAAAAGTCAGCAGAGCTCAGATTGTAACAGCCTGTGGCTCATAGCCTTATGTAGGACTCATCTTGCACAGATTTGCAAAAGATCTTGATTTTAGAAGGGTGGGGGGGGGGGGGGACAGGAAGGGGGATTAGTACATACTCACATTGCTATGCAGGCGAGTTAAAAAAAAAAATTCATTAAACTAATTAGGGACCTTTCGGAAGTGAGTAATTTTCGTTGTGAAATGATTCTGTATTACTTTCTAATCATGATGTCAGCAGTATGATCTCATTAGTATTGTAAGCCCCTTTCACCGGGTATGATCTTGCAAGAATGACAATAATGATATAAACGGGACAATATTTCTCCTACCAGCTCATTCAGCCCAGCGAAAAAAACTCGCACACTTCCTTCCCCCCCCCCCCCCTCCTCAACCCCCTCACACGGGTACCACATATCTTCAAAGTTGTCAGGAAGGCTAGGAGCTTACAAGGGAATTTATTTGTCAGTTATTTATGTGTCTATGTGATGCATGTGATAAATGTGCATTTGATTACTTTATCTCAAATTGTCTGTGTCTTTGTATTTTGTTAGAAAGAAATAAAATAGCAAAATGGGTTAAAATGACATGTAAGAAATTTAGAAAAGGGTAAGTAGTGAAGCTGAGGACAGAGAAAGATGGAGTACACTGGTTAAACGATCTGTGGTACACCTACGACCTCCGAGTTACAGGATAGGATAGGATAGGATAGGATAGGATAGGATAGGATAGGATAGGATAGTTAAGCTGAACAAAAATCCACAAGCACAGACCACTTTTATATGCACAGTGAGACCACACCAGGTGTGAACGCTTAACAATGAAAGCAAATTTTAATCAAATTTTCTCTTTGTTTATAAATATTTAAAATATTTTGGAATGTTGTTTGTAGATTATAGTCACACGACACTTTCGCATATAGGTGACTACTGGACCGATTTATACTGACACCAGCGGACCAGTTGTTGGTAAAGGGGAAAATAATATGATCACACGTTGACCTTTCGGTTACTAGCAAGACACTCTTACCAACTGAGCTACCCGGCCCCTAATATTTTGGAATTCTATTTGATGACTTTAAAATAGCAGTACAAAAGACTAGATCAGAAACACTGATAAAATTCATATAATAAAAAAACTAATATTTTGACCGCTGCTGAACACAAAATTACAATTAATATGCGTAATTAATTTACATCTTTAGCTTCGTAATGTTAAATACTTTAAGTCATCAGACAAGTTAATTTACGATACAAAATGGTGATAAAATGTAGTTGGATATTTACTAGTAATCTATTGCAATTTTCATAAATTTTTAATTGCAGTGTTACAATTGAGACGCACATTACAGTTACAATCATTTTATTTTGTAAAACATACAATGATAGCGTGTATTTACCTTTGAGTTGATTTTGCACTGTTGCTAGAAGAAGCAATCCAAAAACATGTGATTTTGTGAAAGGGACCTTACTCAACCATTTTTTATGTTAAAATGGGGATCTGCACTTGTTTTGAGACTTGGGACATAGTTTGAAACGAGGTACTGGAAGCTAAGTCCTCCTGAAAATAATAGGTTGAAACCACAAGCTGAACAAATCATAAATGAAGAATAAGCAGGATTCAGGGCAGGGCAATGTACCAATGAGCAGATTTCCAACCTCAGAATAATCTGCAAGAAATACTTACAGCACCAACAACATTTATGTGTCTGTAGAACCATTAGAGTGTACATCAGTCCTAACATTATTGAAGACATCAAACGCCTGAATGACAAGGCTGCCAGTGCGCCATCGTGAACTGATTCAGAACAACAATCGGCATGCTCCAAGGATGCCTACTCTCTCCAACATTCTTCAACATATTCCTGGAATGCATCATGTCAGATGCCCTTACAGATCACCAAGGTACAGTCAGCATAGGGGGTAGGATCAATTTCCAACCTCTGTTTTGCGGATGACATTAATGGATAGGTTGGAGAAGAACAAGAACTTGAACAGCTGTACAGAGGCTTGACACCACTTTCAGAGCCTTTGGAATGCAAATAAGTACAGAGAATACCAAAATGAGGACCAACAACACCAATGGCATCAAATTGACATTAAAGTCCAAGGCCAATCCCTCAACACAGTGCATAGTTCTAACATTTTAATGGGTATCGACAATAAGTCATCTCCAGGATTGCACAAACAACTACTGCCCTGACAAGTTTGAAGTCCATTTGAAAAGATGGGACCATCAGTATACACTCCAAGGTAAGGCTGCTGCTCTTCCTTTTCATCTCCACCTTCCTATACACTTGTGAAACATGGACCCTAACAGTAGACCTTCAACGAAGAATACAAAGAATGTAGCTGAGGTGGTACAGAAGACTTATGGGCATTTTCTATACCCAGCACATCACTGTGGGTTCTGGTACTGAATAGAATAGACCTAACATTTCCCGGCGTGTCATAAGAGGCAACTAACAGGGGTGATGTCAGCACGGCATCACTGGGCAAAAATCTTCTACACAGAAGTCATCGGCCAGGACGGAGGAACCTCATGTTACCACAGGTTCAACGACCACATGCTCGGGGCAAAAGGCAAGCCAAGTATTTGTGGATATCGGCTGTGGCCAACAGCCTGGAGAGGATTGGACCCTGCCAGGTCTTTTTTGCCCAAGACACACTGCATGATGAAAACAACCATTCACTCCATACTGAATCGGTCATCGTTCCGGTCACCAAGGACCGCGCATTCCATCGGCCACCAGGACAGAGGTGATAAGTGTGCCACTGATGGACAACTTAGCAAGAACCACACCAAAAACATCTTCATAAGAACCTGGAATATCAGGACTCTAACTGCAGATGGAAAATTAGAAGAACTGGCCCACTATCGATGGAAAGTTTTAGGTATCAGCGAACTGCGCTGGAAAGGTTTAGGTGAAACAACGACCGACAAAGGCCACAAGCTTTATTTTAGTGGGAGAATTGACAGGTACAAACACGGTGTTGGATTCTTGGTCCACAAAGACATTCTAGCAACTGTCATGGGTTGCCGCCCAGTCTCCAGAAGAGTCATTATCATCCGCCTAAGTGCAGCCCCTTTCAACATCACCATCATTCAGGCCTATGACCCAACATCAGACTATGACGACAGCTAAATGGAGGATTTCTATGAAAATCTACAGTCTGTCCTTGACCAAATGCCAAAGAAGGACATAATCATAGTGCAAGGCAACTGGAATGCCAAGGTTGGCCAAGATGCACACCACAGCTGAGGAGACACATGTGGACCCAACTGCAACAACGAGACAAATTACAGGGGTCTGAGACTATTGAAGTTTGCCAGATACAACAATCTATTACTGGCAAACATGATTGGTCTTTACAAAAAATCCAGACGATGGACATGGCACAGTTCCGGAAGGGAGCATCACAACCAGATCGACTACATCATGATCAAGAAACGCTTCAAATCAATCATCAACATTGGCAGGACACTTTACCAGGAGCAGACATTGGAAGTGATCACGATCTCGTGATGTCTTTCCGGCTCCACTTGAAGAGAGTAAACACAGCAAAGTGCACTAGACTGAAGATCGACCTGGACAAACTGCAAGACCCAGAGGTGGCAGAAATATTTCAGGCCACAACTGGAGGGAAATTTGCACCACTGCTCATTTTGGGACCTAGTGAAGTAGATTTCAACACCATGACCATTACCTTCAACTCAGCTGTGATAGATGCAGCCACCGAGATCCTTGGCAAGCACCAGCCAAAGAAGAAGCCGTGGATCACACCTGAACTTTTGGACCTGTGTGATAAACGAAGAGAGATGAAAAAGAAAAGGAACACCTCACAGGAAGCTGATGCCTACCGAAAAATCAACAATGACATCCGAAAAAGGCA
This sequence comes from Oncomelania hupensis, assembly GCA_036898135.1. Lineage (NCBI taxonomy): Eukaryota > Metazoa > Mollusca > Gastropoda > Littorinimorpha > Pomatiopsidae > Oncomelania > Oncomelania hupensis. The sequence continues at coordinate 13,355,733 of CM072521.1, read as the reverse complement.
TGCACACAGCAAAGGAGAACTGGATAGAAGATCTATGCCAGGAAATAGAGAACAGTCTGAACAAGAACAGCAAGACGTACCAGACTGTGAAGCGGTTGACAAGTGTTAAACATCTTAAGGTCTGCACGATCCAAAGCAAGTCTGGCATATAATAATAATAATAATGGACATTTATATAGCGCTATTACTTGTCTTTTTATAGACAAGCACATAGCGCTTTACATAAAAAGAAAAACAAAAATGGAACAACTTACAATATTGCATTAGAAATTATACAATGAGAAAAACCCACATGCAAAATCAGACAATAGATAAAGTTAACCTTCTGCAAACAAGTTATCACAATCACAACAAAATCCACAAGCATAGCCAAAAGTAGAACAAATATGTGTTGGGGCTAGGGTCTATAGAATGAAGGATTTAGTCAGGTTAGTAGAGTTTGAAGAGGTGAGATTTTAGTAGACTCATTATGCCTTACAGAAGAACAAGAAATAAGGGATAGATGGACAGAGTACTGCTCTGACCTTTACAACCACACACCAAATGAAGACCCATCAGTTCTAGCATGTCCCGAGAACAGAGGAAGAAGAAATCCTCCCAATTCTCCGAGAAAAAGTTGAGGTAGCGGTTCAATCGCTGGTTAAACGATCATCTGTGGTGCCCCAACGACCTCATAGTTATGGAATAGGATAGGATAGGATAGGATAGGATAGCACATCACCAATGACAAAGTCTGACAGACCATCACACAAGCCATTGGACAACACAAAGAGAGAGCGAAGCCATGAGGGTTGCTGAGGACAGAGAAAGATGGAGTACGGTGGTTAAACGATCATCTGTGGTGTCCCAAGGACTTTTGAGCTACGGGATAGTATAGGACTGGAAATAGGTAAATTTCGTTATTTCGTGGCGTATGAAGCCACCTCACAGCAATCACGAACAGAAAAAGAAACGCAGAATCACTTTCACAATGAAATCACTTGCTTCCAAAAGGTCCCTACTGATATGTTATGGAAGCTGAGGATATTTCTATGCGCCTACCATTTTGGCGATGATTGTAAAAACTATGGCTTTAACGTATCATTTAAAAACGTCGTTTTTTATTGGTTGCTGTATTATGTTGAATCTTTTTTCATTTTCTTATCATTTGGTATACTTTTATGGTTTTTATCTTGAAAAGATCAGAGTTTGGCCTTAGGGAATACAAAATCATAGAATTGTACCAAAATGGGACTATTCAATCCTTGTATCTTTAGCAATGCATCAAAAATATTTTTATAGTGTGACTAAATATGTTAAAAGAATAAGAATAATAAATGAGAGAAATGTAGCGAATGATACCTGTAAGGACTGTGAAAGTTTCACAAAGTCTCGTTGCACAGCTTCACTATTGTCCAGGTCCACTTGCAGAGATTGAACCTTGCACCGATACCGTTGTATCTCCTCTTCTGCATGAGTCTTAACAGGCCAACATATAGAAAACCCACATAAACACAAATAAATAAGAAAATTTAAGACAATTTTAATAATAATAATAATAATAATAATAATAATAATAATAATAATAATAATAATAATAATAATAATACTCTTACAAAGATGGATTCATATTCCATATTTATAGGGTCCAGCGGACTGCCAAGAGTCAAATCAGGACCACATAAAACTAAGAAAAATCAGAGTAAACTGCTAACATTTAAATATGATAAAAGATGAAAATAAAACCATTCTTACTAATAAAATGTAACCAAAAATATAAACAAGACGACATGACCTATAAAACAAACCTACATCATTTAAAATTTGAAGCAAGTGTTTACTATTGCTTACTTTAAAAATCTCATTAAAAGCTATCAAATCTTTCTTTCATCAACCAGATCAGTACATTCAGACATAAAATGGTGGAAGGAAAAGGATTTGTCACATGCAAAGCACCATGGTGGTTCTCCTCCTTTTCAAAGTAAACTATGGGTGACAAAAGTATGCCCACTATGAAGGCGAGCCAAAGCAGTTTATTCTTTGCGAGTAGATGCAAAGTTAGGCAAAGAAGCAGACAAGTCTGGAAGATTTTGAAATAATTTGTTATTGATTTTATTAGACCATTTGATATGCCACAGCTGTTTACAACAAGAGCCAGTCATACAACGCAGATCAGAGTATGAACAAATTGGAAAATCTCAGAAATGAAATCTAGATGCAGAGCTTCTTTAACCTCTTTGTCCACTGCAATATTGCCTCTGATGCCCATGTGACTAGGTACCCACATAAAAACTATATTTTTTCGCTCAGAAACAAGTTGTGTGTGAAGGTCGAGGATCCCTGCCAGAAAAGGGTGCGCTATCTTTCTTGTGGAAAGAGCCTGAAGTGCTGACAGTGAATCAGACAATTAAAAATGAGGATTTTTGGATTGATAGACCTGTTTCAGAGCTAAATAAATTGCTTTGAGCTCAGCTGTATAAACAGATCCAAAAGTTCAGGTGTGATTCACGGCTTCTTCTTTGGCCGGTGCTTGCCAAGGATTTCAGTGGCGGCATCTGTCACAGCTGAGTTGAAGGTGGTGGTCATGGTGTTGACATCTACTTCATTAGCTCCCAAAATCAGCAGTGGTGCAAATTTCCCTCCAATTGTGGCCTGAAATATTTCTGCCACCTCAGGGTCTTGCAGTTTTGTCTAGGTCAAACTTCAGTCTAGTGCACTTTGCTGTGTTTACTCTCTTCAAGTGGAGCCAGAAGAACATCAGCACGAAATGGTGGTCACTTCTGATGTCTGCTCCTGGAAAAGTGTGTGTCCTGCCAATGTTGATGCTTGATCTGAAGTGCTTCTTGACCATGATGTAGTCGATCTGGTTGTGATGCTCCCTGCCGGGACTGTGCCATGTCCATCGTCTGGATTTTTTGTGGAGACCAAGCATGTTTGCCAGTTTTAGATTGTTGTATCTGGCAAACTCCAAAAGTCTCAGACCCCTGTAATTTGTCTCGCTGTTGCAGTGGGATTCACATGTGTCTCCCTAGTTGTGGTGTGCATCTTGGCCAACCTTGGCATTCCAGTTGCCTTGCACTATGACTATGTCCTTCTTCAGCACTTGGTCAAGGATAGCCTGTAGATTTTCATAGAAATCCTCCACTTCGTTGTCGTCATAGTCTGATGTTGGGGAATAGGCCTGGATTATGGTGAAGTTGAAAGAAGCTGCTCTCAGACGGATGGTAATGAGTCTACTGGAGACTGGGCGGCAACCCATGACAGTGGCTAGAATGTTCTTGTGGACCAAGAATCCAAAGCCATGTTTGTGCCTGTCATCTATACCGCTGAAATAAAGCTTTTGGCCTTTGTCGGTCATTGTTTCACCTAGGCCTTTCCACACAGTTCTCTGAGACCTAATATGTTCCATCTATGAACATTCCAAGTTCCTATGACGATGTTTTTTTCTGGTGCGGATCTCGCTAAGTTGTCCATCAGTAGCACACTTATAACCTCCGTCCTTGTGGCCAACAGAAGGCATGGTCCTTGGTGACCCCAGCGATGACCGATCCGGTATGGAGTGAATGTTTCTATTCATCATGCAGTGTGTCTTGTGCAAGAAAGACCTGGTAGGGCCCAATCCTCTCCAGGCTGTTGGCCACAGCCGATATCCACAAATACAGTGTGGCTCGCCTTGGCCCCAAGCATGTGGTCGTTGAACCTGTATTAACATGAGGTTCCTCCGTCCTGGCCAGTGACTTCTGTGTAGAAGACTTTTGCCCAGTGATGCCGTGCTGACATCGCCCCTCTTAGTCGCCTCTTACGACACACTGGGAAACGTTGGGTCTATTCTATTCAGTGCCACAACCCACTGGGCATTGTGGTTAGTTGGAGTATTTAAGTGTAATCAACGGGTTTAGAACATAATCATAAGCGGGATTTGTAGGGTTTGTTTTAAGTTTGAGAAAATAGTTCATGGAGAGCTGAAGCTTACATATCTCCGATATGCCCCCCAAGCAGATCCAAAGACCTTGATGATGGATTGGATCCAAGGCTTTCAAATAAGATTTCCTAGCAGAACCATATACAATGCTACCATAATCAAATTTAGAGTTTACCAAAGAACGATAGAGGAGCAGTTTCCTTGCCTGCTCCCCAATCTGTGTGGCTGATAACTTTGAAAACATTAAGACCTTTCTGGTAGCTTTCCCTCAGGTATTTAATGTGACAGTAAAGTAAATTTGCTGTAAATAATAATACCCAAAAATTCAATATTTATAAGATTTTATGTCACATGAATCAAAATTCTTGCTTTGAAACGCCGACTGCACGTGGCAAAATGATTGACATGTTTGGATCGGCTCAGGTCAAAACGTTTGATGGGGACCGCGAAGAGTGGCGTGTGAAGTGATTTGTTATTTTTAAAACTTCCGTTCTTCATTGCGTGGGCATCCCCAGGTGTCGATGTTGGTTACGGTATATATGTAGAGGGGTTAGCTATGAATCGGGGTCTGTAATATTACGTATAAATCCACGTAACCTCGTGACAGACGGGGCGATTTTTCGAGGCACTCGGGAGTCAGAACTGCGTATTGTCAAGATGGGACAATCACAGGGTACTCTACAAATTTGGGAGCCAATTGGAGCTCCATTTGTATGTGAGATTATCTTTGGATAATTGGGCACGCCAAGTGGAAAAATTTGCGTGTAAAAAGGACATTCACGGGCCGGTAAGCAGGGCTATGTGTTTTTTATATTTTATACTCTGTCTGCCAGCGATACAAAGAGAGAATGTCTATGTTCATTTTTGGTCAGAAATGTGTTTAAAATTGAATGAAAAGGTTTGTAGCGTGAAGTATGTCTAATTTTGTGAAGTAAAAACAATATTTTTTTATGGTTTATAAAGAAAGATGGTTGATATTGTTTAAAAATCTTGTTTGGATTTTTGTTCGTCATTATCTACTTCAACATTATCTTCATCATTATCTTCATCATTACCTACTTCTTCATTATCTACTTCATTATCTAGATTATTTTACTTGGAGCTTCCGGATTCCAAAGGGGGTGGTGGATACATCTACTGATTTTCAGTGTGGACCATTTTATTAACCAGTTTAAATTCAGAATGCTGAGCACCAGCTGCGTTCTTCGTTCTTTTTTTAGTTAATTATTATAAAGTGACAAAAACATTTGAGTGAACTACTTTTATATACATATATTTGTTGACTGTGTCTTTTCAAAAAGTGGAGAACAGTTTGGATTCATCTTTTGGACAGTCGTTAGTACATAAATATTTTGTTGTGGTGTATTGGAATCACCAAATTGGAAGTGCTTACAGAAAACATTTTATTTTATTTTATTGTTGTGTTGTGTTGTGTTGGATTCAACGATTCAACGAAGTTTATTGGCCAAATTGACATAAAACATGCACATGGAATATGTTGCGATGTGGCAGTAACATTCATAAAGCATACATGCAAACACACGTTTACCAGCTAATAAAATACTGATCAAGCGTGCACACATACACACGCAAACAACAAATAGTAAAAATAAACAAGTAGGTGCCAGTGGATTATGACGTGAGGTCAGTTACCGCATTATGAATTTGACATTAAAAGAAATTTAAAGCGAGAGCAGCCTCTGGAAAAAAAGAATATCTAAAACGGTTTGTTCTGGTTTTTGAGGGCTCTGAAGCGCCTGCCGGACGGGAGGAGCTCGAACAGATGGCCGGCTGGGTGTGAGAGGTCAGCTGTGATGTTTCTAGCTCTACGGACCAAGCGCGTGTTGTAGATCGAGGCGACAGATGGAAGTTCGCACCCGATAACTCTGGACGCCTGTTTTACGATGCGCTCAAGTTGCACTTTCTCCTCATCAGTGTCACCACCAAACCAGGTAGTGATGCCAAAGCAGAGGATGCTTTCGATCACTGCGCGATAGAACTGCGTCAGGACTTTTGCAGGCAACCTGAACTTCTTGAGTTGCCTCAAGAAGTGCAGGCACTGTTGGCACTTTTTGATGATGGGGGGTGGTGTTGTTTGCCCATGACAAGTCGTTCGAAATGACTGTGCCTAAAAATTTGAACTCTTCGACTTGTTCAACACTTTCATTGTTGATCACAAGTGGTGAAAGTGGATCTTTAATTCTCCGAAAATCGACAATCATTTCTTTCGTTTTTGAAACGTTGAGCTCGAGGTTGTTCTCTGAGCACCAGTCAACCAAACCGTTCGACCTCATCCCGATAGGCGGTCCCGTCGTCTTTGCTAATCTAAATCAGGCCCTCAATGGTGGTGTCATCAGAAAATTTAATGACATGAACGGACACACAATCATTTGTGAACAATGTAAAGAGAAGAGGGGAAAGGACACAACCCTGAGGTGCTCCAGTGTTCAAAATCCTGGAGTCAGACATCTTGCCCACCCTGACGACCTGGGGGCAATCCAGCAAAAAGTCTAAAAGCCAATGGCACACAGAAGGATGGACATTTAAGGTTAAAAGTTTATCAAACAGCTTGTGGGGTATGATGGTATTAAAAGCGGAAATAAAATCCACAAAGAGCAGTCTAGCGTACGTATGCGCCGGCTCCAGATGCTGCAGTACGTGGTGAAGGCCCAGAGCGACTGCGTCCTCCACTGACCTGTTTGCACTATAGGCGAATTGGAGTGGATCACGTAGGTGACCCGTGCATGCCTTCAGGTAGGTGAGGACGAGTCGCTCAAAGACCTTCATCACAACTGAGGTCAAGGCCACAGGCCTGTAATCATTCAGTTGGGACACCTTGGGCTTCTTGGGGATGGGTACAACAACTGAGGACTTGAAACATCGGGGGACAGTATGTTGTTGAAGGGAAATGTTAAAAATGTCTGTAAAGACGGGGTCAGCTGGTCAGCGCAAGTGCGCAGGGCAGAGGTAGAGACTCCATCTGGACCTGGCGCCTTCCTCGTGTTCTGCTTCTGGAACAGGCGCCTCACCTCAGTTTCCTGAATGGTGAAAGGCGGGGTTTTGTGGTGTTGTGTGGGATTGTAGGAAAAAGGTAAGGGTGGATTTAATTATTGTTTTTTAACCATTGTTTATGAAAATTCAGGTTTAATTATTATGTTTGTGGTTTAATTTTTGTGTTTGATTTTGAATTAAACCTTTTAGTTAAATTTTATAAAATTTGTGTTAGCGTTAGACTAAATAGAAAGAGGGGTGTTTGATTCGCACACACATAACAGCATGCTGTTTTGATGAGCAAGTCACATACATGCTGCATACACACACAAAATACACAGCGACACAAAAGTATCGAGACACTTTGTGGTGGACCTGCGGGGTATCGACACGTGTTGTGCTGAATCAGGACTGGAAGGGAGGTAGAACAGCATTATTTTTGTTTTAGGCATATTTTATCTGTTGTTATAGTGTTGTAATAGGGCGTCCACTGTATATAGTGTTGATTGTACAGATAGTGTTATCACCTTTTAACTTTTCTCTTTGGTTTATTGGTCGGTCCGGATGACTAGCCATTAGTACTGATAGCGCGTTTTGTTTCAGTTCGCACTAGAGAAAGGGAAGCACGTAAGAGGAAATTTGAAATTTTGAAAGAAAATAGTTTCTCAAACGTAAAGTTAGCTCCTTTTGAAGGCAAGGACAACATTGCTATGTACCTAACACATTTTGAGCAGGTAGCCAGTCTGAATGAATGGCCAGAAAGGATTTGGTCTAAAAAGTTGGCCCCATTGTTGTTAGGCACTGCTAGGGAGATGTATGTCAGAATGACACCTGAAGAGATTCAAGACTACACGAGTCTCAAACAAGCGTTGCTAGAAAGAATGAAGAATACTACCGGAAACAATTCCGAACAGTCAGAAAAGAGACCTCAGAATCTGTCACTGAATTTTTTAAGAGACTCAAGCACTTGTTGTCCAGATGGTTCTGTTTGGCAAACATAAATGAAACGGATCCGAAACAGGTGGTTGATTTGTTCCTAAAAGAACAGTTAGTGGATACTCTGAACGCTGACTTAGAACTTTTTGTTCTCAATCCTGCACCTAAAACTGCTGCCGAAGTTGCCAAGCTAGCGGAGAAACACTCGCATGCAAAGTGGGAGACAAAAAAGGGCGTTGGGAGACAAAAAAGGGCGTAGCGAGGCCAATGCAAAACGACAATATTCCAAGGGGATATGCCGACAAAGAAACGGTGGGCAGAGCAAATCAAAGTCATGCACCCAATGAATGTTTTGAGTGCCACCAAAAAAGTCACATAAAACTAAACCAAAGCTTAAAAAAGCGCAAAAAACGAGAGTGAAGACATCAGAAAGCTTTCACACGATGGGTGCAGATATAAAAATCAAAGTTAATGATCACACTGTCACGGGTATTCGCGATACAGGAGCAGACGAAATATTCGTTGCAGCAAGTCTAGTGAATGAAACGGATTACTTGCCGGGAGAGATCAAGGTTGTGTTAGCTGACGGAACAGTCAGAACAGCAAGACAAGCGATGATTGACCTAGTTTCTCCGTATATAACGGGACGGATTGAGGTCATTGTGTTTGAAAAACCTATGCATGACGTTTTGATCGGCAACCTGGTAGGTTTCGCCAGTGGAGAGGTTGAGGTCATACCAATGGTATTTCCAGTTCGAGTTCTGATTTTTTAAATCTCAGCCTCCCTGATCCAAGCAGGGCAAGACTTTGACGATGCAGGATGATCTCCCTTGCAATTTGAGCACTTCAGAGCATCACTGCATTGTTCGCCATGGAAATCTCCCCCACCTGAAAACAGGTTGGTGTGTTTTTACATGTCATGCTACCGTGACCATATCTTTGGCATTTAAAACAACGCAGTGGCGAAGATACAAACACGGAAACAGGGATGCTTTCATAACATTCAATCACTCGTTTAGGGACGTCCGGGGTGCAAAAGGTCAAGAGTATTTGTGGGTACTGTTTCCCTCCTTGTCTTTTCTCATGACCCTATGTGCCTCGGTAACACCCGCCTTGCCAAGCCATCTTTTATTTCTGTCAGTCAGACCATCAAAATGAGATGACCGCACAACTCCTTTGGAGGAGTTGAGTGTGTGGTGACAACTCACGTTTACATCAAACATGGCTACTAGCTCCAGCTTGGAGCCATCTCTAGATCATAGTTCAGAAATTCTTTCCATGGGACAATCCACCAAGAAACTTCCATTTCGCAGTCTTTTAATGTCTATGATCTTTCTGGACAATCCCTCAAATCACTTTTCCATGACAAAAGGGGAAATCTTTTGGTTTTCGTTGATCATTCAAACTATCAAGAAACGTGGCCTTGTTTAAAAAAGTCCAGATTCCTTGCCTGTTCGTCTAGTTTCCATGTCGCTGTCAGAATCATGTCCATGTGTTCGGTCCAGTCCATCATAAGTTCTTTTCTGTTTTTTGGTTTTGTGTGGTCATTGAAGAAAAAGATTTTCTATCTTGTGAATTATATGCCATTTTAAGGGCATTACAAAATATTCTTAAAACATCTCTAGATATATGTAACTTGCTAATTTGTGTAGATTCAAAATCAATTTTACAATCAATTCAAAACTGGTAAAATATTACTAGAGCAGATCTAATATTTGAAATTAAGCATATAAAATATTTTATATAATCATACACTAATTGAAAAAAAAATCGCTAACATTCTCTTACATACTGACATAAAAAAACTTTTTTTGATTAAATACATAAATATCTGTTTATACGGACATCATGTTTATGCATGTGTGTATGTATGCTTATGCATATATATATATACACTAGTGGTTTTGTACCCTGGCAAGCCAGGGTACACAGGTTGCTGTTTAAAATGTAGGCAGACAACTGTTGTCTGCGAGTTTCATTTGGACGATGATACCTCCCCATATCCCCCTTGATACCTCCCCATACCCCCCCCCCCCCCCCCCCCCCCCCCCCCTGATATCTCCCCGTCCGCGAACTTGTTTTTTCCAACCTAGTTCCAGTCATTCGCCGAAAAAGGCAATTACCGAAGTAGAACGAAGCTCTCTGAGTCGAGCGAAGCTATCCAATGTTTTACGAATGAAGGCTGGCAGCACTACGTGAAACCACAGGCTGGGAAGTCTCGTCTTTCGTAGGCCTCAATTACATACTATACTACTGGTACCTACGTATGTATGAGGCCCACGAGTTTACAAAGACGAAAAAAAAGACTTCAGAGCCTGTGGTGAAATATCCGTGCATAAAAATATCCGCTGTTGCTTCTAGATCTAATTCTTTCTCGATCTGCACAGCTTCAAGCTGTAAGTCAAGTCGAGATTCGAATTTTGAAGCAGTTGGTATTATTATTATTTTATGATGATTAATATATTGACACAAATAGTAATAAAGAGTAAAGTAATACATAACACATAATGCGCACATACAACTATTTCACATCTATATAAACAATAAAACCATGACAAAACTTCAAAGCACTATGCATACGTTGATGCCCCTTCAGCCCAAGGCAAAGCAAGTTTATAATGGTCTCAAAAAACAGTGACACTTTTATTGCAAGCACCAAAGCAATTATTTATTTAACTAATATTATTCTTTTTAACTGATACAGTAAATGTGTTATATGTATTTCAATTATATGTATTTTAATGAGAAACACGTATTTAAAAAAAATGTTGCGTGGCAGGCGGAAATTTCCATAAATCATCTTAATACTTTGGTAAATCTATAAGAAAAAATAACCTGTAACACCATCTGAATATTTCGGGTTACACCAAAGACTTTGGTTACACCCAACTTCAGCAAAAACAAACAAAACGTCACTGACCATATTTACACCATTGAGCACGCACAGCAGCACACTATTCTTTTCTTTTCTTTTTTAAGTAGGAAGAATAATAATAATAATAATAATAATAATAATAATAATAATAATAATAATAACGAAACAAATAAATAAATTAAAGATTTAACTAAATAACTATACTACTACTACTACTACTACTACTACTACTACTACTACTACTACTACTACTACTACTACTAGCGAAGTTGTGGTCTTGATTTTGTGGTCCTGATTCGGCTCTTTGCAGTCCGCTGGACCCTGTAAGCAATGAATAACTAATTAGCTATTAATTTAACTCTGATCTCGAGTTGTCTTGATTTTGTGGTCCTGATTCGGCTCTTTGCAGTCCGCTGGACCCTGTAAGCAATGAATAACTAACTAACTATTAATTTAACTCTGATCTCGAGTTATAAAAGAATTCGCTTAGCCTACTCGTCCTTCTCCGGAAATTTAAAGATTCAAATAATTATTATAAAGTATAGGCCTAAATATTATTAATTAGAATAAATATACTGTAATTTATACATTTATTTATGTATAAAACAAACAATACAGGTCTAATAATTATATTCAGCTAGTGAGCTTCTTCGCTGCGCGAAGACTGACTTCTAATATATAATGTAGATTAAGCCTATGTATACTGTATAACAGTGTCTACTTGGTTCTAGGCAGGAAATGGGGAATGGTATTATTAGTCTACTGCTGAGAACTAACAAAATGCAAATCAAGGAACGCAACTATTAAATATGATCGATAATATAAAAAAAAGTATACCGTTGCGAAATGCTAATCTGTGTAAATCGAACAGAATTAGAAGCAACAGGGATCATTTTTAATGTCAACTAGTCGTCGTCATGGAGGCATCATCTCGTAACACATCGGAGAGCTTCGTTCGACTTCGGTGATTGCCTTTTTGGGCGAATGACTGGAACTAGGTTGGAAAAAACAAGTTTGCTCCCCGTCCCCCTCCCATGATGCCTCACCATACCCCCTTGATACCTCCCCGAACCCACTTGATACCTCACCATACCCCCTTGATACCTTCCGTACCCCCCTTGTAACCTACCTGTACCCTCTTTGATACTTCCCCGATGATCGTTTCGCAGGTATGGATGAAAGGAATCGACCATCACCATACCCCCTTATATATACCCGTATCCCCGTTATGCCTACCCATGCCCCTTTAAACCTACCCGTAGCCCCCTTTTACCTACACGTACCACCCCATCCCGATCCTTGGTAATACTACTACTACTACTACTACTACTACTACTACTACTACTACTACTACTACTACTACTAATATTAAATATAGAATAATACAAATAGAAATCATAAAAAACACCAAGGTTTTAAAAGAAAATTTGATATAAGATATAATAATAATAATAATAATAATAATAATAATAATAATAATAATAATAATAATAATATATTATTATTATTATTATTAGTTTATAAATAATAATAATAATAATAATAATAATAATAATAAATTAAAGGTAAAAAGCCTAAATTAAAAAGAAAAATATCCATATTGTAGTGTAAAAAAAAAAAAAAAAATATGCCCCGCGTGAGCATTGAACTTGGGTTGCCCTGCACGATAGGCGGAAGTTTTACTCAGTAAGCTACCAAGGCTTCGTAGAAAACCCATTAATTTTTTGGTCTATATGGGAAAACATGCTGAAACCTCAATTTGATTTTTAATGGAAGCACGCGGAATGAGGCTATTGCAGTTTGTGGACATTTTGTTTATTTATTTATCTCAGAAGCGGTTAAACGTTCGGTAAGGAAATGTCGGCTATAACGATTTCGCTGGTTTTGAGCGTACAGCAGGCCGATCCGCGGGGCCCAGCACCTGCCCAGATCAGCGTCCATACCGGACAAACTTTATAGTAGAGGCGAAGAAGGACTTCCGGCTAAGCAATTTATATATTAATAGATGTTTGTGAAAGTCTAATATCATTTTATCAATAAAAGACTTTAAATTAAAAAAATCTATCACGTTCTCTATCCAAAGGTCTTTGTTTTTAAAGCCATGTTTTAAATTGAATTGTTCATCCCCTTTGCCCCCTATCCACCATGGATTCCGAGGGGATGCGGTCGAGCTGAAGATAGATAGATACTCAGTGCTTATAGGGTCCAGAGAACTGCCAAGAGCCGAATCAGAAAATTAAGTAAAATCAGACTAAACTGTTAACATTTAAATATATGATAAAAGATGTAAATAAAATCAGTCTCGCCAATTAAAATCCAACCAAGAATACAAAACAAGAACAAAATAAAACAAACCAACATCATATAAAAATGGAAACAGGTGTTGACTATTGCATACATTAAAAATCTCATTAAAAGGTATTGAACCAAAATATCTTTCCCTTTCATCAACCAGATCAGCACATTCAGACATAAAATGGCGAACGGAAAAGGATTTGTCACATGCAAAGCACCATGTTGGTTCTTCTCCTTTCAAAAGGAAACTATGGGTGACACAAGTATGCCCAATATGACAAGCCAAAACAGTTTCTTCTATGCGGGTGGATGCAAAGTTAGGCAAAGAAGCAGACAAATCTGGAAGAATTTGAAATTTATTATTGATTTAATTAGACCATTCAGTCTGCCTCGGCCATTTTCAATAAGATCCAGTCATACAACGCAGATCAGAGTATGGAACAAACTGGAAAATCTCTGAAGGGAAATTGAGAGGCAGAGCTTCTTTAGCCGTTTTGTCCACTGCAATATTGCCACGGATCCCCATGTAACCAGGTACCCACATAAAAACTATCTTTTTACCCTCAGAAACAAGTTGCATTTGGAGGCCATGGATCTCTGCCAGAGAAGGGTGCGATATCTTTCTCGTGGAAAGAGCCTGAAGTGCTGACAGTGAATCCGACATGATTAACAACGAGGTTCTTCTGGATTAATAAACCTGTTTTAGAGCTAGATGAATTGCCTTGAGCTCAGCTGTATTAACAGAACAAAAATCAGGTAGACGCTGTTGCAAAGGGTGGTCTAGGTGTCTCCCAGGACAGGGTCCCCAGGAACAATGATTTTCATAAAGTAAGCACCTTTTAAGGACCTTTTAAGGACCTCGTAACAAATATTAAGGAAGGGTAATAATATATTTATGTAGCTGTAAATAATTCAACAATATATTATGAAGGTCACAATAAATAATATGTACTGAAATAGTATTTAACGAGAGCAACTATTTATTACATACCGTTTAAATAGATAGAATGCGCTCGCACCAACTCAGCTATTAATAACACTGGTAAAAAGTTGCCATCATGGGTCTACATCAATGTCTTTAACAGCAATAAACATCATTTTAATAAAACTGACATGGGAAAGACTTGAGACACCCAAAAGTACTGTTTCAATTATAAGCAGAATTACAACAGCTTCAGTTCTCTCTTTCATTTCAATCTGTCCACCAAGCCAAGCGACTGTACATAATTTTTCTTTGGATGTCAATCTAAGCGTGTTGGCACGGGCTAGAAGTATCAGGCTGCTCTGCTGTTATGCATCTAAGCAAAGGCTGTCTGCTTCAATTGTTAAGTGTCTGGCATCATCTTCTTCCTTCTTTCTCTTTTCCTTGAGTGTGTCAATTTCTTCAGTTATTAAAGCACGTTTGACTTGTTTTTGATCCTGAACCTTCTCCTCTCGCTGAGCTTTCAGGAACTGTTCGTACCTTCCACAAGCATTTCCAGCAGCAGCTAGTAGCTGGGCATCGATGGCGACATTTGTTACTCCACCAACATTTCGACTGGTCAATCATAGTGCGTCTTGCCTTTAGAGAAAGTTATGAAAGGTTGTCAGTGGTGTATCGAGTGCCTTTTTCAAAATAGAAAAACTGTAGCAAGTTGGAAGCGTTATCTTTTTCTCTAAAGCTGCTTTCACAAAGATTTCAAGAGCAGGTAGCAGATTTCTCACTCACCGTGCAGGTGCAATGTTTTCAAGCCAACGATGCCGACAGAACTTCAAAGGAAGCTCACTGGACCCAGATACTTTTGAGGTAATCTTCACGTCGAGGGGAAGCATCAAACAGCTTCAATGCAGATGTAAGGATGTTCTCAATGTCCCAACCAGAGGCTTCGCATCCACACTTAAATGCATTATGAATGGTGTGTAGACCACAACTACCTACAGAAAGTAAGGCTAGTCCATCATGGTTCAACTTTAGGTCATCATTAATCATTTTGTGAACACTCCAATTGACGTTGGGGCCATCCATGTCTAACTGAAGAAGACCTGGCTTCTCAAGGTTAAAATATGTTAACACAGATGACAGTTCTTTATCTAAGTTTGAAGCAGTTGCATGCCCAAGAAAACAACTGGTAAGATATCGTGTTTGCACTGTATTTTGTTCCCAGAACCGAATCCACACATCCATCTGCTTAATGTTCTTGTTAAGGGACTCGTCAAAGAGCAGCACATAACCGGTTTTTGAATCAGACTTTATAGATTGTACTAGCGCCTCTGAAAATTGAAAATTGAAGGCCCTGGTTTAGGTTCGGCGCTCGAGATACTCTGAGTCTCTGATGAATAAAATTGATCAACGCCAATGGCTCCCACATTTTCTTTTACATTTTTCTTATGTTTTTCACTTTTCATGTGTGCCTTTAGGGTGGCTTCTCCCATAGCAGCTAAGTTGATCTTCGAAACACAAAGCCGACATTTCGCTTGTCTACGATCCTTTGGATCGGCAAGAATCCAGTCTTTATAGTCTTTATGGTGAATCCAGTTATCTTGAAAAGAACACTTCCCTGGCATTTTTTTGTAGATCTATGGCCGACGTAAAGTCTCGTATGTGAGAAATATCGCGAGATTTGCAGAAATGTGGTACTAGCGGGAAACATGGAAAGGAAGGGGTTGTGACGTCAGTCCAAGGTTGAATAAATGAATAATTAATTGTGAAAGGTCACGCATATGACATCATTATGAATGATCAATGATCTAGATTTTTTAAATGTTTTTATTTCTTTTAGTTACAAATACTAAATAAATAAAAACGGATAAGCACTTTATTATTTTTCTAAGGACCTGCCAAATTGTATAAGGACTTAGAAGTGAAAAGTAAGCACTTTTAAGGCCTTATTTCTGGAAATCCAAAACTACAAACTTATACTGACTTATAAGGCACCTACGGACCCTGCAGGAATAGCTCAGTGGTCAGAGCGCACAACTTGTGTGAGTGTGTCTTGGGCGACGTGGGTTCAAATCTTGACTTCAGCAAACTATTTTGTTATTGCTGGATATTATGAACCAGCGCCTTGAGAAGCTTTCTGAGCTTTGTAAGTGCGCTATATAAGAGAAATCTCTTTTTTTTTCTCCCAGAGATCTATGCAGCAGCAACTGACGCTCCTTTTTTCGACCCGACTGTAAAAAGTTTTTCATATCCTTTTGTTACGTCTGAGGCACGCGGTGGTGCGAATGGGACGCGAGCGATAGATCTGTTCATTTTATTTTGCAAAGCATGCAATAATAGAGTGTGTTTACCTTTGATTTGATTTTGCGTTGTTGTTAGAAGAAGCTTTGTATAACGTTGATAATTTTAGTTGGTCGATATTATTTGGGAATTTTCTAGTGTTGGTTGTTTACTATCAATTGAAGCATGTGGATAATTCTAGAGGTAACTAGAGACGCTTCCATCCTAAATATGGTTGTATGGCGTGAGTCAGTGATGATGAAATTTGTTCTGATTGGTTAAAATTGTGTTGCGCTCGATCATTCGAAAGTTCTCTCGAGTATAAAAAGACTATATATGTACCACACTGTTTGAGTTGAAGAGGAGTGAAAGTTGAGAGTGGAAAAAGCGATTGTATGCAGTTGTTGATGTTCGCTGAATAAAGTTAGAAAACTACATAGAACAACTTCGGCCTTGTTGCTGAGTGAGCAGGCTGCGTGGATAAACAAATCTGAGTTACACTTATCAGGTTTCAAGCATCGGGGCTGAATCAGCTGATAAAAACAACATCGAGTGTAACACCTTTATACAATGAACATTGTTCGAGATAAAGTTGCTTATAAACAGTTTCGGAAGTTTAGGTCTTTTTGAAGGATGTGAGCATGGACTCTATATTATATAGTGCCCATGATGTGAGACTGAAGTTGATAATGGGGTTGATAAGGTTCCAAGGTGGAAATACAGTTAGCAATTGATCATCATTAACAGAATCAACATGTATGCCTGCAGTGTCAAAGTGAAGACGTATTCTTACCAAAAGGAGGAATTTCTGTCGGTTTGTTGGAGTATTTAAAGTTTATAACACAATCATAAGTGGGATTCAAGGGAGGACAACATTTGAGAATGGACTGGTTTGACACTGAGCGAAACAATCATGGTTGCTGAGAACAGGGAAAGATGGAATATGCTGGTTAAACGATCATCTGTGGTGCCCCTACGACCTGAGTTATGGGATAGGATAGGATAGGATAGGAAGCGGGATTTTCAGGGTTTGCTTTAAGTTTGAGAAAATAATTCATGGCGAGCTGAAGCGTGTGGATCTCCAAAGGGAGGTTTGCCAGCCTCAGCGTAGGGACTTTTTTTCGGTTCCTGGTGGAACCATATACGATGCTACCATAATCCAATTTAGAGCGTACCAGAGAACGATAGAGGAGGAGCAAAGTTAGCTTGTCCGCTCCCCAGTCTGTGTGATAACTTTCAAAACATTAAGACCTTTCTGGCAGCTTTCCCTCAGGTATTTAATATGCGGCAGAAAAGTAAAGTTGCTGTCAAAAATACCCAACAATTTTACTTGTTTAGAAACTTTGATGGGTTGGCCATAAACATGGAGGGAGGGTTCAAAACCTGTTTTTTTTGTGATAAAAATAAATGCATTCTGTTTTAGAATAAAAAATAGATAAAATGCTACCCTGAGGGACACCCATCTCCTGCTCAAAAGAATCTGATAAAGTTGAGCCGTCGGATCTTAAACTTGCTGTCGGGTAAAACATTTTCTTTAAAAACAGGTAAGTTCCCACAGAAGCCTAGATCTTGTAGAATCCCGAACTTCCAAGTCGTGCCGTATGCCTTTTCTAAATCAAACAACACGTTCACCATTAACCAACGCGTTTCGGACGAACGACTCAAATCGAACGAGATATCTGAAGTGCTCCTGTTTTTGTGGAAACCACACTGAGAGATATCAAGAGCGTTGATGGATTCTAACTGCCACATCAAACGCTCATAGATCATTACAAGTGGGATATACAAAGAAGATAGACTACACTGCCACTGTAAACCATGACTCGCGAGTCGCAGCCTTCTAGGAAAGCTAGAGCAATACACGACCAGCCGCTTGACTGATGTGGGGCACGCCAGCCTACCGTCTACGAGAAGTCCGGGCCGAAGAGGCATGTTGGTTTGAAGGTCCTTCAGTGACCTCAACCTCTAGGATCCCATTTTTCCCCGACATGGTCGCCCTGCATGGCAAACACAGAAGGCCAAAGGGCCCCCCCTCACCTCTCCTAACCCAGGAAAAAAACAGAGAAACAGTGGAAAGGGGTTGATGGAAAAAATACAGGTGAATGACATATTGGAAGAGTGCATACAGTAGACAACAGAAACAGAAAAGTGAAGACAGAGAGTGATAGAAAAGAGAAAACTTCCAGAAAGTGGGGGAACTATCTGTACTGAAAGATCTCCTGATATCCCTGGGATCTGTATGCATGTGAGGCAAGACAATTATTTATCATAGAAAAAAATCCTAAAATTAATGTTTTCAAATTAATTTTGGACATAAGACATTAAAAATGTAAAGAAAAAAAATACATGGCATAATACAAAGTTTGTGTTCGTCCACATGACAAGCTGTGCTTTGAGCTAGCGATGGCCTGGTGGTGGATGGGCTTTGAGCGGTGGTTGGAAACATCAGAAGCGGACAAAACCGAGCGGCTAGCTAACTGCACCACTGGCTGTAAGCTCAGTTGAATATTTTGCCGGTGTTGGTGCAGTGAACTGGCATGAAAACTACATCTAATATAACTTTGCTGACCTAACTGACTGCAGTGACAATGAAGCATGAGCCTCTCGTGACTTTAGTTTTCCACAATGTTCATATACTTTTATGTTACCTTGTATGTTTACACCTAATGTTGTTACTATTCTTTTAAGATTAACATGGAATGTGCTATTTAAAATAATAAAACGAAAGATGAAGATTTAAAACGAATGGACATTAACTGTTCACTTTCTTCTCCCCCCTCTCTCTTTCCCCCTCCCTCTCTTTCTTCCCCCTCTACACTGCTCTCTCTTTCCTATTTCTGTCCTCCATCTATTTCCTCTCCTTTCGCTCCCCCTCCTTCTCTCCTTGCTTCTTTTTTTTTCCCACAGGACTGATTGTAAGATTAGCACTGGCCTAAAATCATGGGACATTTCTTATCCTATTATATCGAAGGTGTACTCCATCTTTCTCTGTCCTCAGCATCCCTCATGGCTTTGCTCAATGTCAAGACAGTAAATTCTCAAATGTTGTCCTCCCACCTCTTTTTTTTTGTCTCCCTCTTCTTCTGCCTCCTTGCACCGTGCCTTGCAGGACGGTCTTAACAAGGACTGATGCTCTGGTGACATGGCCATACCATCAGAGTTTGTTTCTTCACCACTGTGAGCAGATCATCGTGTCCAATGGCTTGTGTGATGGTCTGTCGGATTCATGCTGGGTATAGGAAATGCCCAAAGTCTTCTGTAGCACCTCATCTCCATGTTTTGTATTCTTCTCTGTAGATCTGCTTTGAGGGTCCATTTTTTGCAAGCGTATAGGAAGATGGAGATCACAAGGGAACGCAGCAGCCTTACCTTGGAATGTAGAATGATGGTCCAGTCTTTCCAAATGGGCTTCAACTTATCAGGGCCACAGTTGTTTGTGCTATACTGGAGAGGACTTCCTATTGGAACCCATTGTCTGATAAAACGGCACCTAAATATTTGAAGCAATACACTGTGTTGAGGGATTGGCCTTGGATTTTGATGTCCATGTATGTAGCCATTGGTGGTATTGGTCATCATTTTGGTCTTCTATGCACTTATTTCCATTCCACAGGCTCTGGAGATGGTGTCAAGCCTCTGTACCAGCTGTTCAAGTTCTTGTTCCTCTCCAGCCAATCCATCAATGTCATCCACAAAAAGGAGGTTGAAGATTGCTCTACCCCTATGCTGACTGTGCCTTGGTGATCTGCAAGGGCATCTACATTACATTACATTTTCTTATCCTATCCTATCGAAGGTGTACTCCATCTTTACCTGTCCTCAGCAATCCTGATTGTTTCGCTCAGCGTCAAACCAGTCCATTCTCGAATGTTGTCCTCCCACCTCTTTTTCGGTCTCCATCTTCTTCTACCCCCTTGCACTGTGCCTTGCAGGATGGTCTTTGCAAGACCTGATGATCTGATGATGTGGCCATACCATCAGAATTTCCATTTTTTCACCACTGTGAGCAGGTCATCGTGTTGTCCAATGGCTTGTGTGATGGTCTGTCGGACTTCGTCGTTGGAGATGTGCTGGGATATAGGAAATGCCCAGAAGTCTTCTGTAGCACCTCATGTCCATGCTTAAACCAAACAATGTTAAGGACCCCAAAACCACCGCTTGCGCTTCAAGAGATGTTATATGCCGAAAACATTACTGCCGCTCAAAACTACCAACAGTAGAGCGCCACCACTCATGGTGATACAGTGATCACTCTGCAATAATTCTAGTAATACTTTTTAACCTCCACTCCAGGCAAAATGTCTTGCTCTGCCCATTTTAAAATTCCATTCTTTTTTGATTCCAATGTGTCCTGCATCTCACATCAAACATTACTTGTAGCACATAGTTATAAAACAGATTAGACTAGAGCAATCTGACCTAGCACACTCGTTATTGCCTGATTAAGCTGCCGTTTGCATGCTATCACTAACCGCTTTACCGAATATAATACAAGCAAATTCTTTCAAGTGCTGTTTTCAGTTGGAAAATGTGTATTTATAATAAATGCATTTATACCTGAAAACTGGTACAGTGGAACCTCCGGTATCCGTCTCTCTGGTATACGACACCCTCCGTTATGTGACCTGAAAACTTCTGACGGATTCACTTCCAATAATAAATGACCTCTGATATGCGACAACCTCGTTTATGCGACCAGCGACCGTGTCTTAAGCCCTTTATACAACCGTCTTAGGGCAATTTAAAAGAGATATCAGTTAATTTGTTGTCTGTACCTTTCGTTTTTTCTCTCATGTTGGTGTACGCCTGCTGTTGTCTGCTATTTCTGGTTCGCAAATAAGGGAAATTACTAGCCTACACTGGCTTGTCAAAATGGTGTCGCGCAAGAGGAACGTTTTGAGTTTGGCAGAGAGAATGAAAGTGATTGAAAGAAGTGAAAATGGGGGGAGTTGTTTGTCTATTGCAAGAAGTTTAAACGTTGGGAAGACCCAAATTCAGCTCATCATAAAGGATAAGGAATCTGTGAAACTACGATGGGAGAGTGGAGAAAGTGGCGAAAATGGAAACATCGAAACTGAGAGCTTCTGCACTGACAGACTTGGATGAACACGTCTGGCAGTGGTTCAATTGTTTTCTATTTTTGAAGTTGTGAATAAAAGAAAAAGCTAAAAATGAAACATGTTTTACAGTTTCCTTTGTCAGAGAATACATGCTGGTGAGTGTGAAAATTATGACTACATACCCCTCCGAGCCTGACCCCCCTCCCCCCACCCCACCCTTGTTTCCGGTATAAGACCACCTCTATTATAAGA